>OX122890.1:17543477-17913477 GCA_944738655.2 Andrena hattorfiana | reverse complement strand
AATATTGGGCCAATGTTGATGCAGTGTAGATGGGACCACCGGGTCATCGCCCTCTTTCGAATAAAAAGGAGGAGTCAGTTTCAAATTTTTTTTGGGACACCCCCCCCCCCCCCCAGGATTGAGTCATTGGGGGAAAAAATAGTGTGTGCAAAATTTGAAATCGATCCGAGGACGGGAAACCGTGCCTCATCGCATTTGAAATTTTTTTTATTTTTGTAACTCTTCTTCATTGTAACAATATAAAATCAAAGTATAAGAGTACTTAAAAAAGAAAATCAAGACCTTGAAATCTCATAAATTTACCTTCAGAAAATACTTTTTTCGTTGGCATTATTTTTGGCTTGTCAAACAGTACAACTTCTGTCTAAGAAATTTTTTCATATATTTATAAATAACAGATTTCAAAATTTTAATGAAATAACCGATACTTTCATTAAAAGTACACTATTCAAACAGATTTTATAACTATGGATTCTCTAGAATGGGAAAATGATCCCAATTATAATATTGGATTAAATGTGGTAAATAATTTAGCAGTAAACGATTCGGCCGAACAAGCAGTCAAACTCATGCAAGAGTTTAATTGTACCTAATTGTTCAACAGCCATCTGGATTTGTAACATTCAATACTCGTTTCTTATAGATTTTTGTGCGCTTAATACGAATTTGGAAACTATTTTTCGCCACCATCCTCAGTTTTCGAACAATTGGTTTAAAAAAAAATTTTAATTTTCAACTTTAAACATATTTCGTGTTCAAACAGTAATAGTTATTCGGTTGCTTGTACCGTCAAAGTATTCTATCAACGCTCCGGAATACTACGATATAAGTTATTATCGCATTATTACCATTTAAATATATTTAAACAACGATCAAAGGGAAAATGCATCCGAAATCCACTAATTTTTGCAGATATCTTTCAATTTATTTTAAAAACTAAGGGTCTAGAAGAAAACGTGAAAATTATTTTTCGGCGTGAGTAACTAAGTCTACCCAACTGAGGAGTTATGCGGCGACAAGCATACAAAAAAAATACAAATGGATCGAATCTATAACTTCCTCCTTTTTGAAGTCGGTTAAAAACAGTTACTTTTCTAAAAAAAATCGGGGATTTCCGCTATAAAATTTGAACGGTTTATCCTAGGAACGTTTTTCTTTTTTAGTTTTCTATGGAATGTTCCTGGCTTATATTTTCATTCGCACAACTTGTTTGACAACTGTATAGATCGGAATATATTTGGCTTTTTCGAGAACCAGTTAATTTAGATATAAAACCTATTCTGAACCTCTACTTGCTATTTCTGAAGATTGTTTTTGTAATAATTAAGTTCAATGTTTTAAATTCATTATGGTTGGTTATAATAAATAATTGATTTGTATGTCGATATTTTCTTTCTTCTACCCCCCCCCTGCCCCCCTCTCTATCCCACTCCTTCCTTGCACCTATTTGGTTGAAAATCTATTTTTTAAAAAGTACCTTATTTGAAATCTTTGATGCTAACTAACTCAAAAATAGTAGAAAAACATTAAAAACAAATTATTAACATAAGCGATTTTTCACATTTTTTTGAAAGAGTCGATTTTCCAAGTCCGGAACAGCATTGGTCCTCAAAAACCCAAATATCATTTGATCTGTACGTTTGTCATACAAGTTGTGGCAGTGAAAATTGAAGCCAGGAACATTCTCTACAAAAATAAAAAAGAACCACGTTCCTAGGATTTAGCCGTTATAATTTTATAGCGGAAAACCCCCGATTTTTTTAGAAAAATAGCTGCTTTTTAATACTTTAGGGCTGATGAGGGGAGCTGAAACTTTGACAATCTCATTTTTACACCAATTGGCAACTTTTTAGTGGTTCCTGTAGAAGATACGACGAAAAAAATCTTCCCCCTATGTCTTGCGACCACCCTAACGTATACTCCCGAATAAAAAAATAACACTTAAGTGCCATCATTTAATTTTCATTGTACCTATATTCAGAATTTTCTAAATTCAGTGAAATGCATGCAAGCATTACATGTAGCGGTATAATGTACATACGCAGACTGGTGTAGTGTGGTTATCTTTTATATTTATGGAAAAAAATAGGAATTGGGAGCAACAAAATTATAGTACAGTTACGAAATTCAAACGATTATTCGGTATCAAATAGGAAAAAAGCATAGCTGTACTGATACATAGTAATAATGTGCTGATCCTCCCCTGCTATAGAGTACTCTGATCAATTAGTTTAGTATTGAATGATACAAGTTTTACATTATACTCCATGAATAAAGGTTCAATTTTTCTTCAAGGTATTCTTTAGATTATTTAACGTTTTCAAACTTACAAGGCTTGTAGTCCCTATAATTTGCTCGTGTGAACTGTTTTCAATAATTTTCGATGATATTTTAAACCGTGAAATGGCACTTGGCAATCTAAAAATGGGATGTTCTTGCGTCACGGATTCTCATTGACTTTAGCAGTGTGGGCATCATCATATTGAAACATGGTATTCGTTCTAGCAATGTGCCCTGCATACTTCGTAATCACTGCCGATACTCGTCCGAATCATGACGAGTCCGCCACTTATTGGACGACATATTTTCGTTAATTCCCCCCCATTGTGCACGATGATACGAATAATAAATACACTTAGGATCGTTGGAAATTTTTCAACCTGTAAATCTGAGGTGTTCTGCAAGTCTATCTCTACTATATATATTAACTAGCTTTACTACTCGGCTTCGCCTAAAATTTAGATTTTATAAAAAAAATTTTTTTACTTTTTTGTGAAAATAGTCACATTCATCTGGATTAGCTAGGCATAATGAGCTGGGACACATTTCGTGACCTCAGAGTTCACCATTCGAAAGTTTTTAGGCGATAGACAAACACTCAAACACTTTCTGCTTTATATATTAAGATTGTGCGAAATGCTTGCAACTTTGGTTATAAGGAATTGTTAATGACGGATTCCTTTTCAGTTTTTATCGTTTTAATAGTTTCACATAACAGCAGTAGGTATACGACAAAAATTTGTACATTTAATTATCAAGAAATCAAATTAACAAATTACAAATTACTCTCTGGTTTCACTTAACCGATATTGCCATTTTGGGAGTCTAATGAATTTTGCTACTTTTTATGCTTGAATTCTGTAAATTTGTTCTTTGCTTAACTTTCTTCCACGTCTCATCTTTCCAAATAGTTTTAACGAGACTGTAGTATTATTACACAATTCGAAATGGAAGCAAGTATTGCAAATACTGTGCGAAATATTTAAGCTGTCATTTCGCCTTCCTTAATTCGCAATTTTTTTAGACACGAGGAATAACTGTAAAGCTTCAAGTCGCAAGTTTATATTTACTACTTCGGCATAATATTTTCACCGAATTCATTGAATATAGAAAATTGTGACTACATAGGTATACCTACAAATAAGGTTAGGTATAATAAAAGCCTATTGGCTGTACCTCGCCTTTTACGTAAGCAGGTACAACTGTCGGTATATGCTATATAACCTGGATATGCTAAGTAATAAAGACCCTTAATAATAATAACAATACTAATAATGGAGAACTTAATGATGACACATATTTGCTGTTTTTTGTGGATGAGTGTAATCACACACACGATAATTTAAAGGTCTTATTATTGTAAGACCTGCAAAACTTAAACAGAATTCACCAAGTGAACATACTATTCCTTTCATGTCAGCAGCCGTGGTAAACATTCAGTAGAATGAAAAGCATAACATGTGTGGCAGTCTAATCAGTCTGCAGGGAAATTGCAGTATACGGAACGTCTTTCTCTGTTTATGAAGGGCGACAGTGGCGAATTAGAATCAAAACTTTGTGAGGAAATTCAAGGCACTGATTTCTCAAAGTCAGTACAAAACTCTACCAGTAATTACTGTATCTTTTATATTCTCTCTGATTATCTAATATCTTATTTATTAAAGACATGAAATATGTATACTATTTGTTTCCATGAAAATTTTCCGAAATTCATTTTTTAAATATTTCACAATTCATATGTTTATATCGGTAGGGGAAATGTGTCTAAAACAATTCCCCGGGGTAAAATGATTCCTGGCTGTTCTGCGGCTATTAGTGGTGCTTATTCGTAATATCGATGTACAAAATTCAGCCGGTACGTCATCAACTGTCACACGAAGTGCCATGTAAATATCAGGGCTGTGTATATTATAAACAAGAAAAAATCAAAATTACTGCCTTTTGCCTAAGATAAGATCTTTTTCAATGTTGTGTGACTTTTGTTATAAAAAGCTTAGTGTGACAGATGTTTTCCTCGCTAATTTAATGAGAATTCAACAATAATTTAATGTATGTTTCCTTACGGTAAAATGATCCCAGGAATCCCAGGGGGTGCGCGAAAAAATTTGAGTCTGTGAAGCTGATTTCATTTTCTTATGTTTATTAGTTGATTTTAAGTATTTCTTTCATTGATTATGTACCAAAATTTATCTAAGATTTGATTTTTTTTAAAAGGTTCTTTGTATTTATTATGTTCGCATATGTTGTGATTGTGTTTAATTTCTATTTTTATTTAAATAAATCAATGCTTTTTAATGTTCTTCTTATTTACTATCAGTAGGTATAAAATGATCTTGGGGGTCATTTTTCTAGAGCTTTTATACACATAAGTGTACAAAATGATCCTTTAGTATACCTTCACAAAAATGCGAATAAAAATATAATTGATCAGGTAGATAAATTTGATCTAAACCAATAATAAGGTAGATAAACTAACTTGAAAAAGACCTACTTTACTTTTATTTAAATAATGTGTATTTGTATTTTTTATATGAATTACGACTTAAGGGGACTGTTGGAGACACCTTTTCCCTATTACCCCCAAAAATTGTCACTTAACCGAGTAATGTAATAATTTTCCTATTTGTTAAGATTCGCGTATCATGACTATTACGTCTCAATTCTATTTCTACGCAAGATGATTTAAAATACTACGGTGAAATTAGTTTTCCGTTGAAAACGTCTCCTCTTATTATTGTCAATATACTAAAATGCTGTCCCATGTAAAAAATTGATAAAAAATTTTATAGTACTCTTAATAAAATATTTTCTTTATTGGTTAGAAAAAAATACTTTATTATTTTAAAGCACTAGTATTTTATTACATTACTTTTATTTTTATATTTGTCTACTATATTATATTTTCTTGAATTCCATCTTACGGTAATATAATAATTAATAAATCTATTTAATATGAATGATTCATTAAGGGTTCTAGGCAGTCGTTTGTGTCGAAAATGAAGCATTTCTTTTTTATTTAATTACAAAGAAATAAATTGAAGCTGACGTTTGAAACACGTTTGATTCGCCAAAAATGTGTATTATAGATGACGCTACAGATTGATCATTGAAGAGGCTCTTTCAAAGAGATTCTTTTGTTTTGCAGTGGTAACTCAAAAGCGGAGGTCCCGATCGATTCAAATCAAATTCGAGCATGTTCACAAAATGTGCAGTTTCCTCAAGTTTGTGAATCTAAAAAGAAACTAAAACCTAACGAAAAACGCACTGTTTAGAAAAAAAAAACGCCATTTCGTAGCTGTCATTTTTATAATTTTGCTTTTTTTATAGATTCAGTGCACAGCCAGAAGTATTGTAAAGTAGAATTTTCCAGCAGGTCGCTGAATGTCATTTCGTTAAAATCGTTACAGAAACAAAACTTTTTGGAAAAGCCTCTTTAATGATCCATCTGTAGCGTCATCTATAATGCACATTTTTGGCGAGTCAAACATGTTCTTTGAAAGCTTATGATGTTAATATACATTGTGTCAAAGAACAAGTCTCAGCTTCAATTTATTTCTTTGTAATTAATAGAAAAAGAATAATTTCGTTTAAAATGTATAATTTCGGTAGAACTGAGTAAATCTCCAAGTATATAAATTAATATATAAGAAATCATGAATATTCATAATGGTGAAGATTTCACGATGAAATTCCCATAAACCGGACCAAAGTTCCATCGAATCACAACTGATGCGTTTGCTGAAATTACGTAAAAAGTAAAACGATGCTGTGAATGTCCTTTAAAGCTGGGAATGAAGTTAGTTGGCAAGGAAGAGCACCGCGAAGGTTCATGCAATTAATCACTTGGCGGTTTTATTCAATTATGTCTTGCCGCGACCCAGAGTGCCAGTGGAACGCGGGTGGTAGGATGAGGATTTAGGATGGTTTGCGACAATGGCGTAGGTCGAAAGGAAAGTTGGAAGCGTAGGAAGAAGCAACGGAAGCCGTGGTAGAGTGGTATTTGATTTGTAAGTGATGGCATAACAGCGATAGAGTTACAGTGTAAGGTTCTTGAGAGAGGTGCATCAATCATCGCCGATAAAATCTATCAGAACGTCGATCCACCTATTCAATATGCCGTTAGCATATTTGGCATTATATCCCGTGTTATCGAGAAAAATGATGGAATGAAAATCGCGAAGAAAGCGAAAGAAAAAGAAAAACGTAGCAAAGGCAAGGGAAGCGAGTGCATATCAAACTTCGTTCTTATCATTCGCGCTTTGTTCATGGTACTGAGGGGTGGACAAGTGATACACGCTAACAATCCGCGCACGTACTTGTCGTCTGCCGAAAAAATTCTGTTTCTTTAGACAGTACCTTTCAATTCCTTGTTCTTTGCACACTTATGGAAGTTCGCAAGTCAGAGTTCCGCAAGTTCGCACGAACAGAAAGATCGCAGCCGGAGATCGTCGGTCTGCTTCACGATATGCCCAAGTTTTCTGACTCCATTGAGTTTGCTTACCTGGCCAACTTTTCTTCACTATCGGTCTTTCCACCGAGGCCATGCCTTATATCTTTCATCGATACTTCCTCTTCCACGATTGGAAAAATCTTTGGCGGGTGGCCGCAGGTGACAAGCATTGTTGTCTGTACTTTCAACACACTTTGAATAACTATTGGAATCTACATGGATCTTCTTCGAAAGAGAAGTGAAATATTGACACGAAAAAATGAAATTTTGAATTTCCAGACTACAGAACTTCTAATACAATTGTGTAGCTGTATCTTACTTTTTTATCTCATATACTTTAACACTATGTATTGTTTCGATTAAAATTCTTAATTTCAATAAGTACAATTTAAAAAATATTTTAATTTTCTCATTTGCCTGATAATACATTTTTTATGCTTTTCTCCGTTGATGCCTCATTTACTTAAGGGTACTAGACAGTTGTTCCTGTCTAAAATGAAGCATTACTGTTTCAACTAATTACAAAGAAACAAATTGAAACTGAGACTTATTCTTTGGCATGAATCATAAGCTTTAAAAAAACTTGTTTGTTTAGTCAAAAATATGCATTATATATGACGCTACAGATCGATCATTAAAGAGATTATTAATAAAGTTCATGCAAAAGAACAAGTCTCAGTTTCAATTTGTTTCTTTGTAATTAATTGTAACAGAAATGCTTCATTTTAGCCAGGAATGGCTATCTAGTAGGGGGGAGTAGAGTAAAATGGAACGCTTAACTTTGGAGGGTGATAACATAAAATTGGAAGGAAAAAAAACACGGGATTTCAACAGGAGTCTTCAGTGGACTTTCGACTATAAGAAAATCAAAGCCATTGTTAAGAAAAATCTTTGGGAACGAAGAATACATAAAATATATTCATTTATGTTAAAAACTATAAATATATATTTTAGGTATAACTATTACAAATAAAATATAACAAAAATATATATTATACACATAAGAAAAATATTTTACCCGATAACATAAAAATTACTGAAAATAACCAAATACACATGGATTTTTTAATGAATAATGAATATCACCACGTGCATGGAGAATTTTTCAGTTTTTAGTGCATTTTAAATAAAATTGCTTAACTTAAAAAAAATTTTTTGCTTATTTTTTTATTATTTGCTTTTTAGTGTCTAAGTTTTGATCTGTGGTTATATGCCGATTGCATCTCGATTGAATTGATTTGATTTGTGGTTACAGGCTGATTTCAAGTCGTTTGGATTTGTGGTTATGGGTTATATTTATTGATGACTGGTAATTTTATCATCCCTCCCGTTTTTTTCCATAATTTTGTATTGTCATCATAACTACGCACGCCTGCAAAGTTTCAAGACAATTGGATTGGTGGAATTGTGTTAAATAGGTGTTCCTTTTTACCCCATGTGTTCTGCTTTGCCCCACATGCAGTCATTTAGTAAACATTTACACTTCAGCATGAGGTAAAGAACTTTTTAATATGTCAAAATGTAGCGTAAGGACTAAAGAATCCAACGATGTACTTAACGTTATTAATTTTCGAAATCCAAGTGCCGAAAAATGGTTGAAAATACAACACAATATTGGATTGTCGATACCGGAAATTTTTCCAACTCTCTTAACGGGACATTCCACGCGAAATCGGACACTTTTCGGAGTAACATTTCGGATGTTGCTGAAATTTGAATATGCTGTAGTCTTTAGTGATATTTAAACGTACCTCATAGGATTTTTCACAATTTTGAAAAATGTCGATTTTACAGTAATTTGAAGTTAAGTGGTAACTTTTTTTCAATACATCATAGCTATGGAAGTAGTAAACGGATGGAGATGAGGTTTACGGTGCTTATAGAGAAGACATTGAAGTTTTAAGAAAAATTTATTTCAGTTTAAAAAATAAAAAATTTGAACCTCTTTTGTGCAATTATTTTAAACAAATGCAGTTTTCTAACATTGGGCGCGATGTTAAAACTCTGAAAAAAGAAGAATATAGTTCTATCCTTCCCCTTGATGAACAAATTTTCAAAAATATGGATATTTCAAAATTGCGAAATAATTTTTTCTTAAAACTTACCTCTATAAGCACCGTAAACCTCATCTCCATCTGTTTACTACTTCCATAGCTATAATATATTGAAAAAAAGTTAGCACTTAACTTCAAACAGCTGTAAAATCGACATTTTTCAAAATTTTGATAAATCCTTTGAGGTACGTTTTAATATCACTAAAGACTACAACATATTCAAATTTCAGCAACATCCGAAATGTTACTGCGAAAAGTGTCCGATTTCGCGTGGAATGACCCTAACGGAAAAGTAACGTGTGCACGGGTCTATGGTCTGTCACGAAATGCTGTGAGGACCCTTTGATCCCATGTCACGCGATACCAACTCATTCGCAGCTCTTATCTAAAAGAAACATTGATGTTCCGTTTTACCCACCCGTTCCGTTTTACCCTACTCTCCCATACCCTTAATCGTGTTTCCATAATGATAGGTGTGAATGTAACAAGTGGGTACATCAGTCCCTTGGATGAGTAACCTATCGTTACACAGCACATTTATTTAAATACTTCAAAATTGTTTGAAAAATGAACAAGTTACGATCCCAATTCGTAAAATATTTAAATATCATTATGTTAGTCATAATTGTATCTTACCAATCACCCGATAAAATATGGTTTTAAATAAATTTGGTTCACTGGAAACTATGAAATTGTATTAATCGGAAGCATCCAGTTATGCTTCTTTTCTAAACGAACCTTCAGAAAAAAGGAGCAGCACGCGCTAGTAATAATTACGAGTCTGTCCATTATTTAAGAAATTCCTTGTCTCTGCGTTCTCAGTAAAGTTTATTCATTGCAGATCCATGTTATTAAAAGGAAAGTTCGTAAAAGCAGCAAACAAAGCTTTCTTGTTATTTACATGTAATAAAAGCTTGAATGGTAAATCGAAGTTATTCTGTATCACAAACGTACCGCTATGTTTGTCAAGATCATATTTACCGTAATAAGTAATGAACGAATTTGTTTGTCAGAATTAATCTGGTTGAAACAATGGATAAATTAATCAAACTGTTATTGATAATAATAATATCAATACAACCCTAAAATAATATTAATATAAATTTATCGAAAAATTAAGTAATATCAAAAACAAGAGATGAGGAGAAAAAATAGCGGTAAAATATTCAATATGAGGAGTTTCATAATGGCTATGCCAAATATTTACATTTCACAATTTATTTTATTCGCCAAACGGAGTATTCTATGGAGAAGACTTTATCGACGTTTCAAACGTAGTTAAAATGAAGACACGTATTTAGGTATACTCCATATATCATTTACTCTTTCTTCTATTTTGATGTAATCATTTAAAAACCGTTATGTGTATATAGTTGAAAACTGCTTACATACATGCGACCGCTGTAATGTCTGATCATCTAACAATGTGTAAAGAATTGAAATTATTTCACATTCAACTGTAATATTCCTGATTTCTCGATATTTTTCGTTTCTCGAGACATGAAATATATTGTAAAATTTATATTTTTCGTATAATGTTGATAATATTTATCAAGAAAATTTTATTCCTGCCTAATTTACACAAAATTTGTGAAAATGAGAAAACAGATATTAAATATAATTGACTTTATCTATTTAATACAAAAGTTGTGCAAGGCGAATAATTACTTTTTTGTCTTAAAATTGTTTTTTAAAAAGCACAATGTTTCTATGTAGCGTCAGCTAATCTACTTTTTGTGACAAAATCTGTTGCTTATGTAAAATATCCAAAAGTTGTAAAATGGGTGTCGTTTTTCCAATGGACTCAAATATATGAAATTCCTTTATTAAAATTCGGAATTTATTTTCTCCTTGGTTGACACTACATTCTTGAAGGCTATCTGCGATTGCTAATTCCAAAATTGTTTTCTTAATGGGTGATTCCACATTTTGAAGATCTGTAAGTTTTTTAGTATTTTCGGGAGAATCATGGTTAGTCTTATCTCTTCTTTTCGATATTTCTTCTGTAATAGCAATCAGAAACTCGTTACTTAAACTCAGTATTTAGTTTTTCCAAATTTTTAAATAGAAACTTAAGAGTACCTTCAGCAGTTAAAAATGTAGAATCTTGTTTACTGAGATTCTAATTCTACTAATAAAATTTCAGCAATATTAATTCATTTCAGTCAGTGCTTTTTTAATGGATTCCCCACTCTCATAAATCGCAACAAACACGCATTTTCTCACTTCAACATGCATTGCTAACATTTATTATAAATTGTGGACATGTTTATACGTTAACTAGTAACACGCAATTTGAACTAACTGAAAATCCATTTCTGAAAATAAATGAGATTTATAATAATTTTCCTAGACTTAAATTTCTTGAGAAATGAGAAATAGGCAATTATTAAATTTCCCGAGAAATTCTCGAGAAGGAACACTACTCAACTGTGATTTTCCGTATTCGAAAGTCAAAAATAATATTATTAATGTTGCAGAATGACGGAGTTTGCATCACGAATGACCACTAATGAAGCAACTTTCAGTGGGAATTGAGCCAGATGACTATCAAATAGTAACTGTTAATTCCGTGAACATTCATCGAATAGTGGGCAGACACAGCCAATTTGTGAACAGTAGGAGTGAAATCTTTGGACTAGCCAAGCGTCGAGTGATATGAGTGACTATAGGATCCTTCGTGACGTTAAACGATTGAGTTACGATCTCGTCGAAACAAATACTGTCGATTAACAGGCACGCGATACACAGGAAACGCGATTAAAACGTAGTGCATCTTTTTGTCCGTGCACGAAGGAGCCAACAGATTTGTGCAATTGTGTGAAAAGTGAGACGGAGCTGGGTGGAAGAAAAGCACAAGACGGATTGAAAGCGGAAACGGAAGCAGAAAAATGCAGTGTCACGTCCTCGCCGCTCTCATCGGCCTGTTCAGTGTCGTCGATGCTCAAGGTAAGTGTAATTCCCATTGGTTCCCCTGTAAATTCTTTCTTTTCAGATTTCGATCGTAAGGTATATCTTACAATAGTTTAGGTACACGTTTCCCACTCTTACCCATATACCTCTCATCTATCTGTTTTCGGCGTGGTCGGTTCAACGGGAACGAATTGCTTTCATTCTTATCGAAGATCGCATCAGCCACCTGCTGTTTAGAATAGACAGTGTCATCATTCGCGTGGATGGATTTAGGTATAGATATACATCGGTTTGGGGAGCCGTAAAATGACAGTGTGTACCTTTTATCATACACGTATAGCCGGAACCAGACCTGCACGCGTATGCGTTGAGTATAGCTAGGGGTGCGTTCCGATTTACACGGTGAGTGCATGAAATTGGTGGCATCGTATTGGTGGCATCACGCGATTCCCTAGAATTTCTCTCACTTTTCACCAATACGATGCCACTTCCGGTGCAGCGAGCGTGCAGCAAACGCAGAAATTCAGAGGAGAAGCAGTCACTGCGCGCGCGCATGCGTATTTGTTTCTCCAATCTTTGATTATTTGAATTTCTCTATTTCCAATAGAGAAATTCAGCTGATACAATTTAACGAAAAGTAATAAAAACAATTAATTCTCTCATGATTACAATGCCACTTTTCTACGTTATTATTTTGAAGAAACTTCATCTGATGTTTTTTTTTTAATACAAATGTATAATTACATACTTATTATCTACCGAAAATATTCTTCGAATATTATTCTCGAATATCCCGGAATGACACGTTCTCCATAATCTGTCAATTTTTAGGCAAACATAATCTGTTCGAGTGTTTTGTTTACAATTAATGATATATATATTAAATCCGATTCTGAATGGCAAGTTAATATCATCTTCATTTTCGCTTTCATCAGACGAATCACAGCTACTGATTTCATTATCACTATTATTTAATAGTATCGAGGTAATTGTAAACAACGTTTCTTTCTCCATTGTAGCATCCATTTTGATTTCGCATGAAACGTAGGAAAACGCGTCCGTTTTCAAGAATGCATGAACCGCAGTAACGAAACGGTACGATATGAATGCGCGCAGCGACTGCGCTGCGATCTCTGCACTCACTGCGTGAATCTAGCTTATGGTTGAGCGCGCGCACATAAACCCGGGTCCAGACCTGAATGCGCATACGGTGAGTAGGCTGAGCGCGCGTGAGTAAAGCGTGCGGAGGGGTCCAAATTGCCACCTGCCTTTCTTCACGTGTTTCTGTGCTCAGCTCGCTCTGCATTCCTAAACATTACATCGAAGGAAATTGCAAGCGTGTATATACTCAAGAGATAAAGGATTCGTTTCCAATTTGAATGGAGGTCGATGCAGGCGGAACCACGCGCACCACCGGACTACTTTGCACAGTAGCAAGGTCGTAAAATCGGTAGCATGTTAAAACGAACATACTTCGGGTATCGAGACTAAGAAAGTGACAGAAATATTACGAGACAAGGCCCTACCCTAGTAGCATTTGTTGTTGGCATACAGTTGGGCCACGCACATAATATTAGTTGGCCAACAGTTAGATTTGGCACTTTTTTTTTAGGTTGGGCCAACAACAGATGGCCAAGGTAGGCTTTCCTACCGTTGCCCTATTATTTATATTCTTTTCAAAAGACGTCTTAAAGACGTCCAGAAGGTGTCTTAAAGAACTTCAAAAGACGTTGAAAACACGTCTTTTTCAGGCCTGGTTTAGGAAAAAAAATCACGGGTGAGGAGAATCGAACCCAAACTTTCCGCTTACAAAGCAATCGCTGTTCGCACTTACCCAACACATTTCCTTGTAGACACTTCTAATTTCTAGTTACATACCTAGTATCAATTGTTTATAAAAACTGTGCAGTGACGCGAAATATTCTACAAAATATCATGCGACCTTCAAATTCATTCCTTAAAATTTCACATTCGCCTCAAGACAGACGTCCTCATTACGTATTTATAAATAAGAAAAGAAAAATCACAACTTGGAATATAATAACAGGTTTTTGGATGTAGCAAATTTTCTGACACTTATAAGACGACATTTAATCACCGTTGTAAATTTTTGTTAATTAACCAACCATAGTAATTGTAGGCCCAACATTGAATATTCGTAGGCACACTGTTGTAACTTTTTGTTAATTAACCAACCATAATAATTGTAGGTCCAACATTGAATATTCGTTGGTACACTGTCGTAACTTTTTTGCCGTAGGCTCTATGTTGGGAATTTGTAGGCAAAAACACTAACTATATCCCAACTAATTCCCAACTGTTGGCTACCGTTGGCCAACCAGAAATGCTACTAGGATAGGCTGCTTTCAGGATCAAAGAATCTTTATCTTTTTACATCAATTGGTATCGCTGCTCGGTACTGAAGTGGGCCTATTTCTCCGATTGCTGAGCAAATTTTCAAAAATACAGGTAATTTATTGCGGGATCATATTCCTTCCAAGCCGAGATGGGCAAAATTTTTATTTAAATAAAATTTCGAATAACGAATAAAAGTTAAAAAATTATTTGTCATCATGTGTCGAATAAAGTTAATGTTACAGTTAAAGTGAAAGCTGAAAAGTTTATTCGACGCTGAAGTGGAAACGTGCGATGAATAAAACAATCAACTGTATTCGTCTAATAATGTAAAGTTACAGTAACTTTTATTCGATCCGTTCTTTAAATAATATTTTATTTAGTTAATGCCTAACTCAGCTTCCAAGCGACGAACGTCTTGACGTGTAGTAGAAACTTTTACAAAACTGTTTACATCTCTTCGGGATAAACGACTGCGGCAAGAATGGTCATTTTTTAGAGGAATGCTCGGACGTAACAAAACTCTATTGAAAACGCCTGTTGTAAATGTTGTGTTATTAGGTTCAGAGCCAATAGAAGTAAATACATTCATAATTACAATTTAACACTCTTTCGATGTTTAACAAATAAAATGCAGCATAAAAATCCAAAACCCATCTTTCATAATTAAAACGAAAAAAAGATCGAAGTCCATATGTACATTTAATAGTTGCGAAGATAAAACTACATATATGAAGGCGGTTTTCGTAAAAATCGGCAGAAACTGGGAATCTTAAAGATTTGTGTCCTTTAAACAATTTCGAAACTAGAAAAATGATGACTCAACCTTGCATCCCTATTTTCATATGGACTACAATATATTTCAATATCATGACAATTCCAGACATACAGGATTTGAGAAAAGAATCTCATCTGCTTCTACCATCCACGATGAGCGTAATGCACTCCAAACTCTCCTTAATGTATGAAAGAAAACCAACAACGTACGACTCAGGGCATGAGCCTTCGCTTGTACAGATTGCGCAATACAACTTTGCCTCCGAGTGGCCACTGAGTAGGCCGTACTTGCGAGATAGTCTGACCATCGGCGTTCTTTTAATTCCTTTCGAAAAACATGTGACCGCATACAGACGAGTATCATACAATGTAAACAAGTAGCGTGGTACTCATGCGCAGTGCGATCGTATGTTTTTAGAATGGAATTAAAACAGGCATGACTTCCAGAAGCAACGCCTCCTTTCTCCCGCCGCGCGTCTTGGCCCTCGCGACGACCAAGGTGCTTCGAGCGCCTCAGGCCCGTACCATGAGGTACCCGCCCGTATGCCGTCAAATTCACTTAAATGCCATACCTGAATTAAAAGAACGCCGACGGTCGGACTGTCTCGCACGTACGGCTGACTCTCGACGTACTCAGTGGCCGCTCGGAGACAAAGTTTATTTATTATATTGCGCGATCTGTACTCGCGAGTCGGGCCGCATTCGTCGAGTAACCATGAATGATACGTCCACACTAGCATATACGTTCACGCTCACCCTGTCTATGTAGACCCCGTTTCACACTTTCACATTAGAATTGGGATGTGACATGGAGGCGGGGCCTAACCAAGATAACGCCGATATGGGTACGAGATTCAGGGTTATCCACTGAAGACTGGCGGCGCTCGCGCGAGTACAAATGAGAACGGCAACAATGTCACATGCATACTTACTACTACAATCATATGTCGTTACATCCGTCATCTATGGGCCCAGCGGAATTTTATAGAAGGTGAACGTGTACTTCGAGGGATTGATGTGTACCCAACGAGCGTTTCTACTTTCGCCACCAGATGTCAGGGTGACGAATGTCACATCCCAATATTCGCGCGCGCTTAGCCTACTCGCCGTATACACATTCAGGTCTGGACCCGGCTGTAGATACCTACTGTATCCAGTAGCACAGGACGAATTAGGAATATCCACTTTGTGTCTACATATTTTTGATCTGAACATCTTACATTTTACAACCTACTCTAAACGTCTTGTAGATGTACATACTAGATGGTACTTGTTGACGGCGTTTTAAAATTTCCTTTTACAGATGTTTCTAATAACTTTCGAATGTAGTTACATACATATATTGGTGGATCTATTCATTGTTGCAGTTTTCTGTTGTACGTTTTATATTATTTAGTTCAGTTAAATTTATTCGTATAAATATATGTACCTATCTACATATGGTACAGGTTAGAAAATATGAAAATTAGCAATGTACATATTCAATATTGTATCACCTTTGCAGTGATTATTAATACTAAAAATACATATTTTAAATTACAGTCATCGTACAAGATAAAAGTGCTTCAATGTTACATTTATTTAGATTTTAAACCTGACGATCTTATCATGTAAATTAAACAATCTGGCTAATTTGAGTAAAATCATATCATGCGTGTATAAAATGTGAAAATATAAGCGGTTCGTTTCGATGGTATTCGACTGCACGTATCATTCATATCATTCCCTGAAGTCAAAGAATCTGAACGTACGACCAATAGATTTTGGAACCCTTTGAGAAAGTTTCCCCCAACCTACCATTTGCGCGATGAGCTCGTCGAGTTCGTAGAAATTTCGAAGTTCTTGACGGGTTATTACGTCGCAATGAATGTAATGATTTCCGGTACGAAGTTCGTCAGAAGATGAAAATATATGCCGCGTGATATACAGGGTGCTTCATAAGAACAGTTACAAAATGTACAGGTTGGTAGAACTCATTGAAATTAACAAGACAGGTCTTACAATTAGTAAACATATTTTTGGAAATTAATCATTTCTGAGATAATTCAAATCTTCAGTTCGTAAACGAAGCTTTATTCAATTACACATAATGTACGTAACACACTACACTTTTAATATCAAATACTCAAAGTGATGACCATTTATTTGAATGCGCACTGTGTAAATGATAGCATCTTATGAAAGGTAACATTTACGATTACAATAAATCTAACGATGGAACTAGATAAATGAATAACCTAAG
The DNA here is from genome assembly GCA_944738655.2 of Andrena hattorfiana. NCBI lineage: Eukaryota > Metazoa > Arthropoda > Insecta > Hymenoptera > Andrenidae > Andrena > Andrena hattorfiana. Next base: position 17,896,406 of record OX122890.1, on the reverse strand, counting down.
ACGTAACATTATAAATTATCAAGTATTCCACACTTACTTACTCCAATCATTTAAAATTCAATATCTCTGAAACGGTCAATTTTCGGACATACATATGTTCACTAACCATAAGACTTTCTTTGTTTCTTTCATTGAGTTCTACCAGTCTGCACAGTTTGTACCCTTCCTTATGAAATACCCTGTATATGTACCTGATAGTGTGAGAGTCAACACTATTACGGTTCGAATTTTCTCTTTTAATTGAATTCGGTGCGTTCCACCTGATGGGAATTCAAATTACGATCATATCTACACGATTATAGGCAGGGTCGGCCTTTTCTATAAAGGGGCCCGGATGCAAGAAAAATTTCGGGCTCCCAAACAATTTCTTAACGGTAAAAAACCATAATATTTTTCACGAAAAAGGCTAATTATAACAATAATAAAGAAAATAAAAATAAATTTTAACATATTTAATTATGTGATTTTTTTATTGGCATATCATTAATAATATTAGATTAGTATATTATTATATTAGAAATTATATTCTAATTTCTTTTTTGGCAGTCCTCGTATATCTTGGTATCGTTACTACATCACAGTTGTGGTATGTCCATAGTATTTCCAGTTCTGTGTTTCGAGTGTGAAATTTAAGTTGGTTTATAAAATTAAATTAATTTCAATCATATAAAAAATTTTCCTCCTAATTTTTTCTTTTTTTATTTTCTCTTTTCTTCATTTTTCCTTTTGCTGAGGCCCCTCTACAGCCCACATGCCTTGGACTCCCTGTGGCCGGCCCTGATTATAAGTTGTATAAGCTTCCACATACTTTTTTAACTTTAATATAAACATAAATTTATTATTTTAATTAATATGTAATAAGTAACATGTAAAATGCGCTCTCTTATTATTTTAGACTTAAAAATACTTTTTTATTGTTTAAAAAACTTTAAATAAGCCAAATAAGAAAATAACATTAAACTTGCAGTCACAGTTAAATGAATATTATGCGGGCTGTCCTATTTAACTCATCATTCTAAATATTTCCATTGTGTTTAGTGGTAGGAAAAATTGATTCAGAAAGGAAATGTTTGAGTGACATGAGACTTTTTTCAAAAAGATGTCGGAAATTTGAAGATAATCCATGCGTTTTTGACTTCTTTCTATGAGGAACTATTACAAATTGTATACAGACAAGTATTCCAATAACTCTTATGAAGATAAAAGTAGTTACGCATCCATGAGTGTTAAACTACGATCCCGTAAATGATTTCAACATTGTGGTGTTCATTCTTCTCATTCTTAAAAATTATCTCGAAGTGAATTCTCTTCGACTACATTCCGCAAAACGAAATTGATAACGAAGATTAAAATTTATTACTTTCTTCGAAATTAATTCGAACGGATATTTTTTTTACCTCAGCTTATCTGAAGGTCATGTTGCAGTAAATCATTGATTTCGTTTTCACACTAACTACCACAACAGTGTCGATGAAACATTAAAAATATAAAATTTAAAAAGACATCAATCGCTTCAAAATTTTGAGAAACATAACTTTACAAAAAATGTTGTGTCTATCATACGGCAATTAAAAGGTTTTTTTTTTAAATATTCACGTTAGATGGGATACCCTAGATGCGTTTTGAACATCGTTCATAGGCAGTAAATAGTAGGGGAAACCCGTACAAAACCGTATGCCAGAGCAAAATGGTATACCCTACTTATTCCTGAAAATAAATTAAAGAAGCCCACGCGCGTTTGGCAACTGTTTTCCGCCATATGGAAATGTTAGTCAATAGAGATTTGTGGCGAAATACGTACACTCCATCGAATTATTAAATTTATTCTGTTTCTAACTGCTCTGATCTTATTTCGGACTGAGTTTAAGTGGCTTATATAGTGTTTTGGTAATTAGAATGTAAGTTACATGAAGATATCTATTAACAGTATCTATTTCTATTATATTTTGAAGATCGTGGCCGATTGTTGTCATTTTCATATTTAGCTGTAACCAAAAGTGTAAGTACTTACGTGTTGGAGCACAACCGTACGGGGTAAAAACCGTGCCCCGCTATTTCAAGCAACAACAAGAAGAACATACCTACTCTGAATATAAGACAATCCATAAGAGGTACAAACCAAAAATTGACGAACAAAAAATGCAATCCAAAGAAACGTAGAGAAGCCACCTGAATAACTTCTATAATTTTTGAGATAGGAAGAAATGTTTGAGACAAAATTTGTTTGGTTCCAAGAGGCTCATTATAGATAGAACTTAATACTATTGTTGTTACTTTAGATTGGGGGCAAAATCGTATACTGCATACGGTTTTGTCCACCCTATGGGGCAAAATCGGAAAAAGAATAGGTTTTATTTTATTGTTAAATTAAGTAGCCTATTTGGACTTTTCAATTATACTTTTGTTATTTTGTGTTGTTTATGAAAACATTTAATAAATACCGTTTTCATCACCCAATTTGTTTTATAATTTAAAAAGTTATGGACCTAGAACCTTGGGTATACGGTTTTGGACAGGTTTCCCCTACTCTAAAACTGCTTGCATGCAATTTTCAGGATGTTAATATAACGATTTTCATTTAGAAGTGCCTGTAGAATCTACTGGCGTAGTATTCACATTTCCGCGTGAGGTATCCTATATGCTGCAGTTGTTTTAATAAGAAAAAGAGATTTGTATCTATTTTGTACTGTTCCTGAAGAATGTGAGGTGAAGTGTGAAAATATGAGGGAGTCGAGACCGAAGCAGTAAAGGTGCAAATCCACGATGGAACAAAAATATCGTGCCTAACATGAGATTTTAATTTCCATTATTATAATTCTTTTACTTCCATTATTTACATTTTGTTGCCGCTTAGATTTCTGTCTCATAATAGTAAAGTCGCATGTAAAATCTCATCGTGGATTGGCACCTTAACCGAAATTCATACCCGATTATATATCCCTCAATGACCTTTAACCGTAATGAGAGAACGAGAGAAATTCTGACCGCAATAGTGAGAAGATGTAGAAGGTAACCAAAGCGCCTGACCGTTAACATTTCGGTCGGGAATATAGACCGAATTTCGTTCTGATATATAGATGCCTTCACCATATTTCTAACCGAAATGAGCGAAACTCTGACCGTAATTCTGAGAGGAACGGAGAAACGGATAGACGTCGGTCAGTTGGGTCTTGGGTTCGGTTTGACTTGGAACTGAATAGGCCGAGAAGGTAAGGTATGCTGTTCCTGTCGCTCACATTGTCTGTCACTCTCGTGACTGGGTTGTTGAAAGCAGACTTTTGCAGTTTTATTAGCATTAATCCTTTACTTTTGAAAAAGCTTTTGCAGTATCAGCGACTAACATCTGCATCAACTACTTTTATACATATTTCTAAAAATTGAGCGTTGTTCTCTTCAAAAGAAATTGTTAATCCTTATAATTTATCTGTCATTAAATTTGTTTATTTATGAATAAATATTTTATTTATACAAATATAAATTATATATAAAGATATATATTTGTATGAATAAATATTTTATTTATACAAATATAAATTATATATAAAGATATATATTTGTGAAAATAATATTTGGCATTAGAAATTATATAAAAATAATATTTCATTTATATAAATATTTAAAGTATTTATAAAATTATTTATTATTATTATATAAGCTTTAATCAATTGATAAAAAAATATTTTTAATTTCTTTATAAATTAAATCAGGCTTGGGAATTAAGTGAACGCAGCGGCTGATTTTCAGAGGCAACGCTTCCTTTCTCCCGCCGCACGTCTTGGCCTCCGCGGCGGCCGAGGTGCTTGAAGCGCCTCAGGCCCGTATCGTATGAACCGCGAGTGTCGCGTTGACAAAACAACAACGCATCGACAATGTGAACGATGTAGACACACTGTCGCACTAATACGCCACGCGTGGTTCACGTGGCACGGACCTGAGGCGCTCCAAGCGGCGGGAGAAAGGAGGCGTTGCCTCTGTAAATCGGTCGCTGCGTTCAAATAAGTCCCAAGTCTGAATTAAATTAATAAAAAAACAAACAACTTATGTCAAAAATTTTAATCGACCGTATTTTTATTTATTTCTCATGAATTGATGAATTCTGATTGGCCGTATTTCTATCTCTCAAGAATTTCAGTTGCTGGTTTTGCAATCTCCCAAGAATTTCGGTTGACCGTAATTCTGACAATGATAGATATTCTCTCTTAAATTTCGGTTGAGGAGAAGCTCTTGACCAATTTGTCGTTCGCCAATTCCGGATGAGATGAGCGTAGGTAAATCCAATTTCGGTCATCTCACTGACCATGACCGTGACCGTAAGTTTGATTTTATAAGCCCTAACGGTGAATATAGTTAACCTTAGTAAACTTAATAAAATGTAGGTGCATCATTGAAACTGCATTAGAAGTAGTTGTTCCAGTGGGTTCCATTTTATTAAAACTAGAATTTCATAATTTTTCCCGTGATAAACAATATGGTTAACAACATAAATTTCCTCAGCGCTTCATTGATGAACAAAAATACATATATGTAAGTACTATTACCATTTCGCTTAGCAATAACGGCTAATTTAATTGTAATTGATAGGTTCAATGTCTCAATTTTGGTTACTGATATTATCTATGTGAAGTGCTGCCACCATAATGGTAGAGCAGTGAATGTATAAAAGTCCCCATCTGTTTACGAATCATCTTCTTACTAGGGGAAAGGTGTCTAAAACAATCCCTCGGAGTAAAATGATTCCTGGCTGTTCTGCGGCTATTAGTGGTGCTATTTTGTAATATCGATGTACAAATGTTCAGCCCGTACGTCGTCAAGTGTCACACGAAGTGCCATTTAAGTATCAGCATTGTGTGTTATAAACAAGAAAAAATAAAAAATACTACTGTAGCTTTTCGGATTGACAGAAACAAGGATATATGCTGGACAGACAAGATTTATTCGGATTAGATAGGAGTGCATGGTTTGGTTTACAGGATGGGGCTACAAATTTCGGAAAGCAGACGTTGCGTCTTGCTGAGTTTATACAATTCCACTAGATTCTATTGTGCAGGCGGCAATGACTTTAATCTAATGAGGCGTCCAGGAGTTACTCTATACTCTCCCGTTCGATTGGCGTCCAGGTATTATCGCCGAAATCTCCATATCGAACAGGTGTCCAGGAATATCCTACCGTACTCTCCTCTCTCAACGATCGGGTATTTAAGGAAGGGCTTTGTACTATCGTGACTCTACTCTACTGAGGCGTCCAGGAGTTACTCTGTACTCTCTCGTTCGATTGGCGTCCAGGTATTGTCGCCAAACTCTCCATACCGAACGGGCGTCCAGGAATAATCTCCCGTACTCTCCTCTCTATTTTAACGAGGCGTCCAGGAGTTCCTCTGTACTCTCCCGTTCGATTGGCGTCCAGGTATTATTGCTGAACTCTCCTGCCGGAGTCCCTAAGCTGTCCGAGAGAGGCCGTTGGTCTTACCTCGTCCTCTCTCGCGGAACAGCGAAAAAGGAAATGCCTTTGCGGGCCTCTAATTTATACCCAATCGTTGCTATCCGCGGCCACAGATATCAACTGACGCGTTGTCAAGCGTGGGCCTCGCAAGCCGCGGTTCCGCGCTCGCATGTCTCTCCTCACGAGCGGCCTACAAGCGTGTTCGTGAAACTTCTCGATGGTCAGCGTTTCTCAGCGCTTCCTTTTCTGCATGCTGAAGTCTGCTATATGCTATATAAAGTTTCCTATCCGTCTGGATAGGAAATCGTCCCGGTGAGTAGTCCAGGATCCTAGGTGGAGAAGTCGTCTCTGGAACAGGGGCCGGTTTCCTCCTCCAGCCTTCTCTTTCGGGGCCGTCCGCGCTTGCGGATTGGTATCACTGGTGTAGGCATCTGGTCCCGTGGTCCAGTGTAAGCACTGAGGGCTGAGGTGTGGTGGAGTCCAATTACCACAGGTTCAGCCTCCCTGGTTTGCAGCTCGTAGCTGCTCACACCAACACGTCGTTTTACGACATATGGTCCATCTCGTCTCGGCGCCAGCTTTGCAGAGTAGTGTTGATCCCGTTTACTGATTGGGTGGGTGGATACTCTGACAAGGTCGCGGCGTCGTTGGTCTGCATACTGCTTTCGTCGGTCCTGTCGGTCTTCCTGCGTTTGCTGCGCCACTCGCAAGGTGTCGACGAGGGCGAGTAGTTTCGGGGTGACCTCTGCCAGGAAGTCCTCTACCGCGACAATTGCCCTTAGGTCGCGAGTCGTGTCGTCTGGTGTTCGCAGCTCTCGTCCGAAGGTGAGGTGAGCCGCCGTATATCCGGTTGACACGCATTTTGCCGAATTCATGGCAAAACGAATGGCCGGGAGTCACTCATCCCAGATAGTGTGATCATTCCGGACGTAGATCCCAAGTTGTGCTTTGAGGTCTCGGTTCTTCCTCTCCACTGGGTTCGCCTCCGGATGGTAGACAGGAGTGAACGTCTGCTGAATTCCAAGGCAATAGGCGACTTGCTGCATTACTCCGCTGATGAATGGCGTACCGTTGTCGCTTATGATTCGACGAGGCAACCCAAATCGTAGCAATACCTCGTTGATCAGAACCTCTGCGGTTCCCATCCATCGAGAAGCGGTGTCCTCGATTATCAATATCCAGTGGTTGTCCCTCTTCGTAGCAGGTAGAGGGCCAAAAGGTCGATGGCCAGTACTTCGAATCGTCGTTGCATCATAGGTGTTTAAAGGAGGCCTGCTGGCTTGAGGTTCCTTGTTTTGTAACGTTGACATTCGATACAGGAGCAAATTCGCCGATTTCCCGAGCCATTCCGGGCCAGAAGTACCGTGTTACTATCCGGTGTAGGGTGTGCTGAATCCCATAGTGCCCTGCTGTCGGATGATCGTGATATGACCTTAAGATCTCCTTCCTCTCGTGCGTTGGTACCACTAGTTGTATCTCTTCAGAGTCGACGTTAGGTGCGTATCGGTACAGTACGCCATCGTTCAGAAAATAGCCTCGGGTCGTCCATTTCTTCGCTGCATCATCGTCTGCAGTGGATTCCAGTACCTCGATGATTGTTGCCAGGTCATCATCTTTGCGCTGCTGTTCCCTCGTTGCCCCAGGTCCGCGACTAGGCATATCCACTGCGACACCGCTAATATCCACCTTCTCGCTTTCGTCCCATGGTTCCGTTGGGAGTCTGGAAAGCATGTCTGCTACCCCGTTGCAACGACCGAGAATATACTGGATCTTCGGGCAATAGGGTTGTAACAGCAATGCCCACTGCGCCAATCGTCCGCTTGGTTACTTCAATGTCATCAACCACTATAAAGGTTGATGGTCGGATGCAATGGTTACGTCCGCACCCTCGATGTAGCCTCGAAACTTGTCCACTGCCCAGACAACGGCGAGGGCTTTGCGCTCCGTAGTTCTTCTCCGCTGGTGACAGTAGTCTGCTGGCATACTCTACGGGGTGCTCTGTTTCCTTCTCCCCCTGGAGGAGAACTGCTCCGATAGCATAGATGCTCGCGTCAGTTCGTAGGGTGTAGGGCTTGGTCTCATCGGCAGTCTACAGGATTGGTGCGTCGGTGAGGGCTACTTTTAGGTTGTCGAACGCTGGTTGTTGTTGCGGCGACCATTCCCAGGTAGACTTCTTTCGTGTTAGCCGGGTGAGTGGTTCCGTGATGCTGGCCAAGTTTGGCACGAATCGACGGTACCAGGAACAAGTCTGTAAGAAAGATATTAGTTGCTTCAGGTTTTCTGGTGCTTTCATCTCTCGTATGGCTTTCGTTTTGTCGAGGTCTGGTTGAATTCCTTGAGAGGTGAAAATGTGGCCCAAATACTTGATGTTTTGGCAGCAGAAGCGACATTTCTCTAGGTTCATCCGCAGGCCGAACTTTCGAAGTCTGTTCAGTGCAGCTTTCAGGTCGTCTAAGTGTTCGTTGAAGGTTGATGATAGAACCAACAAGTCGTCTAAGTAGACCAAGACGGTCCATCAGACGCTGGAATGTGGCCGGAGCATTCTTCAGTCCAAACGGCATGCGTTTGAACCTGTAAATTCCAAAAGGAGTGGTGAACGCTGTCTTGTCCCGATCTTCCGGCCATACGCCTATCTGACAATATCCTGACTATAGATCCAGGGCAGACGTGTAGCTGGTTTTCTTGGCTGCATGCAACAAATCATCGATCCTAGGCAGTGGGTACGAATCCGTTATATCATTCAGGCGTTGGTAGTCGACACACACGCGAATGCTCCCGTTCTTCTTTGGTACCAGGACTACGGGTGCGGCCCAGAGTGATTCGCACTCTTCAATGATGCCGTAGTCCAGCAACTTCTTCAACTCCTTCTGCAGCATCTCCCTCTTCGCAGGTGGTAGGCGATAAGGTGGTACTGCAATTGGAGCCAGGTCCCCCGTACTTATTCGATGTTTCGGCTCGGCCGTCGGCGGACCCTCTGCCATGAAGAGGTCATTGTTCGTTCCCTTTTGAGCATTTCAGTTTCTTCCGGTGTTGTGCCCACCGTCTCATCCTCTCTTAGCTCCTCTACAGGACTGGATTGGAACTGGTCGTGGTTCAGGGCCTGCACGTTGGGCGTCATTTTGTAGCCTTTCGGATTGATAGGAACAAGGATATATGCTGGACAGACAAGGGTTATTCGGATTAGGTAGGAGTACATGGTTTGGTTTACAGGATGGGGCTACAAATTTCGGAAAGCAGGCGTTACGTCTCGCTGAGTTTATACAATTCTACGAGATTCTATTGTGCAGACGGCAATGACTTTAATCTAATGAGGCGTCCAGGAGTTACTCTGTACTCTCCCGTTCGATTGGCCTCCAGGTATTGTCGCCGAACTCTCCATATCGAACAGGTGTCCATGAATATCCTCCCGTACTCTCCTCTCTCAACGATCGGGTATTTAAGGAAGGGCTTTGTACTATCGTGACTCTACTCTACTGAGGCGTCCAGGAGTTACTCTGTACTCTCCCGTTCGATTGGCGTCCAGGTATTGTCGCCGAAATCTCCATATCGAACAGGCGTCCAGGAGTATTCTCCCGTAATCTCCTCTCTTTTCTAATGAGATGCTCTGTACCCTCTCGACCGATAGGCGTGCAGGTATTATCGCCTTACTCTCCATATCGGTAGAGCGTCCAGGAACAGACTCTAGTGCGTACTCCCTCCAGCTGGCGTCCAGGTATTATCGCCGAACTCTCCTGCCGGAGTCCCTAAGCTGTCCGAGAGAGGCCGTTGGTTTTACCTCGTCCTCTCTCGGAACAGCGAAGAAGGAAATGCCTTTGCGGGCCTCTAATTTATACCCAATCGTTGCTATCCGCGGCCGCAGAAATCAACTGACGCGTCGTCAACCGCGGGCCTCGCTAGCCGCGGTTCCGCGCTCGCACGTCTCTCCTCGCGAGTAGCCTACAAGCGTGTTCGCGAAACTTCTCGATGGTCAGCGTTTCTCAGCGCTTCCCTTTCTGCATGCTACACTACCTTTTTTCTAAGGTAAGGTCTTTTTCAATGTTGTGTGACTTTTGTCATAAACGGCTTAGTGTGACAGGTGTTTTTTTCATGGATATAATCACAATTCAACAATAATTTCGTGTATATTTCGTTACCGGATGTAATAAATTGATTTTATATTCAATCACTGAATATTAATTGGACGTTTGGGGTCATATCGCTCATTTGTTGCAACAACGACATAGATAACTCAAAATTTACGAGTTTTAGGAAAATGGGTTCAAAAGTTTTGTTAGACAACAACTGCTTTTTATATACTATTGACTCACAAACTGTAAATTTTTAGTTGTGTCGTGGTTTCAGGAACTGAGCGATATGAAACCTCTCCAGTAGGGTAAAATGATCTCAGGAATCCCAGGGGGTGCGGGAAAAAATTTGAATCTTTGAAGCTGATCTCATTTTCTTATGATTGTTAGTTGATTTTAAATATTTCTACTCATTAATTATATAAGGGGGAACCGTGGAACTTTTTTTAAAAATGTTCTCACATTATAAGTTCCCATGAGAACCGATAAAGTAAAAGTTCTTGAAAATAATAGTTTTAGTTGGAATGGAACTCATAAAATATAAAAATAAAAAATTTTCTATGACAGGAATAGATATTTTGTTCGTGAAGATTAAAAAAGTTTTCCATCGTTGTAACAAATACTGATTACTATTCAATGAATAGGACTACAACAATAATAAATAATTGTTACAGTTAAATTGATATTCTGAATGTCTTATTTATTTGTAATATTTACCTATGTAGATAATTTTGACGTAGATATTATAGAATTTTTATATATTTAGGTTCATGCAAGTATTGTAAGTTATAAAAATATGTTATTTAGGTATTATTCCTGACAAGTTCTCTTTTCTGTTCAATACTTTTTTATGAAACTATTAATTACATGTTATGACTTTCATACCTTTTATTAAATAATGATTTACATGCTTTAATGATGACATTTATGATATTATATTGTTAAATAAAACTAGTACATAATAATTTAGTACTTTATCTAATGGAACGTTTTTCAATAAATGTTCTAATATAATTTGTTTCCATGGAACTTTTATTATGTAGGTTTTAAAATATGTGTTCCATGAGAACACTTTTTTAAGCAGTTCGTAAGGGTAATATTTCTTTCAATAAAAATTCCACCGGGACAGATATGTTCTTAAGCGAAACATATAACTTCTAATAGAATTTTTTTAAAAACGAGAGTTCCAGAACTTATTCGATCCCTGATAGCAACTTTTTCTTTCTTGGGAGTATTTCTGCCATTCACTGATAATACGTTTTATTGACAGACGATCGTTGCAGACAACACACATAACCGGAGGGTTATTGTTTAAAATACATGCATGAGTCAGTTTCATGTTTCCGGTTCTTATTCTGGTTATTTATTATAACTTGTTCTTTACGATTGTGGTCTAGCTGTTTTGACTTCCATAAGGCTTCCTTTCATTGATTATTCCACCAGGGCTCTAGTTTCGGTTTTTGGGTAGCAATGTTATTGCGATAGTTTCATTAGCTGTTTCATTAATAAGATCGGAGAACATATCAAGCATAGTTTCAACTTCATTAGAGTCACCGCAAATATTTTATCTTTGAAGGTATATTGATAATATCTCTTTATACTGTGTCGAGTCAGCTTTACTAAATTTCCATTTAGGAATAAATTGATTTGAACTGGACTTACTAGGGGTATTAATTATTTCAATAGTAATTGGGAAACGATCACTGTCATGTAGATCATCTACGACTGCTCAGTCCACAGTGTGCGCGATACGGGTACTGCTAATTGTTAGATAAATGACGCTGAAGGATCCGGTGGAAGTACTAGTGTTTGAAAGAGTAGTGTCAGGATTTTCCAATACAGTGGCACTTTTTTCCCCATGTAGGTCGTTTTTGGCGGATGCCCATAAGGTGTTGCGACTATTGAAATCTCCTAGAAGTATGAACGTCTTTGGTAGTTGGGAGATTAGGCCATTAATTTCACTTATTTGAAAGGCGTAGCTAGTTGATAGATAGATGCTAACGAAATATAATTTTATTGGGAGCGGGATCTGCAGAGCAATTGCTTCAGTATTAACCTGAAGTTGGACTTCGGTATTTGTTACATGGCTTTTGATGTAAATTGTGCCTCCACCACTGGGATGATTTGTTGTGTTATGGATTTTGGCAAAGCCTTGGTATCCCTTAATTTTACCAATGGTTTTATTCTTAAAGTTCGTTTCTTGCAGGCATAGGATAGTGAGCTCGTATTTTTTAATCAATAGTTTCAATCAACTCTCTCGAGTCTTGTGTAGAAACCGTTAATATTTAATTGAAGGATATTGAACATAATGGAGGAGAAATATTTAATAAGATACAACAAGTTCTGATTTTTCAGTATTTTAGGATATTTGCTGCTTTCTTCAGCTTATTTATAATCGTCGTGAATCTACTTTTAATCGATCTTTCATTGAGATTGTGGTATGTTTCAGTTATTATATCAGACCTTGGGTATCATCGGTATAATCTTTTGCTACCATAATGGGGTTACATAATCCAAATAAATTTTCGAGATAACTTGTAAGTTGCTCATACCTCATAGTTAGGAATATATTTTCCTGCTGACGATTGCATCATTTCTTTAATGGGCGCGATAAGTTCTTCGACAGGTTTAGATTGGAGTGCTTCTTCCGAACAATTGAGGGTGTAGGAAATGCGTGATGTGTGTGGAAGGTAAGACGGAAGGAAGGAAAAGGAAGTTGCGTTTTATCGCGGGCCTACTAGTGAACTCATCAGTAAGGCGTATCTAGCAATACCCACGGGGTACCAGGCCGCATCACATTTCTCATCAGCACTTTACGAAAGTGTCATGAATCGACTCCTTGTGTTTTAATCTTCTCCCATGAAAATGGTACCAAACCCGACATAATTCGGGCTATAATTAACAAAGTTACACGAAAAATTGGTTTGTAAAATTTAATGCCTACTTCGTTAAAAATTGTCCGATTTGCATGATATTTTGTCCTTTTAATCGGGATGTTGAGGATGTTGAAAAATAAAGAAATCTTGAAGATGACTAAATGTATATTTGGTTTAATAATACCTTAATAATATCTCTAACTTAACTTATAGTCTACAACTAACTTTGAAAATTTCCGTTTTGCCAGTCTTTTCTTTCCAGCGATATGATAAACGTGTTTTACGTTATCGTTAGATTTTTGCTCTCTCTCTACGTTCTCGTACCGTTAACCAATCATACCAACCTCTCATTCATACCAACACAACATATATAAACAACCATTTGAAACATGTACTTTCACACCCTTTCTCAACTTTAGCTTACATATGTTTGTACTATGATAAACAAAGTTGCTGCTAACATGTTACACATAATCTTTCTCGATGTCTCGCTAACAATTTCGAAAAGAGTGATTTTGTCAGAATGTCAGCGCAGTTATTTCCAGTTTGAACATATTCTAATTCTATTAGATTTCTCTCAACTAAGTCGTTAATACGATGATATTTTAACTTTATATGTCTACTACGCTTACTATTTTCATAATTTTTGGCAATACTAATTGCACCTTGATTGTCCATTAACAATTTTGGCTTCATTTCCTTGTCGCACAGGTCATCTGCCAATCATTTTATCACCATCAAATCGGAGCTCACCAGTGCTGAAGCTATATATTCCGCTTCGGTTGAAGACAGGGCTACGCATTGCTGCTTTCTGGAAATCCATTCTACCAGATCATTGTTAAAGAATATTGCCCCCCCCCCCCCCCAGTTACGCTTTTTCTGTCTTTGTTTTGAGCGTAATTGTTATTTGGATAATGCTGGTTCATTAACAACGCTCAATTTTAAAAACAACAATATTTATTAGAAGTGGCCGTCACTTTGGTCGACAAGAGTCTAATTCTCTGTGTTATGGCCGATTTTCAAGGCCGACAGGAGTCGAGAACCTTTTCGTGAATTTCTGGTGTGAGTTCTGCTCTTCCTCCTCCGCGAACCCTCTAACGACACCTTGGTTCGCCCCACAACCAACTTCTACTACGGAGGTCCGATCAGGGTTGAAATATTCCTGTACCAATCAAAGCAGTGATGCCAGATCCGTGGGTTTCCGCCCACGGGCGCTACCACCACTCCACGACCAAGCGTACCCCCTCCTAGCGCCTATACCGCACCACACAAGCATACCCGTCCCTCCATCCCTGTGCCGTACGCGCTGCCTGGCCGGCGCTCTCCGGCGAGAATTCGTTTTCCCGACATCGAAGCGCTTGGCTCGCAAGCAAAAAGTCAAGAGTTCAAATGCCGGTGCGGATATTCTACTATTTTTTTTTAATTATTCTCGAATTTCTCTTTCTATATTCTCAGAAGTCTAAAGAATTGATAACTGTTCATTTACAATGCATTTTCGAAGTTTGATTTGCTGCTAAAGATGCGATCCCCTTCTGGCTTGTACCGTACCACTACAAGCGTACCCTGCCTTCTCTCCGTGTGCCGTACGCGCTGTCTGGCCGGCGCTCTCCGCCAAGAATTCATTTCACCGAAATCCTAGAGATTGGGTCGCAAACAGAAAATCCGAGGTTCAAATTTTGGTGCGAATATTCTACTTTTTTCATTAATTATTCTCTAACTTCTCTTTCCACATTCTCAATAGAATAAAAACTTGAAAACTGTTAATTTACAAAGCATTTTCGCAGCTGGCTAATGTACGATGTTGGTCTTCTGCCTTTTGTATACATAAACAGAAATAATTCCTTGAAATGCTATTTACAAAATAAGCTCCTTTCTAGGATGGACTCTTTAAAATTCACGTCACAATGAACAGTTACAGAATCGGTGATTTCGGTTTCAGGTAAGCGAGCCCCCCGCTCCGCTATTACGGTCGGCTTACCACTCACACCCCGAATTACTGTAATGAGGTTTGAAAACAATATCGACGGGTATCGTACCAGTCTCAATGATATCATTTATACCTACAGAAGATTTTTACTAACCCATTCTTGGTCAATGACACTCTTTTCGTGTTAATCAGGTTCATACATACAGGATCATCCGTTAAAACTGCAACCTACGCGCGCGCGAACAGACGAAAATGGCAACACCGCCTCACGGACGCATTCCACTACAACCATGCATCGGCCCGGCGTTCGGAGGGTTGCCAGCGACCGCTGAGCAGCGGTGATGCCCGAGCTTTGAAAATTTTAGGATGGTCTCTTTCAAATTAACGTCACAAGGAGCTATTTGAAATTTCCCGACCGGGGTTGAAGAATTTGGGGCCTTTTTCGTATAACTTTTGAATTATAAAAGATATCAGAATGCAATTTGCGCCGAAAAATGAGGAAAAATTATTCCCTCTTAATGATGGATAATTCAAAATATTTTACGTTTACTTAATTTTTCTTTTATCAATTTTTTAACCATAATTGTTGTGAAAAGCTTTTGCAAACTGTTTATTTAATACCGTATTTAATGCTCTTTTTAAAAATCATGATGTTGATAAACAATACGCTAGTTGTTTCTGTGTCATTACTTTCATAAATTGAGAAATTAAATTTTTATTCGATTATGTGTTAGTTCTGCAGACCTCAGAATCTATTGTTCTGGTTTTCTTTTTTATAATTTTATCCTTATATGCAGTGCATGCATAGATCGGACGTAAGGAGTAACTAATGAGACGTGTCTTTGATTGTAGCGGTGTTTGAATCTTTTTTCTAGATTTTTTGTGTTTGAATGTTTAACCTTTTAGCTACTCAACGCCACGCATATACCGGCTTCCGTTAATGTCAGTTTTTGGAACGATGCGTCATTATGCGGCTTTTACACGTAGGTGGCGAAAAATCTCTACGTACAAGGGTATAGCGCCGAGGTCAATCCTGTCGTAGCTAAAATTTTTTAAATTAAGACGGGTACGAGATCAGTTGACATTGTTTTCAAACCTCATTACAGTCATCCGGGGTGCGAGGGGTAAACCGATCATAAAAGCGGAGCGTGCGGCTCGCTCATCTGGGCCGGGAAATTCTGCACAGCTCTTTGCGGCGTTAATTTGAAAGAGACCATCCTAAAATTTTCGAAGCTCGGGCATCACTGCTACCTAGCGGTCGCTGTTAACCCTCCGAACGCTGGGCCGGTGCATGGTTGTAGTGAAATGTATCCGTGAAGCGGTGTTGACTTTTTCGTCTGTTGGCGCGTGCGTAGGTTGCAGTTTTAACGGATGACCCTGTACAGTCTTCCTCGGATTATTGAAATGTTTTTGATCCCGGATTATCGGGAAAGGCCTACTCAACCCACACTTTTGCTTCCTCGCTGCGAGCGAGAACCTGCGGTCCGGGTAGGCCGCCCGTTGACTGCCGAGAGCAATAAAACCGTTGGGCCAGGTAAAATACCCAGTACAGAAAACTAAAATGTTCATTCTTTTAATAAATGTTCGTGAAAGTATTACCAATGGATTTTTTATGATTTCCTGATTAAAATGTGTTCAAACATGGACAAATTCGGTCCATTTTTAGGTGAACGTAGTGTGCGTCGCAAGCCAGTCACTAGGAACGTAATTTCCGCCGCTTAATCTGGGGAACACTGAAATTCTAAACGTGTTTTATAAACTCACCAATCCATCGGCAACACTCTGATCAAGCTGCAATGAGAAGTATGAAAAATTTCATATTCTGTACTGGATGACTCAAGTCGCTGTCACCGACTCTTAATTTACGTTGGTCAGTCTTCTTGTCAGATGGTTCAGGCGAGGGCCCTGCCAAAGATGAATCTATTTAGTGCTAACTACTGCTTCGGATCATGGAGAATTTCCCGGTCACGAATCTTTCTCCATAATCCGAGGAACACTCTATCTACTTATGCCTGTAAATTTTTTACGACAATTTTGCCTTTACTCGAGGGAAACCACGAGATGGTGGTGGGTTGACCGTAATAGTAGAGCGGGCGGACCGCTTACCTGAAACCGAAATCACCGATTCTGTAAATGTCATTGTGGCGTGAATTTTAAAGAATCTATCCTAGAAAGGAGCTTATTTTATAAGTAGCATTTCAAGGAATTATATATGTTTACGTATGCAAAAGGTAGAATACCAACATCGTACATTAGCCAGCTGCGAAAATGCTTTATAAATTAACAGATTTCAAGTTTTTATTCTACCGAAAATATAGCAATATAAGTTAGCGAATAATTCAAGAAAAAAGTAGAAACATCGCACCGGGATTTGAACCACGGATTTTCTGTTTGCGACCCAAGCTCTAGGATTTCGGTGAAATGAATTCTTGGCGGAGAGCGCCGGCCAGACAGCGCGTACGGCACACGGACAGAAGGCAGGGTACGCTTGTAGTGGTACGGTACAAACCAGAAGGGGGTCACATCTTTAGCAGCAAATCAAACTTCGAAAATGCTTGGTAAATTAACAGTTTTCAAGTCTTTAGTATTCTGAGAATATAGAAAGAGAAATTAGAGAATAAATAATGAAAAAAAGTAGAATATGCTCCTCGGGATTTGAACTCTTGACTTTTTGCTTGCGAGCTAAGCGCTTCGATGTCGGGAAAACGAATTCTCGCCGGATAGCGCTGGCCAGGCAGCGTGTACGGCACACGGATGGAAGGACGGGTATGCTTGTGTGGTGCGGTAATGGCGTTAAGGGGGGGGGGGGGGTACGCTTGGTCGTGGAGAGGTTGTAGCGCCCGTGGGCGAAAACCCACGGATCTGGCATCACTGCCGCGTGGCGTCTTAGGCTGACATTGTATCGATAGGTTTCCACACGTCCCAGTGAGCACGATTGTCGATGCGTTTTTATTTTGTCAACGCGCTACGCGCGGTTCGTATGGTATGGGCCTGAGACGCTTCAAGCTGCTGGGCCGCCACGGGGGCCAAGACGCGGGGCGGGAGAAAGGAGGCGTTACCTCTGAAAATCGGCCGCCGCATTCACTTACTTCCCAAGCCTGAATTAAAGCATGGTAAACAAAATCAAAAATGCATATGAACATTTCAATGGATTTATCTAACTCCTTACCAGAAATAAATTGATAATTATCATGATTTGCACTTATGTAAAGTGTTTATTATATCATAAAAATATCAAATTTTATGAAAAAAAAAATAGCAAAACGAGCACTTTTTAAATATTTTCCTATTTTTAAAGTGAATTCGGTAATAGGGATAGGAATTTAACACTTGTCCCTATTACCGTGCCACTCGGTGCCCACTGGCTCCCTTTATAAACCTAACCTTACTTTCGTTTCTCAGAACGAGTGAACAGAAATTTATATTTGCATATTTTGCTTTCGTAATGAAAAGGTCACATTAAAATTGCATAAAAATACCTCTCGTAGAGAAAAAAATGTTTTGAACACTTCAAAGTCCACGGTAATAGGGGCCAGGCAGTTTTCTGGGCACGATAATTGGGACAAAACATGTATTTTTATTTCAAATAAAAAAATATGAAAAATTAACATTTTCAACCCGAAAAATTTGCCTTAATAAAGAGAAAAGTTCATAACACAAATATAAATTCTCACCAAACAAAATTAAAGTAAGAGAAGTTTTTCTATTCTTGCTTTTTTCTTCGATTATTTACAATACAGCCGCTAGATGGGTCCTCCTCTGCCATTTTCGTTGAGGTTGATGGCTTTTGAACGTGAAGGGAGAGATCTCTTATTGAGCATTGGAAAGTTATTATTATCCATAATTGTTGTTTCATCTTGCAGTATAGTAGGTATACGTTGGTAGACAAGTCAATTGTGAAAGTTCGGAATTCACGGGAACAAGTACTATTTCTTTATTTTCTGCACTATCTTCAGTGGCAGATGTGTCATGTTTTGGTCATTGGCGCGCAGCATGATCGTCCTGTTTACAAACAAACATGTTATATTGTCAGCAGAAAAATAAATCCAATAAGTTGTATCATCATACTGAATTGGGATTGTCTCAGGTCATTTATTAATATCGTTATAGTGAAAATAAGTTTCTCTACAGAAGCTCATAATATGTGAGATCCTGAATCAATCATGCCTGCTCTTAGAAATGTTATTCTTGATGTAGCTTTAATATTCTCTTCAATTAATTCTGTCTCAATAATTTCATGAGGTATCATAGGGACAAACATTTGATATAATGATGCACTAATGGTTACTAATTAGAGGTCTAATATTCAGCACAGTCTCTTTAATGTCGTAAATACTATAATAAAAATATTAATAAATATTTCGAAAATAATATCGCAATATTTTTTTGTAATATATAATCATATAATAATGAAAAAGTCATGTCTTTGCAGTGTAACGCGAGTGGTAAGTAGCACAGTACGTAGCTGCTGACTGTTGGTGGCGCGCGACATTTATATATATCGTCATATCTTTTACAATTATTTATTAATCAGTGTGAAAATTGGTGAAAAACTTCCTTGTATATTAAGAAAAAACTTTGTCGCTGCAAGTTATATGTACCTCAAAATTACCTTGATACTTTTTAACGGCGAGCGTTGAAAAACATGGGTTATGCCCAGTGTTAATTTTTAATTAAATATTATTACATTTTTTAACATTAGGGTTTTGTGCATACATTTTACGTCTTCGCTAGAGTTTTCTGAGTTTTATGTTTCAAGTCTCATAACGATCCGTTAATATTTACTCAAATTATCGCAATTTATGTGTAAAAAGATATTGACTTTGATCGAAGAATTTTTTGTTTATAATTTTTATCTCGAATACTAATGATTTGATAAAAAACTGTAAATAGAAAAAATGTGTGTAGTGGCGAGCTTTACAACACTATATTTTTTAAAATACAGTTTAACAACATTTAATTTTCCAATATTTCTTAGTGTTTGGACAATACTTTTTCGCATTTTCGAGCGCTAGTGCCCTTATTGCATCCGAACCCTCAATTGTAGAAGTTACTAAGATTTCTTCGCTTGTGGTGTTTGATGAGATTCTTTGGTAGTACTTGAACCAGTTTGGATTCTCCTGTACTCAGAAAATTCCATGGTTGAAACTTATGTATATTAACTGCAAGTGTAGTTGGTAGACACTTATAATAACTGTTCAGCAGTGTATTATGTATGGAAAGATTCTCAGTTCAGAGTTAAATTTCCTGGTTATAAGTCGCAGAACATTTCTGAACACGGCTATTGCTAGACACGTCCCACCACATCAATGTCTGTCGACGAACTCAAAAGTTATTTGATAGGGTGATATATTCTCTTAACAATAGTTCTTCTGTACAGAGGGATTTAAATGAGTACAGTGGTTTCATTTGTATCAGGTGACACGTATCTATTGTTGCATGCGATCATTTATCATGCTCCACCGATGCACTTCCTAAACGCAATAGCAATATTATTCTACCGAAATCACGTCGACCTTTCGTGTTTCTCTTTTTAAAAAGGGACACACGAAATTTTTGTGCTATTCCATGAGACGAACAATACTGCGAGAAGTTCTCGTCGGTCTACATTTTTTCATTCTCTCACATCAGTGCCCTGAGAATTAAAATTTAGCATCCCAGCTTCTCTAACCAGGAGTGATTTACATCGTTTTTGTGAAGATAATAAACGGCACTTGCGTTCCTTTGTAAAGCGTGAATCTGTTCGCAACCGGTTTATTCTGAATCTTTACCAGTATCTAAAAATTGTTTCCGTGCATTTCAGTTTAGTTAGGGAATGTACTGAAACACACTTTTCACATGCGTTATGCTTTATGCAACCTTATTTGAACAAATTCTCATATAATTATCTTTGGCTTTGACATGAATTTTAACGCTTATGTAAATAAAGTGAGGAAAAACTGTCTCACGCTCCTGTATACCTACATAATGAAATTACTGTCTGCCGTTTTATGGGGGGTTTCACCTGAAACGTTGATGTTAATCTTTACTATTCTTATACGACCGGTGATTTACTACAACTGCTCTGTTTATTATACAAAAAAATAAGAATTTACTTTTAAAATTGGATTGAATTCAGTTCGCTACAATAAGAACTCCATTAAGATATAGAATATGTACGCCTGCTGATTAGGATGGAACGAAAAAATCAAAATTGTAACTGTTTTTTAATAGTGAAAAAAAATATGACTTTTGCTTTTCAGTGTAAACCTGCAAAAGTTAGTTTTTGTCAAACAAAATTTTAAGATGCTCCAAGCCTTTGAAGTTTTATTTTTTGTCTTTTGAAACATATTTTTCATAATTTTTTTAGTCTTTTAAGTCTCTGCTTAGACCTCTAGCGTAGTAGCCATCTCTCGTGCGTCAAACAAAGCTACAGAACGCTTAGTTTAAATATTTACCTCTTCATTTGTGTATACAATGTATCGCCATTCCTTTATCGTAGCTGCTTCCTTCAGTTGTTGAACAGCAGTCAGAAGAGACACACGGCCGGGAAATCTAAAGAGTAAGTTTCTTTTATAAGGATGTGCTATTGTATGATAAAATAATATTCATAAAATCAATAAAAATAATCATTTTTAAGTGACATGCGACCCTTCAAACAATTTGTTGATCACTTTCAGATTTTGACTGCTTAAATATCATTATAAAAAGCTCATTTTGCCAACTATTAGAATTGACTTCATGAATTATATAACAAAATTCTTCCCCTATATTTCGATCCCCCCTACTATTTACTAATATCTTACTAACATAAGTGAAGTTAAAATTTTCGAGACAGACGAAATTCTGTTCGATGACAATACAGATCTTACGGTACGTATTATTTTCTAATGGGTAAGTGAAATACTCTCTTTTAATTCACAATTTTCTAAGGATAATCGAGTTTTAACATTCCACCTTGCAATATTGACTTAGGCCTGCGTTGGCCACATCGGGCCATTTGGGAGCACGGTCTCCATGATGTTTACCATAACCGCGCGGAAGGGGAGCTCGTGAGCCAATGGTAACGTAGGCGCGCCACGGATAAGGAAAACTGTAGTAGTGTACGGTGCAACCTCATGCCCGTACGATAGGCTTGAATGATTGGGATTCTGGGGGGCCCCAGCGACCCTCTAGTGGATGGTGCACAAGGGATCCCGTTGCCTGGGTTTATGACAAGGCTCTCCAAGGTCGCTCCCGCGGGAGCTTGGGGTTCTCCCACTCTCGTCCGCGTTGTCAGCGAAGATGCTTGCCCGTCTAGCCCGTCGTGGCAGCCTTCATAGCGTCGCGTGGTCTCCTTGATAACGGAAGGCACACTGCGCGAAAGAAAGATTGGAAGGGGAAGCTGGCGCGTGAGGGGCCCCTACGCTGGAGAGCCCTGATTTATGATATGGCAATTGCTATTGAAATGTAGAAAAAACTCGGACTCGCCTAGGATGTAGTTAGTATTCGGAGATTTTCCAGCTCATAAATGAATAAAATTGCCGTAACGACTCGGCGAAAATATGAATGACAGTTCCCGAAAATATTTATTAGCTAAGTATTGTTAGTTATAAGTATCGGTTTGTGGAAAACCACAACACTATAATTACGTGCGTTTTTAATCAACCTCGTATAGATAATAACACATCTTTCCATTCAGTGTTTTGTGAGAATGTAATTGACAATTATTCCTCTCAATGTATGTATCTGACTACGTTCTTGAAAGTCCCATTACTTTGATCGATATATGTGTACATAATTTTGAAAAAAACAAAATGAAGAAATTAAACAAACTGATTTAAATAAAAATTTATACAAAATGAGAAGTAGAGTACAGTGTAAAAAATAAAACAATTTTATTAACACTTTCGATTTAAAAAGTAACTGTAACTAAAAAACTACTAAACAGAGTAACTCTGGCAGCGAACACTGGGACCCCCCAAGGAACCCAGTCATTCAAGTCTATCCTACGGGTACGAACCTGCACCGCCCGCTACTACCTACACACTTAGAATTTTCCCTACCCGTGGCGTGCCAACGTTACCATTGGCTTTCGAGCTTCGCTTCCGTGCGGCTCTGGTAAACATTCATGGAGACCATGCTCCCAAATGGCCCGATGTGGCCAACGCTGACTTAGGCGTTTCGTTGTGTAATTTATCTGATCCTAATGCTATATTGGCACATTTCATCAAATCGGCCCCTTCAAATACAATTGTAACCTACACAGATGGCAGTAAAATAGAAACCTCATAATTAGTGGGCGCTGCCTACTACAATTGAGAAGTGATTTTTCAAAAGGGCACTTTTCCACATAAAACAAATTTTCAATAACCGCAAAAAACTGTGGTACCTACGTTTATTAAAACAAAACTTGTTTTTCTTTTTATTAGTGCACATACATATTATTTTTCCACTTCTTAGCGGTAATGTTTTAAATTTAGCGACATTGTTTTAAAAGTTATTTAAAAAAAAAACATTTGGAAATGAGCCCTTTTGATGAAAACTATAAGAAATAAGCCCTTTTGTTATGGACACGTTTGGAAATAAATACATTTGTAATGTACACATTACTTTGCCTGACTTTGTAAAAAGTAGAAACAATTGAAGTTGAGAGGTTTCAAACGCTTGATTAGTGGAGTAAATATGTGTATGGTTAAAACAAACGTTTTGCCACGTATAAGTCCAAAGATAGAGGAAGTGCAGTATATTTGGAATACTAGTTTGTTTAAGAAGAATAAAAAAAATTTGGCAGAGGATGGGAACAAATAAAACTGCATAATATCGTAGGGAAACTAATAAGTTTATAAAAACTTGGAATATAAATTCCAAATTCTCAGTAATAATAAAGAAAAAAAAGAAGCTGAAACTTTGGTCTAAATGAAAAATTACAGGAAGTATCGATTTCGTTAAGGTGCAGGTAATTTGGAATACCGGTATTCCAATTTACCTTCACTTTATAAACTTTAAAACAAACATGTAGTTAATAAAATTATTTTCTATTATGATGTAACCAGGCTCAAAGATCTCAATATTGGAACAATCTTACGAGGGAAGGACGCGAATGGGATTATGCGATTTTTTAACGAAACGGGCAGAAAATGTTCAGGCCGATGTGTATAAACAAATTCCAGAATATTAGCTGTGAATGGCCGGTCATTTTTATAAAAAATGGCTTTAAACATTAAAATTATGAAGTCGTCGGATCAATTTTGTTCTTCATTAAATTATGAAAGGAGTGCAAAAGTCTTATGTGTTATTGCCATATGATCAATAATTTAACCAAAAAAAGCATTTTTTGTCATAGTATAGCCTGTTAACTAGGCTTGTGGAGAAGTCCTTTTAAATTAGGCCGCATTAGACCAGTTGCAAACATCCTGCATTAAGGGTCAAGAAACTAGAGTTCGAATCCTGTAATGGATGGTTTTTATTTTTTTCCTCTCCTTACATTTTCGTCATTGCGCATATTGTGATTAATCAAAATTCCATAATTTTATTTTTGATATCTCGATAAAAAAAATTAAATACTCGTTATATATAAATATAACTTTTTCTTATAACTTTATATATATTTTTAATATCTCGATAAAAAAAATGAAATACTTGTTATATATATAAAAAAATGAAATACTTGTTATATATAGAGTTTTTCGTACAATAAATGCCCTTGCTCATGTCAATTGGATGTATAGTTTTCTCTGTATACTGTCAACGTAGTTGAAAAATGTCATTCGGAAAAAAACGCATTCAAAGTTCCGCTCGGTTCAGTCGCGCGCTTGACACCGCTTCACGGAAAACACTATATCTCCGCCAATTTTACGAATTTCTTCATAAATTTTGGAGAGAGCATTCTTGAAACGTACGTCTTTAAAAAAATGTGAAAAATCGATTTTTCCGATGTTTTACAGTGGTCTGCCCCGTTAAGTACGTTGTTTACATACTGAAAATTTCATCGAAATCGGTGAACATAGCTATGACCTACAAACAGTTAAAAGTGGTATAAATCACTTAATGAACTTAAAGGTTCTTACATATTTCTGCTTCTCGCTTGTTTCTGCATCAATCGATTTCGATGAAATTTTCAGCATGTATACAACTTACTTACAACTAGAGAATAATAATAGACATTTTTTAACTTTTCTTTACAGGCTCACGATCAGATACAAAGGATTTAAAAAGCGACCTTCACTACCTATTTTAAAACACGTCATCTAGTAAACTAATCCTTCTTAGTTTCTTATAAAAACTCAAATCGTTTAGTCTAATTTTAAAAAAGTTATTCTGTTTTAAAAGAGTGTACATAAGTAGGTATATGGCCGCCACTGTACTTTGCAAAAAATTAGTCTACATAAAAAGTGTCAATTTTTACAGCATTTGTGCTGTTAATCGGGCATTGGATACTACCAGCTCTCATGCTAGGGCCAATTTACTCATTTCTACCTACTCTCAAAGCGTAACCAAATTGTTACAAAAACCGATTTTTCATTCCAAACTTAATAATCATCTTATTCAAATTAAAAGTAAATGTGATACTCTTGTAACTAACAGTAATAGCCAAAAAT
Organism: Andrena hattorfiana; assembly: GCA_944738655.2. Taxonomy (NCBI): domain Eukaryota; kingdom Metazoa; phylum Arthropoda; class Insecta; order Hymenoptera; family Andrenidae; genus Andrena; species Andrena hattorfiana. Next base: position 17,871,540 of record OX122890.1, on the reverse strand, counting down.
TCATTAAATTTATTTGGATTTCAGCTCATATTGGAATTATTGGGAATGAAACGGTAGATGTGCTTGCAATGGAAGCGGCAAATGTAATGCCTACACCAGATACCTATCAAGGTTACGTTTACTGAATACTTAGTGACGCTAAATATCAAGCAAAAATGTCCACCAACACGCCTTAATCAAAGGGCAAGGTTTAATTAAAGGTATAGATTACTTTCGATTTTACCACAAAAATGCGAGCGAGTCAAAATATACAGGGCGTAAACTTCCTAGACATTACATAACATTTGTTAATAGATGTCGGTCGAATCAGTGTAATTTAATTAAATGCTTACCAAAGTTAATTTCATTCCGAGCAACGCTTGTCGCTGCGGAGCAGAATCTTAATATATAAATCATGTAATCTGGGAATGACCAAGGTATGGAGACGAACGTATAATTTTGTTAAAACTGGTCCTCAGACGCAAGTACTATCTACAACTTTGTGTTAGTTCTTTTTTATTTATAGGTATGACCCTGATACCGAAAGTTTGCAACTTATCTATAATTTTCTTAATTTTCTTATTATAAATGCTATTGTGTAAACTGGTAGCTTGTAATTTGTAAATTGTATGCTATGTAATAGGGTGAAGCTTATTTCTCAACTATGAAAATATGATCTTCTTACCATCTCAATTTATTCCTTTTTATAAAAAATAAAATCGAGCAGAATATGAGCACAATTGATGTATATTTAAGGGTAGCTTAATGATGGTGAAATTTCCAATGTACATGATAATTATATAGACGGGCATGGTAGACTAGAAACTTTTTTAGATGCATTCATTTGTTTATTAAGAAAAATAAAACCTGCGAAAAGGTATCACTGTGTCCTATCTGACGTATAATTAAGTAAAATAATTAGTAGATTGTACTATGACAGCAGGAAGCAGATACTGTCTGATGTCTGAGCCTCTGTGAACAATAAATTTGACAAATTATCAAATATAAATGTAAATGTAAATGTATAAATTAAAATGTAGCCATTATATGTTAAATTTTCATAATTTCTATAATCTGCGACTCACTTAAACTACCCCTAAACGTATGAATGTATTATACAAAGTTTTTATATAGTGTTCGTATATTCTAAAGGAACAACTCAGGGTGGTAAGACATATAAAAAATTATTCAATTTTCTTTTAACTTTTAAGCTCCATCCTACTATATAAATTACATGTATTCTGTACTGGCTATATAAACTACATCTGGTTTAAAGCAATCAATAAATAAATAACAATTCTCATGTATTGGAAATTATTCATTCTTAATGTTATGGTGACTTTCTTAACAAAATATAGTGTTTAAAAGTTGCAAAATAATAATGGTTTTAAAGGTTATACAGTCGGTTTCGTAAGTCATTAACTTGTTTCTAAGCTATGGACTTCAAGTTTCATCACAGATATCAAATTTCTTACTGAAACGGATACAAACTTCCTATTCTGATCGTTTCCCTTGTCATTATAAACTACGAAGATATTTAATGTGGCCGCGATAAAGTGATGTACCACGTACGCTGCTTATGATGCGTATTTTTAGTAATACGTACCTATTTGTAAGAAACTAAATTAAGTTTTATTATTAAAATTTGTTATTCATTTAATTGTACAATGTAATACCATTTTTATAATCTATAGAGCTATATAAGTTGCATAACATATCTCCTTAAATGTAAGTTATAATAATAAGCAGGCGCCAATATTATAGATTTTGGGACAGACAGATCTGTGACACAAAATAAATTTAACGCAAACAGTTTAGTATGTCTGGAAAACGCTCACAGTAGAGTGGGTCTAAAGTGTACGAAATCATATGTGAATTACATATATGTAATTCGGTGACAAAACATGTTACGGTGTACATCACAACTCTTGAACCCATCAATATTTTCACTTGAAATTTTTATTGGGCCTGTGGAATTCCTTCCTCTACAGAGTGGAATTCCTGCATCAGCATTGCACGTTTATAAAACATTTTATAACTGATTAAAGACAATTTTTTTCCGTAAAAAATGTGCGGGAAAATGGATTCGTGTGTAACTTTCACAATTTTTATTCAAATTCATCGGTAAACTTCCACTCTGTATATTTTGGTGTATAAACTATTTTGCCAAAGCATTTTGTTCTCAGATGATTGGCTCACCTGAATCGATGTACACCACCTGCAGCCGCGCGCCGTACAGGGCTATCTCTAACAATTAATAACTTCGACAATTTTATACATTCCGACGACGATTTTTTTTGTAATTACTCGAAAACGTGCCCACAATAAATCATGAAAAGCACAACTATAACGATTATTTAGTATCAAAGTAATTTAGCATCAAAGAAACTAACGATTTTACGTGTCTAATTCTTTCATCTTCGTATCACTACCCCTTAATTCTTTACAACTATTACTACTACTTGAATCGTACTTCGTTACTTTTAATGTACTGTTACTAGTGTTAGACGGATTAACCCATAAGAAATTTAAATAGTTTGGAGTAGTCAAATCATATGCTTGAACGTATTCTATGTATAATTTGCATACATGTATGTAGATGCATGTACATATGCTTATTACTTATTCTCGCAGATCCCACGCTGGATCATTCTATTTCGCCGATATCGAATATCTGGAAAACACTCTATAGTGCAAAACTATATGTAATGTATGGTACTTGATTTCGTTACTGAAAATAGGTGTATAGCTATTAATTATCTGGTGAAATGTTCGCGAAAGAAATAATTTGGTAAATTATAAAGAGATTTTACGTTTACGTATTTTAATACCACCAGACATCTTTCACATGATAGGTACTGTACATTTTTCATAAAAATATTATAGTTAACACCAATGAAAAATTAGTATTTAGATCAATCCAAAATATGCGTTCTTGTAAAACTTATACCTACCAGAAATTCATGAGGTAAATTTAGTTGATAATGAGATCAAGAAACATACCTATGTATTTTCGAGATCATACGTCTTTAAATTTTTTATTGCCGAATACAATAAGAGAAAATAGATGCATTCAACTATTTGCCATTCTTTTCTATGATGTTTTTAAAAACAAATTCAAATTGAGTTAACAATACAGAGTAACATTTGTATAAATAATAATTAAAATATGACATGGGTACAAGTTTTGCACCACCTGAAGTATGTACTTCTTCGACTTGAAGTTCTTGTGTTCAAACAACAGAGATGTTTTTGCTAACAAAGTTCAATAAATCTTTCGTTTTAGCAAAAGTTCCCTACAAGCACACACTTGCATACAATAGTCACTATTCAATTATCCGAATACCTAGTATCACCCAAAATTAGTAAAAAAAAACCAAATATTTTGCCAATATATAACGGGACGTGTCAACTGTACGTAATGGATATTATACGCGAAAATAATATTCTACCTGCTTCTGAAACATTCCCTGGTTCACGGTGTGAACCACACAGAGTCAGTAATTTAATGTGGTACGAGAAATATGCCAACTGACGGCTCAGAGAGATGGAGAAAGCACGATAAAAGCTGAGGAGAATGATTATATTTCTGTGAATTATGTATATGTATAAAGGGTAAATCACTGAACTCGACTACATTAAATTATTTGTATACTGTTTATTGCAGTACAGTTTTTTTACTTTTTCCTACTTTGCTTTTTTAACGAAACATGAAGGTCTCCTGTAGTTTTTTAAATGAAATGCGTAACATTTCACCCCGCAATTCGAAAGAGTATTGAATGCAGAGTAAATTAGTATTTGGGTATATGACTTCAAAAATCAGTAATTACTGAGGTATTCTTCAAATAAATTTTAATAAACAGAATAGAAAATGGTAAAAAATTTTGATAACTCCTAAACATCCAGTTTAATCCCTACCCTTATTTTGATAATGATTTAAGTTCGAATATCAATTGGAAATATTATGCACTCCTGAAAACATCTTTCTCTACTCAAGGAAGGAGTAGAATTGTTATTATTTTTATAATTATTTTTAAATCAAAAGTATTTAGACGCTGGGAGTTAAAAAATGGAATAATTGAAGTCAATTAAAATGAATCATCGTTCTACTCTAAATAAGCTATTGTTAGAAAGCACATTAATTTTAAAAACTAAAACATAAATTTTAATACTTTATCCATTTTCCATAAATATTTTCCATACGAACACGTTTTAAGAAAACAACTGTTTAAACGTTTCCGGGTTGGTCGGTTTTAATACCATAACGCATTTTGTTTTCTTGTTTCTGGATTATGTACAAGTACTAACAAGGGGAGGTTCCCAGGTGTCCGTCTCCGATTGCTTTGAATTTTGGATATGTTTTAGAGGACCGAAAAATAAGATATACGTGTTTTTTTATAGCGGCCCGTTTTCATATTTAGGGGGTGAAACCACCCCCCAAAGTTATAAGATTTTCAGGTGTTCATCTCCGATTGCTCTGGTTTTTGGATATGTTTTAGAGGACCGAAAAATAAGAAATGCGGGTCTTTTTATTTTGGCCTGCTTGAATGTTTAGGGGGTGAAGCCACCCCCATAATGTTCATACGGGGTACAAAATTGTGTTAAGTAAAACTTCATATAGATTTCATTTGCGTCATAATTTACTGTATGGACGACGTTCTTGTTGTCAGTCACCCTTATTGAAGGGTAAACTACCCGCAATCGTTTCAATACGTATTTAAGAGACTTGAAAAGTGTCAAAAATGTCATAAAAAAACTTAAAAAACCATAAACACAAATTATTTTATGGTGACACATCAGTGGTTTTATGCCTTCCCATTGCTACCAACAACCCCCTGTGAACAACCCCTAGTTAGTCAGCTACATCGGGCTTACAGAATTCAAGCAGACTATTTTGTGAAAATTGTCTACAAAATGATGGAGGTAATTTCAATCTTGCTTAATGAGAAAATAGCCCCCAAGTGCAGAGTTACATTATTGTAAACAATGAAGACATTTACTTATTGCATTAATTCTTTTTAACTTAAATTTTTAATCTGAATTTCTTACAAGATATATACAGTTTACGAAACGATCACTTAAAGTATTTGTATATATACTATCGGAGACCTTACAGTTCATATTTGTCACAAAAGTGGTATTCATGAACAAAATGCTTTAAACAATATGCTTTTTTACACCAGGAGCATCTAACTATCGGTGTTTCATCGCAGAGTGCACATTTTATTTCCGTATTCTGTTCAAAAGCAAAGTCTACAGGATTCACAAAATCTCCTAACTTTTGTTCTGTGTATCCACTTTTATATCAAGGATACTGGAATAGATTTATATATCTGGGTGAAGACAATTGGTTGTGTACAAGTGATTGTAATTTAAATGAAGATTAACGTCATAGTTATGCAAAAGTACATCGTCGGAGAAACGTCTAACATAATTCTTCCACATCCTAAATCCATAAACATCTAGAGGTTGGATTTGTCCAGTGGTACCTTTTGGTATCATCTTAATTATAATTTCTTTGCCCACTGGTGTTACATCACGTACATCTTGTTCACAGTGCCCACCCCAAGAGTCTAGCAACAACACACTTGTTTGTTTGGTTTTAGGAAAAAAGACTTCTTCCAACCAGGTTTTGAAATGAGCTGCAATATTAAATTAAAATCCGTCGTAACTACACATATATGTATAGTTAATTTTCAATTATCAATAAGAATTATTTTTAATTAAGATAATTTCAAAATATACATTACCAGATGTGAGTTTTCCAGATTTTGATGCCGTCACGTACACGTTCGTTGGCTTAAATAAGGTTTTTTGAACTATTAGTCCAAATTCTCCATTTGCTTCTTGCAAGACCATAAAGAGGGGTGACAACAATCTTCCATCCGCAGTTATTGTTGGTTGTATTGTGTAACTATGTGTCGTTGAAAATACAGATTGTACAACACATTCTACTTTTTTTGTGCCTTGCACTGCTAAGGTTCGTCCAGAATGTATTTCTAATTGAAATCCACTCTGGTCTGAATTATACACTGCCCGAAATTACTATAAAGCCACCTTCATTTTAATGTATTTTTTTAAAAATATTACGAAATTTAATACTGTGTCTCGTCTACAATTACATTTAGTTCATACCAAATGTAGATGTAGAGTAACGGCTTAGACGTGTTTACATTTCGCATTTGTTTACTTTTTTGCTGCGCGAAGCAGCATACGCGTGTGTAACGTTCTTGAACGAGACGTTGCCGTTAATTACAGGAGATTCCACAAGTAGAGCGGCTTACCTGTGAAATTGTGGGATTGGTTCGGGTGGCGTGCGATAAAGAAATGAATTTCACGAAACTAGAGTCCTTCCTTTTAACAATAAGTAACAAAAATGGTTTATTCAAGAAAATAGTTTTGACGCTAGGTCGTAATGGAACATAAGATTTTACGCTGAGTCGTTGAATTGTGATTATAAACTAATATAACGGAACATAAAGTAATTTCGTGATTACGTTTCGGTCGGTAAGAAAGTATAATGCTTGATTTCGATTTAGACGCTAAATCGGTTATAAAGAGTATTATGTCGGTTCTAACGCTTAGTCGATAATTAAAGATATTGCGTATTTAGTATTAAAGATATGGTATGAAGGTACGATGCTAAATCGTTAATTGAATATAAGGTCTCGACACGAAGTCGGTATAACGTAGTAAAAGAAATGACGTTTGGTCGATTTGTTATGTTTAGTTGAAAACTGCAGAGAGTTCCTTTTCTTTGATTTAGTAGTAGCTTCCAGTTGCCTATCAGCTTGCCCACGCTTTCTAGGATGGTAGCCAGGTAGCCGGTTAGTGCGTCCCCAGATGGAAGTAGAATTATTGGTAGCTCTCCCTCGGTTTGGTAATAGCTTCTGGTGCCTATCAGCTGGCCCACGCTTTCTGGATAAGATGGAGGCGCAGGTTAGGCGATTTTGAATGGAGTTGAGGGGGCTAGTTAAAGCGACCTCGTATGGATGTGAGGGGGCTAATTAAAGCGACCTCGGATTGGAAGTAGAGGAGCTAACTAAAGCTACCTCGTAAGGATGTGAGGGGGCTAGTTAAAGCGACCTCGTATGGATGCTGGTAGTTCGTATGGAAAGGAAACGAAGTTTAAGAAATACTTCTTTAGACCTTTGAGACATAGGGGGCTAGTTAAAGCGACCAGAGTCTGTTTGGTTCGGTGGCAGAACCGAGTCTGTTTGGTTCGGTGGCAGAACCGAGTCTGTTTGGTTCGGTGGCAGAACCGAGTCTGTTTGGTTCGGTGGCAGAACCGAGTCTGCTCTCTGCTGCTGGAGGGCCTGTATTTATACCGATCTGTGGTACTTGGCCCGCACCAATTACTAGCTGTGCGGACTCGCGCACCAATTATAATTAACATCCGGTTCGCGCCACTCTCGCACTAGACTTGGTTTATTCGGCGTCCGGTTGATCGTGCGTTCTACGCATGGGCGCTTGGTTCACTCGCGGCACTGAGTTCACTGTTTGAATGGGCGGCTATGCGCATGCGTTGCGCGTCACTATACTCTCTCGCGCGCTGTTTGAAACGCTCTCGCACGCGTTGTATACTATCTTATGTCTAATACAAAGGAAATTAACAATATGTGATGATTAACATAGATAGAAACGGAAAAATGTACGGCGGTTCGTAGCGGTACGTTACACGTGCGAAATTTCTATAAAGCCGCTTAGTTTGTATTTAGATTCTGAGTAGATAACAACAGTTAGATACTGTTAAAGAAGTGTAACTGCAATCGAAAAGTAAGTATTTGTGTTAAAATTGATCTATAACTTCATTGAAATCGTATATATGTTATATTTTAATATATTTTTAGTAAAATTCCACGGGTAAAATTATTGACGAGTGAGGAAAAGGCATCCATTAATGCGAATAGGGATATGGGATGTTCTAATCGCGCAATTGCAATTAAAATCAATAGATCACGCACTCTTATAAATAATTATATGAATTTGAGTGAAGACTACGGTAAAAACCATCCTCAAGGTGGAAGACAGAAACTAACGAAGAGGCAGCGTTCGCTGTTGATGAGGTCTGCAGCAAAAGAATGCAGTATAACTTCGCACTGAATTAGAATTGCCGGTAAGTACGAGGCGTGTGCAGCAGATTTTAAAAAGTTCAGGCCGGTTTCGTTGGACGAAAATGCTGCAGAAACCAGCAATGAAACCAGGACATAAACAGGCCCGTCTCGATTTTGCACATACACATATGTCATGGACCAAAGAATGGGAATATGTTATCTTTTCCGATGAAAAGAAGTTTAATTTAGATAGGCCAGATGGCTATAAATATTATTGACATGATTTGAGGAAGGAGAAAAACGTGGCAATGAGTCGTAACTTCGGTGGTGACTCATTAATGATGTGGGCTGCATTCAGAGGCAGCACAAAAACTCCAATATGTAAGATTACTCACAAAATGAATTCGATAGCGTACACAGAATTGTTGGAAATGGTTTTAATACCATTTACAGAAGAAATTGAAGACGATAACTTCATTTATCAACACGATAACGCTGCCGTTCACACATCGAAACATACGAAGCAGTGGTTACATAAAAAAAATATTAGGGTTTTGACATGACCAGCTTGTTCTCCGGATTTGAACCCTATTGAGAATCTTTGGGGAATACCTGGAAGATAAGTTTATGGCAATTGCAAGCAATATAATTTCATTAAGGAATTATGAAACGCGGTAAATGAAGCGTGGGCGTCTATAGAAAAACAAACACTTCAAACTTTGATTTTGTCAATGCCGAACCGCATTTTTTATGTTATTCGAAGAAATGGCAATTATACTAATTATTAATATAAAAATAAAGAAAAACTATCGTTAATTTTGATCTTATTTATTTAAAAAACAAGTGGCTTTATAGATATTTCGCACTTTATTCCTTGTTAAATTCTATTTTTACGTTTTTTTTTTAAATAAATGTTACTTCTATTATTCCAACTGATCTATATGCTGGTTTTAACTCTCCCAAAATGGTATGAAACATAAAGTTATCAATACTATGGAATAAGTATAAGATTTTATCAATAAACATGATGGCTTTATGGTAATTTCGGACAGTGTATATATTGTCAGGTCCGATTGTGGCACTCAAAGGCTTTACTTCCTTAACAAAGTCTGTAGCTCTGACTTTTAATACTTCATTGTTTTCTATTGTTGTTTGTGTAACAAATTTGGTTATTTTCCGTGAAACAATGCGATGAGCTTTTATAAAATTATTTACCCATTTTCTAGAAGCTTTAAAAACCATGTTATCATTACCCTGCTCCTTATATGCCTTCAAAGCCCATCGTCGAATATCTCTGTCATGTAAAATATAACCGGCATCAATAGCTTCCCTCAAATTTTGTATTACATACTCGGAAATTTGTGCTAATCTTTCTCGTTTGGTTCCTCCTACTTCAATTTGATGAGCCCATCGCCGTAATTGCCGTTCAGAAGAAACATATTTAAAATTATGTTGAACTGTATTAAGCTTACGCTTTTTTCCTCCGCCATTCCAAAATGCAACTGCTCTCCGCTTATAGTCAACATCAACATCTTTATCACGTTGAGAACAAACTCCTGTATATGTTTCTTCAGACCAATTTTCATCATTATCATCTTCATCAACAGCTTCAACTTCACACTCTTTAAACTGATCCAGAAAGTCCAATGAAAACTCTTCCGAAACTTCGACTACATTAAATTCAAATATGCTATCAAGCAACATCTTTTGTATAGATTCTTTTAATTGTACTTCCTCCCTTGTTATAGGAGTTTCCATCAAGTACATACTTTGAAATGTTACTAATAATAAATTGATCACGTTCAGCGGATTAATAATCATTTTTAATCGCGAGAACTGTAGTTGCAAATTCTGTGAACACGTGAAGCACTCGGATGTGTCTGAAGAACAAACCAGTTTTCGAGAAACAACGTACCGCAATCTTGCAGAAAATATCGCGTAACTCGATATAAGTGCTATTTTTAGCGTCATAACAATAGCGTGGGGAAAAAGATTCAAGTCAAATGCAGTTGACCATACATGTTCCGTATGAAAGAAAACCGCTGCCAATTCATTGGCACTTGGCTTCCTCAATTTTTTTTATTTTTCCAATATTTTAATTTTAGCTTATTGAACTCCCATCGAGGGTATTTGTAATTATAATGACAATTTAGAGCTCCATCTTTATAAAGTACTATTTACCTGAATTTCCTTTATATTCGTTCAAAGCTTACGCTCCTTTTAAATATCTTATATAAGCCCGACGTAGCTGACTAACTAGGGGTTGTTCACAGGGGGTTGTCGGTACCAATGGGAGGGCATAAAACCACTGATGTGTCACCATAAAATAATTTGTGTTTATGGTTTTTTAAGTTTTTTTATGACATTTTTGACACTTTTCAAGTCTCTTAAATACGTATTGTAACGATTGCGGGTAGTTTACCCTCCAATAAGGGTGACTGACGACAAGAACATCGTCCATACAGTAAATTATGACGCAAATGAAATCTATATGAAGTTTTACTCAACACAATTTTGTACCCCGTATGAACATTAGAGGGGTGGCTTCACCCCCTAAACATTCAAGCAGGCCAAAATAAAAAGACACGTATTTCTTATTTTTCGGTCCTCTAAAACATATCCAAAAACCAAAGCAATCGGAGATGAACACCTGAAAATTTTATAAATTTGGGGGTTGGTTTCACCCCCTAAATATGAAAACGGGCCAAAATAAAAAGACACGTATTTCTTATTTTTCGGTCCTCTAAAACATATCCAAAAACCAAAGCAATCGGAGATGAACACCTGAAAATTTTATAACTTTGGGGGGTGGTTTCACCCCCTAAATATGAAAACGGGCCGCTATAAAAAAACACGTATATCTTATTTTTCGGTCCTCTAAAACATATCCAAAATTCAAAGCAATCGGAGGCGGACACCTGGGAACCTCTCCTTGTAAGTGTCACATGCTGTAGCAACGAGCGTAAGATAGGATTTATGAAAAGGGAAACAGTATTTTATTGGACAAGTTACTCACGTGTTTTCTAAACTTCGTAATACTCCCTCTCTAATCGTAAAAGGTGGTGTGATAATTAAGTTTTCCGCATATAAGTATAAAGATTACGCGTTAAAAAATACCGAAATGCTTTTAGGATAAATTTACGAATTAACATTCTGATGAATAATAGTTTGTTAAATTGTCAATTTACCAGTAGCTGTAGCAGACGTGTTTTGAATTTCTTTATATAAAGACTTAAAAAAAATTCGGTCCAGTACTGCAGATATGTGTGTATATACGATTGAAAAACTAATCTGTCGATATTAAATACAATAAATACGCATTGCGCAGAAATTACAATACGCATGTAGACTTTATTCTGGAATGAAGGACTTTGTCACGCCCATTCTTCGATTTGTTTTTACTTAAGTGAGAACGTATCCCTTGTCTGTTACGCATCACGAGACCCTTTGTGTAACCGAATCGGGGTTACACATGTATACGCGTACTATGTGCACGGGAATTTGCATGCACACGCACCGTAGTTACAAGCATCGAGGCGAGGCCGACGAATTACGTGTCCCTGGCTTCTAGTGTTACCGACCTTTTTTCGTGCAACCCTCTTCTTTCTTTCGTGCACCCTAGCGGATTGTAGGGTTTACGGCTGCCATACGGTCGTGGATAACTCTCGGATTCGTATACCTAGGTATACATGCAGGGTTTATAGGAACTGGAGAGCTTTCCAATGCTGCTTCACCCCGTTGATAAGACTTTCAACAGATCTCCAACATCCGAGATTCTATCTTGTTTCTGCTTTGCATTTTATTTGCTCCTTTTTTTTCAAATTGTATTTCGGAAATATTACTTTTAAGCCACAGGCTTCTCGCAACGAAATACCAACATGCCCATGTAAGGTATGCTCCAAAGTTCAATACATTCTTTTAATGTCATATGAAAATTAAGTAAACGCAGTAGCATAAGTCATGATAATGCAAAGCATTTAATTTACATTTTCAAATAGTTCTTCCACCTTACATAGCTAGATTAATAATAGATGCTCAGATAATACTGGGAGTATGAGTGTGTACTAACTAGCTACTAACCTAGTAGCTAGTAAAGGATGCCGAATGCTTAAGCATTTGCTTAAGAATAAGTAGCGACTATGAATACCGGCCTGTAACGTCCCAGCCCCACCACGGGATCACGCCTGTTAGTACTCGCCAACTGCTACCAGAGATCTAATTTTTCTAACTCTTTCTCGTAAGTCCTAAGTTCTAGTCCCGTTCGTATATACAGGGTTATCCTGGAGCCACTTGACTCAAAGAGGTGCCGCCTGGCACCCCATGACGAGGACAACCACCGCAGTGCCTCACCGAATTTTATGGCTTTCGACCCTCGAAGGAGTTGGAATATCATTAAAAAGTGAGAAATGTCCATGATACCGCATTTCTCATTAGATGTTTGCGAAAGCAACACCAATCGATTCCTTACGTTTCGCCGATGAAACTGACACCAAGAACCACGTAATTCGGACCATAATGAAGGAAAGTCAATTCCGAAGAAGAATTGGTTTATATCGTTTCAAGTTGACTTCGTTAATAATAGTCCAATTTACATGAAATTTCGTATGAATTTTATCGAAAAAACATAAAGAATTCATTGCTGTGACTCCCATATCGATATATATTTTTTAAATGCAGTTATTTCACAGTGTTTTTCGAATAATAATACAATCCTCTAGTTCTAGCCTATTTGTTTTGATGTATAATGTTTTAAGTATTGGAAAGTAAGAAAGTAAGTTGACTTGGGGCTACATAGTTCGGTCAGTGCGTTTAGCTTGGTCGTCTGTCCTTGTAAACGTCGTATAATATTTGGTTGGCATCACTGTGCCAGGCCCTTCAATTGGGGTAAATGCGGTAGAAAGTAGATGGTCTGGATAGTAGAGTAGTTAGTTCGTATACCTAGGACCAGCTTTGCGCTAGGCGCGTCCATCGATGACCAAGATCAGTACAGTGAGATAGTGAGACAAGTTTTGAAGGTTAATTGTTACGTCTTTTTCATTTGCTATTCTACGCAATTTCCTTCGATGCATGCCTACTTGCTTGCTGGTAATACAAGTGTAGCGCGTCGTTACGCTACCGCGGGACCTTTGACCAGAACTGTGTGAAGAGGAACGACTTGCTATACTATATTGGAATTATACGATGATACCCCTGATAGTGTTTTCGTAATACCTCAACAATTGTCGTTGGTAGTAAAAGACCTGCTGCAATCTCATCCGTACTATTAACTTTCTATCTTCTCTAATTTTCTTCAGGTATTGTAATAAACTTAGTAAAAAATGATAATTGGTGTCTGCAGTAAGATTATTTTGCGAATTTGGTGGGCACACTTTTTTTACATTCTAGCAATTTTTTCTGTTCGATGTCTAATAGTTTTTCTAGAGTATTTAATTTGTTACACTTTTGGCGTTTTCGAATAGGAAACCAGGCACTATTTGTTGGGCGTTTTCTTGACTGTGTGACTTCTCTCTGTGCACCCTCGCACTCTTCCGTAACACACTGTCGTGTCTCACATTCATCAGTTCGTGCCATATACTGTGGTGGCTTGTTGTCTTCTTTCACGTCTATTGCTTGGCAAGAGTTTTCTGATAATTCTACCCCTGGAATATGACCGCTAAGTCTTCTGGTGTGAATTAATCTTTTACAAATAGCATGCTGGAAAAGTGCGGCCAAGATGATTTTACCTGTATTTCTCTCTCGTCGCCCGAACGTCTTTATGAGACTTTATGTATACCTACTCTCTCGGAAATGTGTCGCGTAAACCCCTCCATCTCAGTTTAACTGCCTCAACTAAAACAAAATAATAATATTCGATATAAATACTGTAATACAATGTTAACGATATTTATTTTATTATCACAGATTTCTTTCTACTGGAACATTATTTACTATTTTGAGCTTTTCATACAGAATGGCACATACAACAATACGACAAATTGTATGTGACACGTGTCTCTCGATTCGGAATTCTTTTTGCAAACAACATATGCCGACCCCTGCTACGAAAAACCGTCGCCAATGATTTTTTTGGTAAATGGAATTTTTCCAACTGCGTTGGATGCTTTGACGGAAAACATATTCGTATTATATGTCCTGAAGTTTCGGGCTCACTATACTATAATTAGAAACAATATTATTCGGTGGTATTGCAAGCTATAGCTGAGGCTAATTACAAATTTATTACCATCGGTGTGTTTCTCATGAAACGTTTATAATCACTTAGAAACCGATAACTTCAATATTTGACCGATAACTTATATTTGGCACATTGTAACAAATGTTCAGATTTGTTTAAGATGAAGATAGATGTCTATGTGTCCAAGATTTTGTCACGTACTTTCACGCAATCAGTTCACCACATATGTAAGTAGTAAATCACACAAATTATTTCCTGATTGAGGAAAACACTTTCGAGAAAAAACTGTAAAAACTTTTTTGTTACAATCTGCTCCGGTCTCCCCTACAAGTTTACAAGTTATATGTTTACTATCCAGAGCTCGGCGTTGTGTGAAATGCACATTTGGAATGTTAGTTGCTAAATGAAGATGTTTAAAAACAGAGTTGCAAATATACCCTAAATACGTCGACACAATAGTAAGGTGTGTCTGTTTACTACACAATATAGTTATCGACAAAGAGGGTTATAATGTAGTTGAACATGACATCGCAACCGAGAGAAACGAAAATGTTTCAAGACGCTATAATCGTTCTGGCATAGCAACATGTAGGATCAGAGATATATTCAAAGATTATTTTATTAGTGATGTACGAGCAGGGCGATAACGATATAGTGTTTTAAACTAATAATAAAATTCCAATTGTGCATTACAATGCATAACAGTACATTACAATTTTACGTAAATATGAATGTATTTATAAACATAAATAAACATAATCTGTATACTTACGTGCATTTCTTCGCTAATTAAAAAACTAGTAGAAGAAACAGTATATGAAAACAGTATGAATATAAATTTTTCATTATTCATTTGATAAAATTTGAAACCGAAAGTTCGTTCGAAAGATTTGGATCAACCGTAACCTCAATCGCAACAGATGGACGAAACTTTGAAAATTCGAAACATTAATAACAATTATTAGTTAATAAGGATGCATATTTGATTTTAGGCTTATACTCAATATAAGTATATGGTATTCTGAACGATCCAAGTTCTCGAATAATAACACTCACTGTTGATAATTATTATCCATACCCACTAATTTTACTTACGGAATCTAAAATCATTATTAAGTTTTCAACTTATATAGACATAGGCGGGGCGGATTTGAAGCTTGGCGCCCTTAGGCTAACATTTCGAGAATTCGAGACATAAACGCTGGGCGAGATAACGGGGATATTTATTCATTAGGATCAAGGGACTCGTAAGACTTTGTACAATTCAACAAGAGTAATTGATATTTTTTGTATCGACTTTTGGTGTTAGGAAAAATAGATAAACCCTTTTTTTAGAACTGAAATCTATGCTATTATTGTCGATGAAAAAATAAAAATTAACGCGTAAAAACATTTTGCTAGCTTCTTTAATTTCTTTCGCCCAAAATATGCCGCTTAAGGTTGCGGCGTACTTAGCCTGTAAACAAATCCCCTTCAGAATACAGGATCAGCGTTTTATCCTGCAACCTGCGCCCGCGCGAACAGGTAAAATGGCAACAGCGCCTCACGGACGCATTCCACTACAACCATGCACCGTCCCGGCGTTCGGAGAGCTGCCAGCGACGACTGGACAGCAGTGATGCCCGAGTTTCGAGAATTTTGGGATAGGCTCTTTTCCATGAATGTCGCAAAGAGCTATTCAGAATTTCCCGGCCCTGGTTGAAAAATTTGGGGCCTTTTTCGTATAACTTCTAAACTTTAAAAGATATCGGAATACAATTTGCGCCGAAAAACGAGGAAAAATTATTCCCTCTTAATGATGGATGATTTAACATATTTGATGTTTACTTAATTATTCTTCTATCAATTTTTTAACCATAATTGTTGTAAAAAGCTTTTGCAAACTATTTATTTGATACTGTATTTAATGCTGTTTTTAAAATTCGTGGCGTTGATAAACAATAGGCTAGTTCTTTCTGTATCATTACTTTCATAAATTGAGAAATCAAATTTTTATTAAATTATGTGTTAGTTCTGCAGACCTCAGAATCTATTGTTCTGGTTTTCTTTTTTATGATTTTATCCTTAAGGGGGTAGACACGTCACGTGACCTGGCCGATTTGGCAGGTCGGTATTACAGCAGGTTTTTTCTGCACATAAATGGTAATACCCATAGATACGCGGCTGCCTGGTGAACGCGAGAGGGAGCTGTTTGCTATTTCCATATTCTATTCTGAATGTGGAAAGAAATTCTCAGCTGTTGCGTTGTACTTGTAAAAATTTAAACGGAAAGTCCGCTGGTACTGCAAACGTAGAAAATTCATTGTACATTTTAATTACTTGAAATGTGCTTATGCTACAATATTCTACGTTGGCAGTAAGGAATTATAAGTGAAATGGTCCGAATTATATCATTCTTGGGGCCAATTTGATCGAGAAAATATAAGGAATCGATTGACGTCACTTTCGCAAAGATCTGATTAGAAATTGCAGAACTTCAGATTCGTCAATGCTTAGTGTGCAACATTGTATAGCCCCGCTGGTTTCGAGCGTCGAAGCCCACAAAACTCAGCGAGACACATGATTGTTGGCGAGCATCACGTTTGACTAATAAACGATAGTGTGAAATACGCAAATGGTTAGGCTCGGATTATCGGGAAAGACCTACCCACCCTACTGTTTTGCTTTCTCGCTGCGAGCGAGAACCTTCGGGCCCGAGTAGATCACCCGTTGACAGCCGAGAGTAATAAAACCGACGGACCAGATAAAATGTTCATGTTTTTGATAACTGTTGATGAAAGTATTACCAATGGAGTTTTTAGGGTTTCTCGATGAAAATGATGCCAAACATGGAGCAATTCGGTCCATTTTTAGTGACCGTAGTGTGTGTCCTAATCATGTATTCATAAGAAAAAATAGACTGTATTGCTTCGCGTCTCGACTCATTTTCGTGGACATAAACTCACCAATCCATCGGTGGTAACACTCTTATCAAGGTGTAATGAGAAATATGAACATTTTCATATTCAGTACTCGATGACTCAAGTCGCCGTCGACCGAGGGTCTCTCGCTGGTGCGCCGCTATTTCACTCGCACTCGGTTTACGTCATTCAGTCTCCTTGTCAAGCGGTTCGGGCGAGGGCCCTGATAAATGTGAATTTATTTGGGAAACTAAAGTCGCGTCATTCGTGACCCCTACTCGCGAACATATATATGTCCTATGTACGAGAAAAAGCAATGATGACTTGAATCAAGACTTGAAGCAACATTTCTAATAGGGAAATGCATGAAACTTTGGGATCAGGAATTCCCAACCAAGTAATGCATATGAAAGAACTGGCGAAATTCAACAATAGTTCGTCGTCTAAATTTTACAATTAAAGTATTTATTTGACGTGAATATAAAGTTTGTCAGCAAAGTCTTTCTTGATTCGAGTTCTATAGAAGGCTGACTTTCCTTCGCCATGGAAAGTCTCCTCTTGTCCTTCACGCTGACAATCATGCGACTCGCTGAGTTTCGTGGGTTTCGACGCTCGAAACTAGCGGGGCCATACAATGTTGTGCACTAAGCAGTGACAAATCTGCAGTTCTGCATTTTTAATCAAATCTTTGCGAAAGTGACGTCCATCAATTCCTCATGTTTTCTCGATCAAATTGGCCCCAAAAATTATAATATTCGGACCATATTTTGAAGGAAATTACGTCAAACATTGTTTGCACGATTGAAAGCCCGTTTCGTTAAAAATAGTCCGATTTAAATTATTTTCTGTCAATTTAATCGGGAGAATGCCAGGAATCCATTTGTGTCACTTTCATATTGATACGATGAAAAATAAACAAATTCTGTTTCTAGTAAAGTCTCGTTAGCCGCTCGCTGGTCGGGACCGGCGGTTAGCCCGTATCGTGAACGGAGCCCTAATTCCAAGTGTGAGTTTCTCGCTTCTTTCTGGCCGAAGGGGGGGAGCGAGATGGAATGCTTTGCGTGCGCTTGCGAGTTACGGAGAGCATGGGAACCGCTTCGCAAAATCTTGACGCAGGCCCAGCTCAAGTCTTTTTTACGCCCTAGACGAACTTGTCAAATTGCGCCCTTTATTATAATACATTTATTTGAGTACATTGATGTCCTTACTCTTAATTTTTACTCGTAGTATAAAACCGTTGTAGTACAATTTGTGGTATTTCATTTACAAATTTATTTTTAACATGCCAACAATGAAAAGACCATTTTGCACCTTTTGCAAACGTCTTGGTTAGGTCCGAAACAGGCGTTTTTGGGAAGTTTTTGGGACGTTCGACGGTATTGGTTCGATTTAATAAAAATTTAAGGAAGTAAATGGTTTTCAAAATAAGATCAAACTCGATAACAATTTATTTCGTTTAATTAATTCAGAAATAATGCAGAATATATGCACTTACAACAGATACAAGAACATATTAGTACGAGGTCCAATGTACAGAATATACAAACTATGCAGGATATACACTTAAAATAGATATGGATGTGCACTTAACAGATAGCTCTGTATTTTTTCTATTCTCTGCCATTTCCTTGTGTTCTGCTGCACCTGAAAGAAGAATTTTGAGGAAACATTAAATTATGAATTTTACAGTAATCAATATTAGGAACAGTAAAATATGGGTGATAGTTACATATTAAAACTGTTGCTACGTTTAATTTATGGAAATCTTCTTTCCCTTTTCTGCCAAGGCCAACTAAATAGCAATGCAACATCCATTGGTCTTCAACGACGTTAGCGCCCATTTCACAAAATTATAATGATTGGAATTCGTTAACCTAAAATTTAAAAATTATTCAAACCCTAACCTAGAACTACATAACTTTGACCGCAAATACTGAAACAAATATGCAAAAACTGTACAAAAACGTTATGAAAACTATATAAAAACTGTATGAAAACAATATAAAAACTGTATAAAACCGGTTTTGGTTTTTGGTTTTCCATTGTTTCTTTGAGCAAATGTTGATACACATTTATATGTCCCAGTATGTACTTATGTATATATATATATATATACATGTATGTATTTCTAATTAGGCTTTACCTGTGCGATCTATCCATATTTCGTGGATGGTTTGGGTTAGACAGCGGTTACAATCCCTGATTTCCTTCAACTAATGTATCCTAATTTATCCACATTTCTCATATGGCGCACAGCCTCTTTTGAACACCTGTTTCGGACGTAACCAAAGCGTATTCTGGAAGTCTTAAAAACGTCTGCAAAATACGTCTTTAAAACGTCCGCACATTACGTCTTTAAAACGTCTGTCAAATATGTCTTTAAAACGTATTCTGGACGTTTTCTGGACATTTTCTGGACGTCCAGAAAACATCCAGGAAGCGTCTTAAAAACGTCCAGAAAACGTCCAGAAGACGTTTTAAAGACCTCCATTTTCACAAAATCAGCCATGGACGTTCAGACCTAAAATGGACGTAAAACGGACGTTTTTAAAACGTCCTGTGCTACCTGGGCTGTAAGCACCTACTCTATCAAAAAAATGTAAGCTATTATAGTCGAACCTTTTTTTTCATTTTGTGTAAGAAGGAGTCCTTGAGTACGTATAATCATTTTTCAAACATTTCGAACGATTCAGGTTCAATAGTCTTAATAAACGTCTTATGACCACAAGTGAGTCAGGTGCCAGTAGCGCCATATGCCTCCTATACTTTTTGCAAATATACCGTTCTTCTATCTGTAGTAGTTTCCAAAATATGCGAGCAAATATGTGTCTCAACCTCAACTTTGAGGGCTGTATTCCCCACTTCAATATGAATGTTGGCTGATAAAAAAAATATGTGTAAATATTTTTGTGAAGACTATATTTCTACACAAATTTCGTTAAAATTGGCGATTGTCACTTTCTTATGTATTTTCCCGTGTTAAAACTAAAATTGCACTGCGCACCCAACAGTTGCTCATTCTTGAACACATAACTCGGAAACGAGAAACCCCCCCTCTAGGTTAGCATATACTATCGGAAAGGGCATGGAATAAACTACTTATACAGAGTTTTTTTTCAAAAATGGGCAATTTTTTTGTGAATATTTCTGCACTTACAAAAACCAAAAAAACATATCAACCGTATATTACAAAATGGTTACAATATATAAGAATATATATTGTTAGAAATTCTGATTTTTTTCTAATTTTTTGGTACAAGTTACGTTTTCATATCTATTAAAGGACCAAACGAGTTCACCTAAAGTGAAGTTTAATCGCCATTATAATTAGAGCTGTTGATTCCCGGGAGATCGGGTACCCGGGTACCCGTGAGATACCCGGGAGGAAAAAATTTCCCGGGTAGGCGCTACCCGGGAAAACTACCTGAGATACTCGAGACACCCGAGAACTCATAGAGTACCGTTCCATAATTGAAGTCACACTGAGCGTCATGGCTTTCGGGTCGAAGGCTTTGACCCCCGGGGAGACAGGAATATCCATTAAGAAGTGAGAAATCTCCAGTTCCGAATTTTTCATCAGATCTTTGGGAAAATGATGCCAATCAATTCCTTATGTTTCTCCGATGAAAATAACACCAAGAACGACGTAATTCGGACCATAATGAAGGAAATTCCACGAACAAATGTTTTGCATAATTCCAAATTCCCTTCGTTAAAAGTAGTCCGATTTACACGAAATTTGGTATGATTTTCATCGGAAAAACATAAGGAATCCATGGGTGTCACTTCTTATGCCAGGAGACTTCGGGGTTTGAAGCAAATCTCCACGCTCCGGTATTGTTGGATAAATCTCCGGGTTGTAGAAAAAAAAATGAAACAATAAGAAATTGTGGTATTTATATGGTATCAATTTTATATACAATAAAAGTTATGAATTAAAAAAATTGCAAATTTGTTTTTCGGATACTGAAGAACAAACCCCTTTGCCTGTTTTTTCCATCTTCGGGTTTATATTCGAATCACCGAGTTGGAATGTGTGACACATCCGGATTTATATGATGATGAGTTGGCAACCCTGGCGTACGCTGCTGATGTAGTCGCATGCCTCCTGGAATGCGCCGAGAAAATAGCATATCTATACCGTTCTTTTGTAGGACCACCTGGGTCCATCTACTTATTGTTTGACTACTGTTTGTCTTAAACGGCTTTTTTGTGGTAATGAACAGCTTGTCAATATTGGCTCCGATGACCTTGGTTGCATGTAGATATTTTAACAGCGCGTTTCTGCACAAACATCTTAAGTAATGGCTAGTTACGCCCGGGATTCGGTGTCTTAAATAACTCCCTAATTCTTATCTCCAGGCCCTCAGGGGATCTCGTTATGCCCTTGATGTCAATACTAGCTACCGCTTGCGTTCTGTGTTCACTGCACAGCACCAGTGCTAACAGAACCACCGTTATTCCGTAAGGTCTGCTAGAGATTCCGTAAGGTCTTCTAGTGGAAAAAGATTTTTTAAATAGTTTGAAACTGTATTAACTTCATAGATAGACGAATACTTCAGGGTTGTCGGCCATAATCGAGTAATAATAGGGCTATTCCCGAGCTTTTCTCTTGAGATTAGTGATATTGTCGAACGACAAGAGTTTAATGTGCCATACGACGTGCCTTCCCTGAATTTCATCATAAGGAATTGTAACATTTTGTTGTGTGTTGGTTTTTAGAAATGTGATCCGTTGGCATTGTAAGAGAGCCACCGTTGCTTTAGTGCAGATTCGTATTGTTTTACTGTCGAGCGCTACAAAGATGCCAGTAACACATCTACGGCTTCTGATGGTACCTTTTTTCTCCAAAAGGCCTCGCCGATACTTTTCCTGCCATCAAACTTAGGTACTTGGCTCTGGGGCGTTGCTTTACCATGCAGGGTAATAACAATAATTTGGGGATCGAATTTTAACGGCCGGCATACTAGCATTGAACTGAACGATGGGTACCAAGGCTTGTTTGGTCAGTCGGGCACAACCAGGATACCTGATGGCTAATCCTGTCTGATCATTACTAGCGTTCGTAGGATTGACACGAATGGTGGGAATGCATAGAATTTAAAGCCTGACCAGTTCATGGAGAACGCGTCTATCTCCAATGCAGTGCGTTGTGGTTATCGTGAAACAGCAAATAAATATATTTCCGGCCTACTAAATGTTCTTACTATTTTATTAAGCGCAGAGTTATCTAACTCTCATTTTGTATCCTAATTATCGGACCTCGATAAGAAGTCTGTGTTGACAATTTTAATTATAGACACATGTTGCTATTCGACTTTCGCACAGAACGCTATTTTATAGCCAAATTTGTTGCTGTCTACGATCCTTTACCATTCATCTAGGTAATTTTTTAACCTGCCTGCAATTTTACTAAGATTTTGATTTATCTCAGTTTTCTCTTTCCCCTGAAACCCCTTTGGTTCTGTGCCTTCAGGTTGAAGAACTGTTGCTTGGTCTTGAAACATGCCCGTGATCTGGCCTGTTCTGGTGTATTTAAATTTCCTGCTTGTTTGGGGAATGGCTGCTACCCCTGCAAGCTCTCTCAGTTTAAATGTTGATTCCCCTGGTTGACGCTGGACATCTTCCTGATGTCTGCGCCCTAATGTTTTGGCCCATCTTATCGATGGCCTTGCTTGCATTTATTTTTAGTCCTAGGTTTTTGCCAAAAAACAGTGAATGTGGCTCTGTCATATGTATTAGATCTTTAATTTGCTTGCTTAACCCAGACCTAACACAGGCCCTGACTGGACTGAGATTATTTCAAGAGAATTTGTGTTGTGACAACCTTCACATCGGTCCGTCACCGATCAGCTCTTTGCCATGGACTCAGTCGCGCGCCAGTTGCGGCTGGAATCGGATTTGTCACGAAGGTCGCGGGGCCAGGTCAACACCTAGCCACTCAACGATTTCGATCAAACAGACTAGACGGTCCGTTGACCGAGACCTGGCCAACACCCAGCCACCTCGTACCGACGACGGAGGCGCTTGTCACGAAGATCGTGGAGCGTGGTCAACGCGCAGTAACTTTACTGTACTTATTATTCCTCCTGGTTTCATGATTTAATGCTTTCCTGTTCACGCCCCCATGATGTTTTAAATTGATCAAACTGTTCCTGAATTTGGATAATTTTTTTCTGTAGGTCCTCTAACACGGTATTTTCCCTCTTTTTGGCATTGCGAAAACAATGAAAGTTCTCTTTAAATCCACAAAACAGATATGTTTCACTTTATTTCACTCACACGTGTTTCTTCCAGCGTACAACGAAAAATATGACGAGCGGGAAAGACGGAAGTGTGGAAGAGAATTTCTGGGTCTTACTCTGAACGTTGTGACATCTGGCGCCGGCGAGGATAACTACGCTACACTGTAATATTGAGAAAGAGGCTCGAAATATAATTTGTGGTGTCCGAGGGGAACCTCTTTGTCTGGCGGGTATAAACACTCGGTGCTGAACTGTCGTCGGGCTTAAAATGTGTTTTGCGTGCTGTGAGGAAGAAATTCAAGGAATGCGCTGCCTAACGACAGTTGCTTGTACAAAGCAGAGATGGAAACATAAAAAAGACGGAAGTTTTAAAACGAGAGACTGGTGTTTTTTTCCCTTTCATTTATACTCCTTAATTTTTACTGATCTCGATTACATTACATGTGTACATACTTTAACTTATAATATTCTTTTTAATAAATGCTATAACTTTTCTTTATATCTTTGAAACACTTCTGCCTGTTTGCTTCTCACACTTTGACCCTCTCGCTCCTGGAGTCCTACAGAAAAATTAACACTGGAATCGATGTCCCACTTATGAACCTATTAACGTGCAAAATTTGAAAAACATCCATTTCAGATACTAGAAACTATCGATTTCCAATAAAGGGACCCTATTGAAAATCGATAGTTTCTAGAGTCTATAATAGTTTTTGCGGTTTTAAAACGGCTTTCTAATAATACTGAATGTTCCTTCACTTCTTGCTTAGTTACAAAACTGAATGTAATACTTTTAATATTACCTATCCATGGCCCACTAAAATAATTGCGGTCGTAATTTTAATTACATATTGTTTTTTGTAACCTGGCACGAACAGCGACTCATTCAAAGTTTCCACTGATTCCATTACATGGACCCGTATTATGTGCCGTTCTCAAAGAACACTATTCTACATTTACACCAAAATCGCTACTATGCTGCATAAGATTAATGAAGTTTTTCTTTTTTTTGTACTAAGTACCAGCACCGTCTGAAAAATATATTAGCCTTTTTATATTATTCGGAAAAGATTCGTTCATATATGAAATTATTGACTCCATTGGTCCCTCTAACTTATTTGAGAAATACACATAATTACAGATAACAGGAAGTAGCACTGATCAAGTCATAAAGGAATTGGGATAAGTAGGTAAGTAATGCCGTTTCTGAATACAGTGGGCGAGGGGATGAGGCGGGGCGGGGGGTACCGGCCGCCGGCGCGGGGGTGAGGTGGGGAGGGGGTACCGCGCTCTTGGACGAGATGGGTGCGGGGGTAAGGTGGGGAGGGGGGTACCGTACCTAGGGCGAGGGGGGGATGACGTCACAGGGGAAGGGGGATTTCAAAATTTTCAAAATGGCGTCGCGCGCGCAGGTCGAGTTCGTGGGCGAGGGGGCTGACGTCACAGGGGAGGGGGGATTTCAAAATTTTCAAAGTGGCGTCCGCCGCCACGCAATCTCCGTACACGTGCGGGGATCGGTGCGCACGCGCGAAAGATAAGGCGCGAAAGGATGTAACGCGGATGCTGTAATTCGACACCGATACCTATTCGAGATTAATTAATCTAAATAGCCCAACCGTCTCACGAAAGAATGCAACGTCGCCCTCGTATAAACATCCGCCGACGAAATGTAATTCGACACCCTCAGAGCGATAATTATTCGGGTATCGCCCAACGTATTTTGAATGAAATAACTATTCGAGATCAATTCATAATACGGCAAGAAGTCTTCCGAAAGATAAGGAATCATGACGCGCGACAGGATGTAACGCGTCGAGGCGCGTACGTGCGTGCTCCGGAGATGCTGTAATTCGACACCCTCTGACACAGCGCGAAGCGATAACTATGCGATATTTATTAATCTAAACAGTACAGCTGCCCCATGATCATCATGTAAGAATAGGGGGCATTGCGTTCGCGTAAACATCCGCCTACGAAAACATAGAGCGATAATTATTCGAGTTTCGTTTCGAATATTTCAAAGATTGGGACCGCCGTGACGGATGCGAATGCCCTTATCGCGAACGGGGGAATCCGATACACGTGGTAACGCAACGAGTTAGTGCGACTTTACGTTACTCGATTGAGGTGCATGAGAGAGAAAGAGCGATAGAGAGAGAGAGAATTCGATGATCATCGCCATCAATGCTGCAATATATATTCATACATTGACGTGCACGCGTACGTGAATCTGTATAAAAGCAACGTTTAAATGAATCGTTACAGGTATTAACGTGAAAATCATCCATTTATTAAAACATATACGCGTACTATAGTGGTACATGATTTACATCGCGCAACATGGATTGCATTCTTAACGCTAACAATTCGCAATCAATCAAAGAATGTTGTTCAAAGTGATCGCTTTCGGAAATTAATTTTACATAATCTGTTGGTGCGGTAGCGCTACGTAGAACGTTTACGAACGTGGTATATTTACTAGCTACAGCGTATATATTTTCGGTCAACCAAGTGAACATATGATCGATGCCATGTTCATACGCGAACAGTTTTCGCATCGTGACTTCCGTCATGTATAAGGTAACGCGATTATCGGTGATTTTGACGAGTTGATCATTGTGCATGCGCGTGAATTCGATTCGTAAATGATCAATTTCGATGTGGGTCTGGGGTGTTGTTACGTTGTCGCGTAGTTTTTTAAGAATGTCAGTCATATTTTGCAGTAGGAGCTTCCACGTAGACATTGAGAAGCTCAACTCGCCACCTTTATTGTCGACTATGGTGATCTCGACGCGGCACGAATCCATGCCAATGCGAATTCCTATCGTGAGCCGTTTATACGCTGTTGAGGTCAGAACGTGTGGAACTCTTTTCGCGTACAGACATTGGGCGAGTACAGTGATTTGTATTTGAAAACAGATGTGCTGTTACTCGCCGACGTATTCGAAAGTTTCCGCACCGACTGTATCGCGAGTTACGATCTGGATCCCGCGCATTATTGCACGCTACCAAGTTTCACGTGGGACGCGATGCTCAAGTACACCAGCGTACGATTAGAGCTTCTGACGGACGTGGACATGTTACTGTTCGTGGAGCGTGGCATACGCGGCGGTCTGAGCCAGTGCTCGCACAGGTACGCGCGAGCCAACAACAAGCACCTGCCTGCAGGGATGTACGACGAGTCGAAGCCGTCGACGTATCTAATGTACTTTGACGTCAACAACTTGTACGGCTGGGCGATGTCGCAGGCTATGCCGAAAGGAAGGTTTCGATGGCTGAACGATGCGACAGTGGCCGCGCTCGACGTATCATCCCTACTCGACGGCGAGGACTCCGAGGAATCTGAGGGATACCTGCTGGAGGTAGACATCGAATATCCCAAGGAGATCCACGACGCCCACGCCGACCTTCCATTCTGCCCGGTGCGCGAGCACGCGCCAGGAGGAAAACAGACTAAGCTGCTTGCCACGCTCGACGATAAGGAGCGATACGTCATCCATTATCGCTACCTGAAACAGTGCGTCCGACACGGTTTACGCGTTACGCGAATTCATCGGGTGTTACGATTCGATCAGTCGCATTGGTTGCGCGACTACATTCGATTGAACACCGATTTGAGGACGCGAGCCACGAGTGAATTTCAAAAGACTCTATATAAATTAATGAACAATGCGGTGTACGGAAAGACAATGGAAAATGTGCGGAATCGCGTAGACGTGCGACTGGTGACGCGGTGGGATGGTCGTTACGGTGCGGAAGCGCTGATCGCGAAACCAAACTTTCACAGTCGGACGATTTTCTCCGAGCAGTTAGTGGCCATCGAAATGCGCAAACTCAAAGTGAAGTTCGACAAGCCGATATACGTGGGGATGAGTGTACTGGACGTATCGAAAGAATGCCTGTACGAGTTCCATTATGCGTATATGCGTGCGGAGTTCGGTGATCGGTGTAAGGTCCTGTACACCGACACCGACAGTTTAATGTATAGTGTGAAATGCGATGATATGTACGAAAAGATGAAGTGTGACGTTGTCCGATTCGATACGAGTGATTACGCGGTGGACAATCCGTACGGTATGCCCCGCGTAAACAAAAAGGTGCCGGAACTCATGAAAGATGAGAACAACGGCACCTTGATGACCGAGTTCGTCGGACTACGATCTAAGACAGCGCCGTCCAACTTGGCTCTTGAGAGACAAAACCTGTCCCCCACCACCGTCCGCCGTCACCATGGCGCGGAGTCGCCGCCGAGTCAAAATAACTAATCTGATGGCTTCCCGCGTGAATACAATTGTTGTCTTTTGTTTTGCGACTTGCGCATTCAACACAACGAGAATGGTTGCCATACTATTTGCTGTGACTGCTATCTGTAGACGCATAGAGCTAATAGATCCATTGCCAATTAAAGCATTATTTTTAAAGGCTTTTTGTAATAATTTAGTAGTGTGACTAACAAAAAATTGTCTGTAGACATGTCTCCGCAGACAATCCGTACATATTACGTACATGCGTTTGCAGTCTAGATACATTCTCTGGCGACATCGTCCAGGCGTCGGCTTACAATGTATGTAGAACGTCTACAAACAATGTCTGTCAGTCTGGACTGGCCTTTACGGTTATGTTTGGTACATGAACATCCACCGTTGGTCGGCATCGCGCGTAACGTCTGAGCTCGAAAGAAAGGTTGGAAGGGGAAGCAGGCGCGTGAGGGGCCCCTACGCTGGACAGCGCTGATCTAAGATGTACGCGACTAGAACGTTTAACGTTGCAGTGGGGTCTACGAGTGAGACTAAGAAAGTGAAGGGTGTGCGGAGACATGTAGTCGCGAACGATATACAATGATGAATCGATGATTACATTCGTTGTCTTCATGATCTTAGCGAAAAATCAGTTCGGCAGAACAATATACGCTTCAAAGAGCACGATGTGTATACCGTGAGTCAAGAAAAGAACGCTCTCAGCCCGTTGGACGACAAGCGATATATTTTAACCGATCGGGTCAGCACCCTTCCGTGGGGGCATTATCGAATCCCCGAGCTCGAGCTTGAGCCCGACGAGTCCCTCGAGAATCCCATTGTATAGAATGTTTGTATGTTTGTATTTTTTGCATGTACATATGTATATACGTTTCTTTTGTATATGTTATTTATTTATTTATGGATATGTAATATATGTATAGCGTAGAATATAACCAAAATTGTATTTTATACGTATTAGTACATATATATATTTTTCTCTACTTTATTAAGCTTAATTGTACGCATATATATGCACAAAGAAGAAGAATGAGAATGAGGAGGAGGAGAATGTGAATAAACGGACAATGTATATATTTATATGTATTTATTCATTCATTTATTTGTTCCAGTAACATCAAGCACGATAACGAATCAGAGAATATCCTTGTCGCGTATCCACGAGTTCCGCGACGAATCGAATCCAAGCCACTTAACGTACACCTGATTCCCCTTGCGACGAATAATCTTCTCGACCAGATAGACGTCCGGATTCGCGACTGAATGTAGTTCGTACTCGTAGAATCCACCCGAGATCAGCTCTCCCGCGGAATCGTGCAGAATGTACGTCACCGGGAACGTTCGTTGTACGGTTACGATTTCGAATACCTCCTCCTCATTCTCATTCTTCTTCTTTGTGCATATATATGCGTACAATTAAGCTTAATAAAGTAGAGAAAAATATATATATGTACTAATACGTATAAAATACAATTTTGGTTATATTCTACGCTATACATATATTACATATCCATAAATAAATAAATAACATATACAAAAGAAACGTATATACATATGTACATGCAAAAAATACAAACATACAAACATTCTATACAATGGGATTCTCGAGGGACTCGTCGGGCTCAAGCTCGAGCTCGGGGATTCGATAATGCCCCCACGGAAGGGTGCTGACCCGATCGGTTAAAATATATCGCTTGTCGTCCAACGGGCTGAGAGCGTTCTTTTCTTGACTCACGGTATACACATCGTGCTCTTTGAAGCGTATATTGTTCTGCCGAACTGATTTTTCGCTAAGATCATGAAGACAACGAATGTAATCATCGATTCATCATTGTATATCGTTCGCGACTACATGTCTCCGCACACCCTTCACTTTCTTAGTCTCACTCGTAGACCCCACTGCAACGTTAAACGTTCTAGTCGCGTACATCTTAGATCAGCGCTGTCCAGCGTAGGGGCCCCTCACGCGCCTGCTTCCCCTTCCAACCTTTCTTTCGAGCTCAGACGTTACGCGCGATGCCGACCAACGGTGGATGTTCATGTACCAAACATAACCGTAAAGGCCAGTCCAGACTGACAGACATTGTTTGTAGACGTTCTACATACATTGTAAGCCGACGCCTGGACGATGTCGCCAGAGAATGTATCTAGACTGCAAACGCATGTACGTAATATGTACGGATTGTCTGCGGAGACATGTCTACAGACAATTTTTTGTTAGTCACACTACTAAATTATTACAAAAAGCCTTTAAAAATAATGCTTTAATTGGCAATGGATCTATTAGCTCTATGCGTCTACAGATAGCAGTCACAGCAAATAGTATGGCAACCATTCTCGTTGTGTTGAATGCGCAAGTCGCAAAACAAAAGACAACAATTGTATTCACGCGGGAAGCCATCAGATTAGTTATTTTGACTCGGCGGCGACTCCGCGCCATGGTGACGGCGGACGGTGGTGGGGGACAGGTTTTGTCTCTCAAGAGCCAAGTTGGACGGCGCTGTCTTAGATCGTAGTCCGACGAACTCGGTCATCAAGGTGCCGTTGTTCTCATCTTTCATGAGTTCCGGCACCTTTTTGTTTACGCGGGGCATACCGTACGGATTGTCCACCGCGTAATCACTCGTATCGAATCGGACAACGTCACACTTCATCTTTTCGTACATATCATCGCATTTCACACTATACATTAAACTGTCGGTGTCGGTGTACAGGACCTTACACCGATCACCGAACTCCGCACGCATATACGCATAATGGAACTCGTACAGGCATTCTTTCGATACGTCCAGTACACTCATCCCCACGTATATCGGCTTGTCGAACTTCACTTTGAGTTTGCGCATTTCGATGGCCACTAACTGCTCGGAGAAAATCGTCCGACTGTGAAAGTTTGGTTTCGCGATCAGCGCTTCCGCACCGTAACGACCATCCCACCGCGTCACCAGTCGCACGTCTACGCGATTCCGCACATTTTCCATTGTCTTTCCGTACACCGCATTGTTCATTAATTTATATAGAGTCTTTTGAAATTCACTCGTGGCTCGCGTCCTCAAATCGGTGTTCAATCGAATGTAGTCGCGCAACCAATGCGACTGATCGAATCGTAACACCCGATGAATTCGCGTAACGCGTAAACCGTGTCGGACGCACTGTTTCAGGTAGCGATAATGGATGACGTATCGCTCCTTATCGTCGAGCGTGGCAAGCAGCTTAGTCTGTTTTCCTCCTGGCGCGTGCTCGCGCACCGGGCAGAATGGAAGGTCGGCGTGGGCGTCGTGGATCTCCTTGGGATATTCGATGTCTACCTCCAGCAGGTATCCCTCAGATTCCTCGGAGTCCTCGCCGTCGAGTAGGGATGATACGTCGAGCGCGGCCACTGTCGCATCGTTCAGCCATCGAAACCTTCCTTTCGGCATAGCCTGCGACATCGCCCAGCCGTACAAGTTGTTGACGTCAAAGTACATTAGATACGTCGACGGCTTCGACTCGTCGTACATCCCTGCAGGCAGGTGCTTGTTGTTGGCTCGCGCGTACCTGTGCGAGCACTGGCTCAGACCGCCGCGTATGCCACGCTCCACGAACAGTAACATGTCCACGTCCGTCAGAAGCTCTAATCGTACGCTGGTGTACTTGAGCATCGCGTCCCACGTGAAACTTGGTAGCGTGCAATAATGCGCGGGATCCAGATCGTAACTCGCGATACAGTCGGTGCGGAAACTTTCGAATACGTCGGCGAGTAACAGCACATCTGTTTTCAAATACAAATCACTGTACTCGCCCAATGTCTGTACGCGAAAAGAGTTCCACACGTTCTGACCTCAACAGCGTATAAACGGCTCACGATAGGAATTCGCATTGGCATGGATTCGTGCCGCGTCGAGATCACCATAGTCGACAATAAAGGTGGCGAGTTGAGCTTCTCAATGTCTACGTGGAAGCTCCTACTGCAAAATATGACTGACATTCTTAAAAAACTACGCGACAACGTAACAACACCCCAGACCCACATCGAAATTGATCATTTACGAATCGAATTCACGCGCATGCACAATGATCAACTCGTCAAAATCACCGATAATCGCGTTACCTTATACATGACGGAAGTCACGATGCGAAAACTGTTCGCGTATGAACATGGCATCGATCATATGTTCACTTGGTTGACCGAAAATATATACGCTGTAGCTAGTAAATATACCACGTTCGTAAACGTTCTACGTAGCGCTACCGCACCAACAGATTATGTAAAATTAATTTCCGAAAGCGATCACTTTGAACAACATTCTTTGATTGATTGCGAATTGTTAGCGTTAAGAATGCAATCCATGTTGCGCGATGTAAATCATGTACCACTATAGTACGCGTATATGTTTTAATAAATGGATGATTTTCACGTTAATACCTGTAACGATTCATTTAAACGTTGCTTTTATACAGATTCACGTACGCGTGCACGTCAATGTATGAATATATATTGCAGCATTGATGGCGATGATCATCGAATTCTCTCTCTCTCTATCGCTCTTTCTCTCTCATGCACCTCAATCGAGTAACGTAAAGTCGCACTAACTCGTTGCGTTACCACGTGTATCGGATTCCCCCGTTCGCGATAAGGGCATTCGCATCCGTCACGGCGGTCCCAATCTTTGAAATATTCGAAACGAAACTCGAATAATTATCGCTCTATGTTTTCGTAGGCGGATGTTTACGCGAACGCAATGCCCCCTATTCTTACATGATGATCATGGGGCAGCTGTACTGTTTAGATTAATAAATATCGCATAGTTATCGCTTCGCGCTGTGTCAGAGGGTGTCGAATTACAGCATCTCCGGAGCACGCACGTACGCGCCTCGACGCGTTACATCCTGTCGCGCGTCATGATTCCTTATCTTTCGGAAGACTTCTTGCCGTATTATGAATTGATCTCGAATAGTTATTTCATTCAAAATACGTTGGGCGATACCCGAATAATTATCGCTCTGAGGGTGTCGAATTACATTTCGTCGGCGGATGTTTATACGAGGGCGACGTTGCATTCTTTCGTGAGACGGTTGGGCTATTTAGATTAATTAATCTCGAATAGGTATCGGTGTCGAATTACAGCATCCGCGTTACATCCTTTCGCGCCTTATCTTTCGCGCGTGCGCACCGATCCCCGCACGTGTACGGAGATTGCGTGGCGGCGGACGCCACTTTGAAAATTTTGAAATCCCCCCTCCCCTGTGACGTCAGCCCCCTCGCCCACGAACTCGACCTGCGCGCGCGACGCCATTTTGAAAATTTTGAAATCCCCCTTCCCCTGTGACGTCATCCCCCCCTCGCCCTAGGTACGGTACCCCCCTCCCCACCTTACCCCCGCACCCATCTCGTCCAAGAGCGCGGTACCCCCTCCCCACCTCACCCCCGCGCCGGCGGCCGGTACCCCCCCGCCCCGCCTCATCCCCTCGCCCACTGTATCCAGAAACGGCATTACTTACCTACTGGGATAGAGGAAAGTAACAAAAATGCTATTGAACATATTGTCGAGACCCTAATAATCCCGTTGCACACAATACTAAAGCGGTGTACCTAGGGATCCCGGGATCCCGCGATCCCGGATGTTTCTTGGATTCCAAAAATCCTGGGATTTGATATAACTAATCCCGAGAATTTCGAGATTATTTAAAAATGTGAATTACCTTAGGAACACCCGAAAAATATAAAAATAAATAGAATAAATAAACATAGTAATTTCGTAATAATAAGGACAATAATAATAATAATGATTTATTTAAATAATTTTATTAAGTCTTATACAACTAACTGAACCATATTTATTTTTACAATGCTATTCTCACTTTCCGCTATTTTGAAATCGCGCGAGTTGCAGATCGCAACTTGTCTGAACGCGTAAAGTCGAAACATTGTGCTTAGATATGTACGTTCTTTAAGTGCTTTGTTGTTTCTTCGTTTGTACTTAGTGAGACATTATTATTCTTTATTACAGTTTTTATTGTGAAAAATGATTTTAATTTATGTTTCAGACCACTGACAGAAAGTAAGTTTATTTACATGAAATAAAGATTTAGAATTTTAGCATATAATAAATCATTTTAATTACTGAAATTTCCTACTATCCAATCCCGGGATTAGTCCCGGAATCCCGAGATCACTTTAAAAAATCCCGCAATCCCGGGATAGTAAATAATGGCCGGGATTGTATTCCCTAGGTGTACCGCAGTCTTTGTCGTAAAATTAAGTAAATAAAGTAAAATTAAGTACACTGCCGAACAAAATAGGTGACGACCCCATTCCTGCCTCCCGTGATACGCTACGGAAAATGGCATTCCCATCTAGGCCACGAGGTTCTGTGGCCTGTGGACATTCCGTGAATAATTAAATCGATTGAATTTTTTACTACTTGCTTAACAAAATCTCTTCGACTTTTACACTGACAGTAATGCGAATGTAAAAATGGCAATAATGTGAATATAATATTATGAACAATATTCATAAACTACAAATAAATAGCGCTATAGAATGCCTTTTTCAGCACATAGAATATGTTGCGTAGTCCCTTTTAGATAGTCTGTGTATTGTAAAATATGTTTACATTTATACGCAAAATACTAAACGTATATGCAGAATATATGTATTTAATATGCAAAAACAATATAAATATTTACAAAAAGTGTGGAAATTAACTATCCAGATGAATGTGACTATTTTCACAAAAAGAATAAATAATTTTTTTATAAAATCAGAATCTAAATTTTGGGCGAAGGCGAGTAGTAAAGCTTGTATTATATAAACCATAAAGTACTTTGCAATGTAATATATTTATTTACTCAATTATCAAATCACACATACGTGATCTGAGTAAATTAACCGATTTCTAACAGAAGTACCAGAGAATAAGGGCATACTTGTTTCACATTTTTTGACACTTGAACCAGGGCCCAAATTTGCAAAATCAAAATATTTCTATTACTTTTGCGTTGTGAAAATCCTTTTTGGAATATAAAAGAAATTTATTTAGAGACATTAATCCTTCGTGATCAAAACATCAGAAACCCTAAGATTGCGTCTGTTAATGGTTTCGGAGCTAAAAATTCATATATGAAGGCAGTTTTCGTAAAAATCTATAAATACTGTATGAAGGCCTATATTTTTAAACAATTTTGAAACTAGAAATTGAACACCGAAACCCCACTAATTTCATATGGACTACAATATATTATATTTCAATATCAAAATCACTTATACCGCGGTAAAAAGTGATTGAGTTGGCGTGGAATGGCCCATGAGTGCTGAAATTAAAAACATCATCGTTACATCATTCATTTTAGGAGTTTTGAAGTTCTCGTTATCTCAGTTTGTATTATTTCGCCAGCGAATTTAATTATTTTAACATTCTACTCATCGGCTTTGTCAGGGAATTCTCATTCATGGTCTGTTAAATAAATTGTTCCATATTAAATCATTTATCTCCTCGATGTTTAACGCGGGTGGTTTTAATATTTAATTTATTGAATTTGGATAGGTATGCGTAAAATGAAATTCTACCATTGTGTATTGAGGTTTCATATTTATAACTGTATGAAAGAGAATTAAAAGTGTTTACACGCAGAAATTAATATAATTCAAAGAATTAACATTATATAATAGGTGACAAGGTGCGTCAAGCAATGACAGGACAATAGCTCTCAAATGAATGATGTGAAATTGTATGTTATTATGTTAAGGATATCATAGTTGTTATAGTCCAAGAATGATATTAATAGGTTGTAAATTTCTCGTACACGACGATTTAGTATCCTCTCATTTGGTCCAAAAAGAATATGTAGGGTGAGGCACGTAAAGTGTGAAAACTAAGGTCGGTATCAGATATGTTGGCCGATGAGTTCCGTGAGGGGTATTCTCCCACCACACCGTTTGCCTTCCTCGGTGCTCCTTTTCTCAACGTTTTCTGACTCGCTCTCGTTCCATCTCGCTCTTGCCTTCGTAGAATAAGAGTGAGCCAAAAGTGGTGGGGATAGTGCCAAGCTTCTGGTGTGTAAGCCAAACCGTGTTGTCAGCGTAGGAAAACACACATCAGAATAAATGTGTGTTAGCTCCGAAAAAATTCAGGAGCTTTATTGGTCAGAACATTGATTCTTTCTCGATAGCTTCATCTCGTATTGGTCTACGCACAGCTTCGTAACGCACACAACTATTACGTTAAGAATAAATAACAGCCAAACGGCTAGGTTCAGGCGGGGCCGAGCAGCGTTCCCGTTACCCCACCATACCCTGCGAGGGCCCCGCAATTCCAGCTGACAATGACGAATGTTTCGGGTAGCTCGATTATTTCGAGCAGCTCGAATGTGTTCCGGGTAGCTCGATTTTTTCGAGTCGCTCGAATATGTTTTGGGTAGCTCGATTATTTCGAGCCGCTCGAATCTGTTTCGTTTAGCTCGATTTTTTCAAGCAGCTTGTATGTTTCGGGTAACTCGAATGTTTCGAGCCACTCGAATATACTTATTTTACGTAGTCGACTGTATGGTGCAGTGTGCTTGATGTAGCTGGAACTTTTTGTAGGCACCGAATATAAATTAAGTTAGATGTATAATATGAGATGTATAGATATGAAAACCATATCAAGTTATTTAACCCTAAGTTCTCGCAGGAAAGAAGTCGACTCAACATCAGAGAGAATTTGAACTTAAACTTGAATAAGTTTGAAAATATCCTGAATGTGATTAAATTTTTCAAAGAGATAAATTCGCTTGATCTCTTGTAATGGAGCACTAGGTAGCTCTATGTATGGTCGAATTATGTTGTGATTTATATTTTACACCTTCTGGGAAACCAGATTCAATCCAATTACTGCTCTCGGGGATATAATAAAGTGAACACTTATATTATATATAGAAAACTTTACTAAAGTTTATTTCGTATGCAAGAACAAAAGTGACAAAAGTGAAAACATATATGAGAATATATTATTATTATTATTATTATTATTATTATTATAATAATATCAACGGGACAAGATTCCATAATTTAAAAGTACATAAACAACAACGCATTACAAAGAATAGTACTTATTGCACAGAATTATCATCAAAGATGCCACACGACAGACTGTATAACGAGGAACGGAACGAACTGCGAGAACAATTAAAAAAGTCAATGTCATAGTATAATATATTGTATCATATACAGTAACATTCACGCAAACGCTAAACTATATACATACACTATTTACACGCTATACTACATTAAAATATATACATACAACATCAACGATGCCGGGAATGTTCTTCGATGGACAAGATTATTTGGGTGGGGGAACACCTACAGGAGTGGTGGTAATGTGTGCATCATGCATCACGCATCACCTTGCCGCCCACCTTGAACGCATCGCGTTCAACAGACGTCGTAGAATGCTAATATACATTAGTAATATTAAAACATCACCAATGTCGAGTCATGCACAAGAGACACACACAAAAAAAATTAGGCTAAATGTCTTTGGACATTACACGTCGTAACAAGTATTAACATAAGATGCGTAGTAAAGTAATCCATTAATTGTTAAAGTTCTACAAGTGTCCATATCACAACACAACTCGTTCATCGGCTAGAGCCCAAGCCTACATGGCTGGCTGGGTTTCTTCAGATCGTTCTTCTGCGTCGTCATCTATTGGCAAGATACAAATCTCTGTCACTGGTCGCTTGACAGTGCTGTCAGATAACCTGATGCTGACAACGCGTGTGACATCATCCTTGCCAGGATGAACTTCAACGATCCTCCCCATGTGCCATTTGAGTGGTGGGGTGTTGTCGTCCTTGACAACCACTAGTGTCCCTGGACCGAATTTAGCTGGCGTCCTTGTCCGCCATTTGGTCCGCTGGTGGAGTTGATGCAAATACTCCTTCTGCCACCTCGTCCAAAAATGCTGTAACATGTACTGCAGATGCTGGTATCTAATCAACCGAGCTGGTTTAACATCTCGGAGATCAGGGTCTGGCAAAGACGTCATTAAGCCACCGATAAGAAAATGACTAGGTGTGAGAGGAGTGAGGTCGGACGGATCGTCGGTCAATGGACACAAAGGTCTAGAATTCATGCACGATTCGACCTGCGTTAAAACCGTGTAGAACTCTTCAAACGTTAAAGTTGTTTGTCCGACCACTCGCCTCAAATGGTACTTTGCCGATTTTACTGCACCTTCCCACAGACCGCCAAAATGGGGTGCGTGGGGAGGTATAAAGTGCCATTGAATACCTTCCGTACTACAGAAGTCGGAAGTCCGCGATCGGTGCTCATTATCTGACAATAAAATCCCGAGATCCCTCAACTCGTTACGAGCTCCGACGAAATTAGTGCCATTATCCGAAAAAATGTGACTACATCGACCTCGGCGTGCTATGAATCGGCGTAGAGAATTGAGGAAAGCTTCGGTAGTAAGATCAGAAGCTAATTCAAGATGAACCGCTTTAGTTGCAAAGCAAACAAACACATAAATATGCCTTGATTATCGCCCGACAGCGTGATTTCTCCCGTATCGAAAACGGACCTGCATAGTCAACCCCGCAGGTAGAGAACGCCCTCGACGGAGTCACTCGTGACGCCGGCAAGTCTCCCATCATATAACCTTCGGTGTGTGGTTTGACACGAAAACACCTTATACATTTCCGTCAGAGGTTCCTTACAACGCTCCTGCATGAAAGTGGCCAATACTTCCTACGAAGAGACGCAGTTACCGACTGACACCCCGCGTGAAGCAATCCCGAATGTTCGTGCAGAACGATCAAGTCCGTGAACGGATGCTTTGATGGTAAAATTATTGGATGTCTTTCATCATACGAGATTCTCGCGTTCGCTAATCTACCGCCTAGCCTAATAACATCGTTTGTGTCAAGCAAAGGACTCAATGCCCGTAATTTACTTAACTTCGGTATGGTTCCTGCCTTTCGTAAATCATGCAATTCCACAGAAAACGCGTCTCGTTGAGCGAGTTTCAGTAATCTAATTCGTACGTCTTCTAACTCCTGAACCGTTAGAAGTTTATCCCGAACAGTTGCACCCCCTTTCCTCGGACTCGTGGACGCAGACCCCTTTGTCGCACGTGCATTACGGATGAAACGCAGACAATACGCTGTAACTCGTACCAATCGCATATACGACGAGTATCTGTAGAACAATTCGCACCCGTTGCTGGCAGTTCCGGCCAACACGCATGGCTCCTTGCAGTCTGGAGCGTCTTCACAAAACTCAACTGGAGCGGGCCAGCAGCCAGCATCCTTGGATAACCAGGATGGACCGTGCCACCACAATCCAGTGCCCTGCAATGCCGTTGGTTGAATTGCGTTGGGCAACCCCGAGATATGATATCGGCCGGATTCTCTTCCGACTTAACATGAAACCAGTTCACCGTGGTTAGTCGCTGAATCTCTGTCGTTCGATTCGCAACAAACGTTTTCCATCTGTCTGATGGAGCCCTAATCCACGCGAGAACAATAGTCGAATCGCACCAATAATACTCCCGGATTGATGCGATGGCTAACGCGGTCTTTACCTTACTAGCTAATTGTGCCAATAACAACGCTCCACATAACTCCAGCAGCGGTAGTGTAATTACCTTGAGTGGAGCTACCCGACTCTTCGCGCATAGCAAACGGACAGTCCCTTGACCCTTTTCATCCACGGATCTCAGGTAGACGCACGCCCCATATGCCTTCTCGGAGGCATCACAAAATCCATGAAGCTCGACCTTGTTTGTCACCCCGATCATTGCGCGCTTGGGAATATTTATTTCATTGAGCGAAGCTAATTGTCGTTGAAACCCTTCCCATTCCGTGTGTACATCTTGCGGTAGCGATTCATCCCACGACACTCTAAGTTGCCACAACCTTTGTAAAATCATTTTTGCCCGAATTGTCGCTGGACCTACCAAACCGAGAGGATCAAAAATCTTTGATATTTCCGACAAGATGCTCCGTTTGGATATGCGTTGCGGAGACGAAGTCGCAACCGAATACCGTAACGAATCGTCCTGTACTACCCACAAAAGACCCAACGTTTTTGGATCCTTGTCGGCCTTGATCTCCACCTGCTGTAGACATTCGTCGTGTTTATCTAAAGTACGCGGATCGTTTGACGCCCATTTTCGCAACGTGAACCCCGCGGTACTCAAAATCTGTGAAATTTGTTGCCGCAATATCCTAACTTCACCAATTGTATTCGCGCCCGTCAATAAGTCGTCAACGTAAAAATCTTTCATTATCGCCTGAGTTGCCGCTGGAATGGTCACTGCATTATCCTCGCCTAGTTGTGTAAGAACCTTTGTAGCCAAAAACGGCGCGGAAGCTGTCCCGTATGTGACTGTGTTAAGTTCGTACGTTTGGATTGGAAGACTATCGTCGGGTCGCCATAAGATTCTTTGATAACATCGTTCGTCTGGTGCAATAAGTATCTGTCGATACATTTTTTCCACGTCTGCCGACAGGACGTACCTATGCCTTCGGAAACGTAGTGCGATAGCCAACAACGTATCCTGTACCATCGGCCCTATTCTTTGTATTTCATTTACCGATAACCCCGCTGTGGTTTTCGCCGAACCATCGAAGACAACGCGGAGCTTAGTCGTTGTGCTGGTTTGTTTGAACACCGCATGATGTGGAAGATAATATCCCGACGTAGTTTCCCGACTACCAGCAATTCGTGTCATATGTCCTAAATCCTCGTACTCTTGCATGAATGTAACGTATTCCCTTCTTAATCTGACATTTTTACTGAGTTTACGTTCAATCGAATACAAACGTTTCTCCGCCATCTTACGCGACTCTCCAAGGGTTCTAACCTCTGGTTTAAACGGAATTCTAACAACAAATCGTCCACTTGCGTCTCGCGTAGTCGTGTCCCGAAAATATTGCTTGCACTCGCTATTCGCAGTCTTATCGTGGCACGTAGCCCCTTCTTCCACTGTCCAGAACCTCTGCAATTGAGCTTGCAGATCCTCATTTGTAATCATATGACACGCAATTTTCGGCCGTTCGTATCGCGGACACAGACACATACCTCCCGCAACTATCCAGCCTAACTGCGTTTTTTGTACTACCGGATAATTTGATCCGAGATCCTGTTGGCCCACGCATAATAATTTCCAGAACAAACCTCCACCTAGCAATACGTCAATCTTTCCCGTTTCATAAAAGTGCGGATCTGCTAACTTTAAATTTGACGGAATAGGTATTGCATTTCGTTTTAATGACACGTTAGGGAGGTCGTCTGTTATTTTCGGAAGTATTAAACACCGCAGGGATGTTTCAAAAGAAGTGAACCGTGAATGCAATTTCGTTTGAGTCCAATTATCGATAGTACATAATTGGCGTGCTACTCCCGAAAACGTTCCAGTAAATGGATAACAAGATAGTCCTAATTTAGTGGATAATTCCTTTGTCAAGAAATGGGATTGTGAACCCGGATCTAAAAGTGCTCTACATTTGTGTTTCCTACCCTGACTATCCTCCAAATCGACGACCGCGGTTGCTAATAGCACGTATAACCCGTCCGAGAAAAAGTCCGTACCTGCCAAGGAAACACGGGCCACAGGTACCGCAGGCGTTCTTGTCGTATCTACCCCGAGGTCGTGGGTCACTGCCTCGGTTTCGCGGGGCGATGCAGGAGTTTCAAAATGTAACGCCGTGTGGTGCTTTTTGCCACATTTCCTACACGAACCGCGTGTACAAAACTTATTTCGATGCCCTGGTTGCAGGCAATTAAAACAAAGGTTCATTTGTCGAACCTTGCTACTACGTTCTACGGGTGTCAGTCTCTGGAATTGGCCACACCCATACAGTGCATGTTCCTCAGTGCACAAAGGACATTTCTCCGACGTTCTTGCTACATATGATGCAATACTCGCCAGTTGCCCACGTTTAACATCCGAAACTGACTTAGACGACGATTTCGATGGCGCGTGCGATGAAACTGGTTTATCGATGGCAGATCTTTGTAGATACTTGCATTGGTATTCTAAAAACTCTGCCATTTGTTTCCACGTTAGCCTATCAGCAATCTTCATTACCCGCTTATCCCACTCACGTTTAGTTACGGCATCAAATTTTGTTGCAATGAGATGGACAATCACAGAATCCCATGAGTCGACGGGTTCATTTAATGATTTTAAAGCTTGCAAATGATTATTGTAATCATCGTAGAGTTGTCTTAGACTTGAATATGACGCCTTTGTCATCACCTGAATATCAAACAATGCTTTGACGTGATGCAGAGTTAATGCTTGCGAGTCATCGTACCGTGCTCTTAAGGCTGCCCATGCCCGGACATAGTTTGCCTCCGAAACACCCAAGGTTTGGATGATTCGTGCAGCCTCACTCTTTAACGCGGAATCTAAATAGTGAAATTTCTGGATTCCCGATAGCTTATCACTCGTGTTGATAACCGACTCAAACGTATCCCGAAATCGAATCCAGTCGCTACACGCGCCATCGAACGCCGGTAACTTCAGCTCAGGAAGTGGCACAGTAAACTCGTGATCCACCACACCGTGTGATAAAACATCCGTCGTCGGTGTACGCGATGTACCTGGCCCTGGATGTGATGCCTGTTCAATGCGTTCTTTAGCGGCCGAGATATATTTATAGTACAGATTCTCGAATGATTCACGTTCCTCAGCATGTGATGCTTCTAATTCGGTGCCACTTACATTAATCTCGATTTGCGATTGAATTCCGTCGAATTTATCGAATAACAACGAAAATTTTCCCGTTCGTTCGTGGAGTTCTCGCACGGGTGCAGAACTGTCCAGCGATTCAAAATACGTTCTGAAACGAGTGAAACAGGCCTTGACCTGACCGCGCTCCATAACCAACCTTTTCAACAATTGTTCCATATTGAACACGCAAGATAATCACAGTTCAAATCCTGCAAGAAAATAAAAAAAAAAACTTATGGAAATTAAGGATACTTAAGGAATCGGCGCGTTGATCTCCTGCCTCCACTGCCCCAATCTTCGGAGTAGAGGTGCAGCTACGGAATCTCGTGCAGGATGTTGACACCGTTGTAACGTACCGCTACGAACCGCCGTACATTTTTCCGTTTCTATCTATGTTAATCATCACATATTGTTAATTTCCTTTATATTAGACGTAAGATAGTATACAACGCGTGCGAGAGCGTTTCAAACAGCGCGCGAGAGAGTATAGTGACGCGCAACGCATGCGAATAGCCGCCGATTCAAACCACATACTCAGTGCCGCGAGTGAATCAAGCGCGCGTGCGCATATCGTACGAGCAACCGGACGCCAAATATTCCGAGCGTAGTACGCGAGTGGCGCGAACCGGATGTTAATTCTAATTGGTGCGCGAGTTCGCGCAGCAAGTGATTGGTGCGGGCCAAGTACCAGCCACCGGTATAAATACAGGCCCGCCAGCAGCAGTAAAGCAGACTCGGTTCTGCCACCGAACCAAAGAGACTCTGGTCGCTTTAACTAGCCCCCTATGTCTAAAGGTCTAAAGAAGTATTTCTTAAAACTTCGTTTCCTTTCCATACGAACTACCAGCATCCATTCGAGGTCGCTTTAACTAGCCCCCTCAAATCCTTACGAGGTAGCTTTAGTTAGCTCCTCTACTTCCAATCCGATGTCGCTTTAATTAGCCCCCTCACATCCATACGAGGTCGCTT
Organism: Andrena hattorfiana; assembly: GCA_944738655.2. Taxonomy (NCBI): domain Eukaryota; kingdom Metazoa; phylum Arthropoda; class Insecta; order Hymenoptera; family Andrenidae; genus Andrena; species Andrena hattorfiana. The sequence goes on along the minus strand of OX122890.1, from coordinate 17,828,253 downwards.
TAACTAGCCCCCTCAACTCCATTCAAAATCGCCTAACCTGCGCCTCCATCTTATCCAGAAAGCGTGGGCCAGCTGATAGGCACCAGAAGCTATTACCAAACCGAGGGAGAGCTACCAATAATTCTACTTCCATCTGGGGACGCACTAACCGGCTACCTGGCTACCATCCTAGAAAGCGTGGGCAAGCTGATAGGCAACTGGAAGCTACTACTAAATCAAAGAGAAGGAAACTCTCTGCAGTTCTCAACTAAACATACTAAATCGACCAAACGTCATTTCTTGTACCGACTTCGTGTCGAGATCTTACATTCAATTAACGATTTAGCATCGTACCATTATACTATATCTTTAATACTAATTACGCAATATTCTTAATTATCGACTCAGCGTTCGAACCGACATAATACTCTTTATAACCGACTTAGCGTCTAAATCTAAATCAAGCATTATACTTTTTTACCGACCGAAACATAATCACGAAATTACTTTATGTTCCGTTATATTAATTTATAATCACGATTCAACGACTCAGCGTAAAATCTTATGTTCATTTACGACCTAGTGTCAAAACTATTTTCTTTAATAAACCATTTTTGTTACTTATTGTTAAAAGGAAGGACTCTAGTTCTTGAAATTCATTTCTTTATCGCACGCCACCCGAACCAATCCCACAATTTCACAGGTAAGCCGCTCTACTTGTGGAATCTCCTGTAATTAACGGCAACGTCTCGTTCAAGAACGTTACACCGTCACCTTTGCGACGAAAGTCCACAAAAACGCCAACAAAATCTCCAGTCCAGAAGACGCCAGCAAGAACTGCTCCTGCTGTTCCAATGGCGATGCCCGTCAGCAGATCCAAGTTGCAGGGTGCTGACCGGTGAGTCCGTGGTACTGATCGAGGTTGTCGATCACACCCGAATGCACCCAAGTCCGTGGATGCACGTGTCTCAACTTCTCACAAAGTCCGAGATGTCACTTGAAAGCGATACACTGAACACGATAATCCGGCTCGAAGGACCAATGCTTTTAGCGTAATTGTTACATGGATAATCTGCTGGTTCAGTAACAAGGCTTGATTTTAAAACCACAACATTTATTATAATGACCGTTAGTATAGTCGAGAGTGTGTAGATATAGTAAAACGTATGTGTATTAAAGGTGTATGGCCGTTTCCAAGGCCGACAGGAGCCGAGAACCTTGTTCTATCCGTTCTAATTTGAGTTCTGGTCTCCTCCTCCGCGCACCCTCTAAGGAGACCTCGGTTTTCCCCCACCACCTGGTCTGCCACGGAAGTCCGTGCAGGGTGGAAATATTCGTTTGCCAATCAGTCCTTAAGGTGACACGTTGGGCGTTTTCCTGACTTCTGTCCACTTCGCCCACCTCTTCGCATAAACAAAATGCAGTGGGGAGACACCGTACCGAGACCCCGAGACAGGCCCCAAGGTCCCGCGGACAGAAACGACCCTCACGTGTGCGACCTGTCCAGGGGATTTACGATGTGTCAATCGCTAATGAGCGCCAGGAAAGACTCCAAGGGTACCCGTCATAACTGGGATTTGGAGGTTTCCCCTGTTTATGGTGCCAGATGCTTAACAGCCACAATAATCGCGCTAATGGAAATTTTAAGCTCAAAATAGCGAAGAGAGCACGTCCGTATCATAAACCCCATGGCCTTTCTAATCCTTAACAACAGATATGATTACTTTAGATGTAAATGCATGAAATCCGCAGTCGAAGAAATCGAATAGTTTACATACAATGTTCACATTCATACTAGAGCTCTCATTACCCGACCCGCCGGGTACCCGGGTACCGAATGAGATCTACGGGTACCCGTGAGATACCCGGGCACTCGGGTAGACAAAAATTATGCGGGTATCCATGAGATACCCGAGTAAATCAGATGTGATGAGATAGTTGAGAATTTTTATTTGATAGCCGATCGTCTTTTGACTTTCGATCATTTTTGGCTAACATCAGTAATGAACGGAATAAACTTCAAGCAATTAAATGTGGTATTGTCCGCAGAACACATTCTGTATCAGAATACAGTGCCTGCCCCAATTAGTGTGTCTTTGTATTTAAATAAGCCATACTGTTACTGTAGAAGACCGAATCTAACGTAAGATTTATCTATCAACATTGGTAAAAGCCCAATATAACGATTCCTACTGGAGAGTATGATACACCATTGGAAAGCTTAAGAGTAGAGGAGCCACGGGTACCGTAAGCGTCCCATTTCGAAAATATAGATTAAAAAATGTAGACCTGGCATTGACGCACTCTTATCTAATCCCAACCAACTCCCTGAGTCAATGCAAAGCAAAACTCTGAAAATCCTAGGAAAATGCACTCGTTTTGGGTTTTCGTTCGCATCATTTGTCGGAGTTTGTTGGGGCTAGATCTGTTTAATGGGCTTTCCGTGAAGGGGGCCGCCGTCTTTAGTGAGATTTAAGATAAAAATTATTTCAGAAATAAGTAAAACAAATTAATTGTTCTAGAACATCACAATGCAAGTAACATGAATGCAACAAAAAAATTATTGGAGACATAAAAATACAGTATTTCGTGTACTGCACATAATTTACAGTTATTCATAAAAGACGCCCTTCATACAGTTAAAAAATTCTTAGGGCGGTATTCACAGTCGCTACTTATTCTTAAGATCATCTTAAGCATTCGGCATCTTTTACTAGTCTACTAAGGTCGGGGCCAGATATATTGGCCGGTGAATTCGTTTTCGCGAACAGCGATCGAGGAGAAATCAGCTACCACCATCTGACGATCGTGGATTTGTTAGTTGGAGTTGCGTGGCCCCTGAAGGGTATGGTGGGGTAACGGGAACGCTGCTCGGCTCCGCCTGAACGTAGCCGTGTGGCTGTTATTTATTCTTAACGTAATAGTTATGTTCGTTACGAAACTATGCGTAAACAAATACGAGATAAAGCTATCGAGAAAGAATCGATGTTCCGATCAATAAAACTCCTGAATTTTTGCGGACTTATCGCACACCTATTCTTATGTATATATTTATACGCTAAGAACTCGGCTTGGCTGCACGTCAGGAGCGTAGCGCTATCCCCACCACTTCTGGATCACTCTTGTTCTGTAAAGGCGAGAGCGAGATGGAACGAGAGCGAGTCAAAAGGGACTGAAAGCAAGCGAGGAACGGTAGGAGACAGTTGACGCGTTGATACGTACTTTGTCTTGCTTCGTTTTTCGTACGCCTTATACTCCGGCCTTTGCGTGCGCGACGTGTTCGTACCTCACGGACACCAATCTCCACTGCGCGACGACCAGGCGTAGCTCGAGAGGGAGTGAGAACCAGTGTTGCCGGAATCGTCGGACGCGGGACCAAACGCTTACCCCCACTATGACCTATCGTCGTCTCCCACTATGTCCTACCGGCGTACCCCACTTTCTTCCCACCGCACTGTACACAAGCATATTTTTACTTCTGTCCGTGTGAGCTGCCTGTTGGGCTTCCGAGCACACAGGCAAGGATAGGGATATGCATGTGTGCAGTGCAATGGGAAGAAAGTGGGGGACGACGGTAGGTCATAGTGGGGGTAATCGTTTGGTCCCGCGTCCCACGATTTTGGCATCACTGGTGAGAACGTAGAGAAAAGGAGAACCAGCCAATAAATCTGAACTCTAGTGTAACTTTTAGTTAAAAGAAACAATATATTATTTGAATAATCATTTGTAAAATATTTTATTTAAATATTGTCCAAACCTGCACTTAAAAGTGCGTAAAATCCTACTTCATCACGGAATAAATAAATGTGTAATTGTTGCATCATGAATATCAGCAATTTCAACGAGTAATTATGTAAATACTGACCAGGTAGTTATCTCCTGCTTATTATAAAGGCAAATACATAACTTGTTGTCTCGACATATAAAATAAATAGGTGGCTTGATTAAAGATTAAAATATTATTTCATCACTCAAGGTTTAAAATGCTATTTTATTTATAATGCAATTACAGGTAAGTATGTTACTGAAGTGAAATACACAAGTTGAATAACGTGTCAGGAATTCTGGTTTGAAAATGGCAACCAACGGTCGATGTATTAATTGATACCTATAAATATTCAGCTCAGTTACACAAACGTAGAATGACGTTTGCAAAATTTTGTGCAAGGTGTATTCCTTGACAATTCATATAATACGTTTTTTATTATTGTTATATTTAAATTAAAATTCATTTTAGGAAATATCTTTATTAAGACTTTTTTGCTTATTTTGATACGTGTTGCAAACCCTAAAAGTTTGCGACCTTTTTCCAAAACTTCTGATGAGTTCATGATATATTATCACACGTCATTTAAAACCAGGTATTGATATTGTTAGGGCGAAGTTTCTTTCCGTCCGTAGTTAGTGTAATAGTTTAACCTCGCTGCTCATTAAATTCACGTTATCGAATTACGCGGCAGCATGCAACGCGGTAGTACAAAGATATTAGTGTGAGATTATCGCTTAAAATTATAACACCGTTCCCTCTGGTAGTTTTTTCTCTCCATTTATAATCAGATCTCGCAAACAGCGGAGGTCTGAAAGCTTGATATTTTTATGACTTTTAATAGAATTTTCCTACATTTTTTCATAAACATAAAAACTACACTCCTAAAATGTGGCCTAATATTTAAGCTGAAGTATCATCAGTTTTGGAAACCAGTTTTAAAATTTCTAAAACACATAGAAAATCACGAAGTGCTCGTGTAACTTTAATGAATTATAGGGTAGAAGAAATGCAAGTTTAATTAAACGGTAAGAATCGAATCGATTGTACTTCCAATACGGATTCCTTAAAATTACTTATTTTATGATATTTGCGTAATGTAAAAACTAACTTAGGATGGAATTGATCTTCAAATAAAGTATGTGTATGTGCAAATGAAAAAGCATGTTGCATGACACAAAAGCAGGCTGCAGAGTTATTCCATCGAATTGGCCAAGTATCTTTTCAACAACGAAAATGGAATTACGCAACTGAAAAGAAGAAAGTCATTAGACTTATCGTTAGACACGTAACGAAATAATAAAACGTTTTAAACACGTTTATTTAAAATTTAGAACAAACACTAATGAGTGTTATCTTCATGCATGCCTGTGTAACATATATAAAGATTGCTGATTGATTTACCAAAGGTCAGTTGTAGCTTTAAACGCAACGACAAAAAAAAAGAAATGGTGTATCGATCAAAATTATGTGGCATTATTTGCCAAATGTTAAATTGAGTATGGAAGTCCAGACTGTGTCTTAGGATTTCATTTTCATTTAATTAATTTTCATGATAGACCGCTGTATTAGTTGCAACGATGAAACGAAAAAATTTGCAATAAACATTTTCTTTTTGAGCGGTTTGAATGAAAGTACCTTCCCTTGATTCACAATTAAAACGAATCACCAATCTAAATACACACGCGTTCCCGGTGCGGTTCGTACAGTCAATTGTGCCGATTCGATATACCTATCTACGATCAGCCGGGAGTTCCCACAGCCATACGTTACTCTGTGTTATCTCGATTACCTATTGGGGTAACCTTCGAATCGATTACTAACAATTTGTATCCGATCAAGTGTCGCCGATCGCTTAATCGTGTGTATTATATTTTCTTTTATCGTTACATTGCACTTTGGAAAAAGTTTTTTTTCAGATACAATATAGTACGTTTCTGAAAGTCTATTATATCTATACATACGAAATTTTCGAGCAATCATTGTCTAATTCGGACGCAAGTAATTATTATGCAGTGTGTGCAAAATTAAAGTAATGTAAAAATGAATAGATTTGCAGTTATGATATTTCTGGAAAACTGTGGAATCAAATTTTGAATTGAAATGTAAAAGTAAATAATTGGATGTAGGTATCTACGATTGTAATTTAGAGTGAGAAATATGTATGTATAAATAGTATAGGCCAAACTGTTAAATAAATTTCGATGCTAATAAATACACTATTGGAAATACGAAGATATTTGAAATATCTTTTGAACACTTTAGTAAAAGCAAAGTCAGTTATTTATGATAAATATATTAAGTCAAAGTAAACAGTCAAAATGAAAGTGTATTAAAACGAAGTGAGAACAACGATATACAAACATGATAATGACTCTTAATGAGAATATCAAAATATTGTGCTAAACACTAAAATGTAAAAATTAGAAGTCGGTCAAGAAATAGGTAAGACTGGATAATCCATAAAAAAAATGTTTGAAATCATATAAATGGTTTGAAAATAATAAACGTGCTTGAAAAAAATTCCAAAACTACTAATGCCGCTGTGTATAAGAATACATGAAAAAATCTGTTCTTAACATTAAGGGTATAATATTGAATTTTGGGAGAATGGTGGCGTTTTAAAGAATGAAGGTATATACCTTTCTTACAACTTGAGATTTGAGACTTTTTCTGGTTGGAAAAATATAAAAAAAATTGAAATATGTCCTTGATTCTAGGTCACACGATATTTACAAATGTGATGTCCAATTGTGCAAAGTTTGGAATCAGTTAGAAATTTATTTCTGAGATTTCATTTCTACTATTTATGAAAGTTGCGGTCTCAAAAATGTAAGGTTTAAGTGAATTCAACAGATATTAAAATTGATGTAATTTTGTTAAAGTATATGTATATTTTACATAAAATCATTATGCTTTGCAGAGTGTCCGAATATTTTTGCGACGTCAAAATAATTAAGCATTACTTCGTTTACCATTGATTAACAAGAAAAGTGTATAAATTAAATATACAAATGTTATGTTTTTAACAATTAGAATAAGTGTACTAAATCATAAAGAAACAACGAATCCCTTATTTCCAGAATTCTTATAGATACACAACAATATATTGCCAAGTACCACAGTGTCCGAATTTTAATACGGCTTCCTGCATGCACGTTGGGGAGGATGCTTACCCCTAGGCGTCTTCTAACCACATGTTACACGCATTGCGCATCTTTCTCGCTTTCTCTGTGTCCTAAATCTTTCTGTTTAAAATACTCTCTTAGGAAATCTCCACCGTGGAACGGGTGGAACTTCTCCACCGTGCATATGCGTTCGGCCAAAATGATTCATCGGGTCGCAGTGTGCAAGGTGGATTTTTACGATCTGATTGTGAGAGCAGAACTTTCTCTTTCGTCGCATGTGGCATTCAATGCTTAGATCTGTTTGTACGTCTGCATACTTGGAATCTGCAAATTTCTTTGTCCTTTGACTAATGCCGATTCTTGAGGAGCGTTATTTCCAGAATCGGTTTATAGTACGGTGGCCCTTGTTTATACGTGCCGAAATTTTTTTTGTATTTCTTTGCTCTCACCCCTAGAACGGTACCATTTGATAAAAAAATAGTCCCTGAAAAAGTTTATTGCGATCGCACAACGGGAAAGGGTGCCGACCAGGTCTTAAAGTTCAGAATTCATCACTAGTTTGGATTTAAAGAATTTCTCAAAAATCGTAAGCCCTATCGAAATTTTGTTCAAACAAGATTAAAAGAGCATTTAATTTTCTACAATTACTGTATATATAATTTTTTCGCGCTTCCAACCATTTTTTAGATAATAGCGTTTGAATACAGAGAGGTCCGCACTACGCGCGAATAGACCATACGTCACGCTGTACAGGTGGGACGACCGAAGTGCGGACCTCCCTATATTCAAACGGTGTTATGTAAAAAATGGTTGGAAGCACGAAAGAATTATATATACAGTAATTGTAGAAAATTGAATGCTCTTTTAATATTATTTGAACAAAATTTCGATAGGGTTTATTATTTTTTAGAAAGTCTTCAAATTCAAACCACTGATGAATTCTAAACTTTAAGGTCTGGTTGGCACCCTTCCCTGTTATCCGATTGTAATAATCATTTTCAGGGACTATTTTTTATGAAGTGGAACCATATTAGGGGATGAGAGCAAAATAAATCGCAGGTTGAAAATAAAGGCCACCCCAGTTTATAGTCTTCATTGAAAATACAACAGACTACGAACAAGACAGACACAGAAAATGTAGAAATTTCTCTGTCCACTTAATTTGACCTCGACCCACAGCGCAGGCAGTGTCTCGATACTATGGTGGATGAGGTCTAACAGCGAAAGCGAACCTGCTTGGACCGAGGTTATGCTGGTGGATCTACCTTCTCGTGGTCGCTACTGGACAGCGCTCCCCGTCACCCTGCGGCGTGGAGCGTTGACTAAATGAGCTGCTTCCCTCACGGGTAAATCCAACTTGTCCAATGATTCCTAGTAGATGGGGGCAGGGTTTTTCCAAGTCGTGTGCTTCACCGTCCTCCCATTCCGATTCTCCTGACAGGGGACGCTAGTAAGTATGCTCATAACATCTTGCAGGCAAAGCTATAGAGGAAACCCTGAGGCGCAGCGCCTCGCTAAATCGACCATTTTCTGCCAACACTACCTGTTCACTTAATGTTACTGTTCAATATGACAGACTTACGAACTCTTAAGGCTGCCAATCAGTCCTAGTAGGGTAAATCCGGGGGACGCGGTCGGGCCGGAGAGTTGGTCGACTCGCTATATTTCAGACTCTATACGTAAAAACGCGTTAAAGTGCAGCATAATTACTTCTCTAGAAGCCAAACAATTGAATGAATAGCGTCACTTCGATTTCTTCTGTGTTTTTCTAGATTTACAGGCTATAAAAGGTAAACTGAGGTTACATTTAACCTCTTTTGTCAAACAACGGTATACAGAATCGTATTTAAAATATACTTCTAAGTTTATTTTCGTTTAATGTTTGGGAATAATAAGATAGTAGAGATATTGAGGGACAATGCAGCAAAAGTATTTAGCGATATTAACTCTTCCTCTCAAAACTAACGAGAAGAACATCTCTCGCTGCAGAAAGGAGAGATGGTCGAGTTATGATTTTTTTATTATTTTTATTTATATTTTTATTTTTTATCATTATTTTATTATTCTTGTTTATTTATTTTATTTATTTACATTTGTATTCATTTGCCTTGCTAATCGCCGGTAGGTAGTTCGCTTTATCTTTGATGTGTTCTTTACTTGTTTAGCGTAAACAAATTAAATATCAATGAATCTGTAGTTGCATTCACTCATAAATAATTTTGATTACTTCTTTGTTATTTTTCCATGAATAATTATGTGAGTGGTCTCTGCCAACGACGAAAACCATGAAGTCATGACTACAGTTTTCAAATCGATTTACAGTAAATATTGTCTTAAAGCAAATATCGACCAGTTTTTCTGAATCAGCATAAAATTCTGAACATATTAGATGTGTTCTGATAAAATAAGTAATATCTGTAGGGTAAATCCAGGAGACGCGGTCGACCTAATATAAAATGGCTATTAAAATTAATACAGATATTACTTATTTTATCAGAACAAACCTAATATGTTCAGAATTTTATGCTGATTCGGAAAAACTGGTCGATATTTGCTTTAAGACAATATTTACTGTAAATCGATTTGAAAACTGAAGTCATGACATCTGACCACATCTCCCGAGGTGCCGGGAGAAATGGTTTTCGTCGTTGGCAGAGACCAGTCACATAATTATTCATGCAAAAATAACAAAGAAGAAAGCAAAATTATTTATGAGTGAATACTACAGATTCATTGATATTTAATTTGTTTACGCTAAACAATTAAAGAACACATCAAAGATGAAGCGAACTACCTACCGGTGATTAGCAAGGCAAATCAATACAAAAGTGAATGAATAACATAAATAAACATAAATAATAATAAAATAATGATGAAAAATAAAAATATAAATAAAAATAATAAAAAAAATCATAATTCGACCATCTCTCCTTTCTGCAGCGAGAGATGGTCTTCTCGTTAGTTTTGAGAGGAAGAGTTAATATGACTAAATACTTTGGCTGCTTTGTCCCTCAATATCTCTACTATCTTATTATTCCCAAACATTAAACGAAAATAAACTTAGAAGTATATTTTAAATACGATTCTGTACACCGTTGTTTGACAAAAGAGGTTAAATGTAACCTCAGTTTAACTTTTATAGCCTGTAAATCTAGAAAAACACAGAAGGAACCGAAGTGACGCTATTCATTCAATTGTTTGGCTTCTAGAGAAGTAATTGGTCGGCACTTTAACGCGTTTTTACGTATAGAGTCTGAAATATAGCGACTGGACAAACTCTCCGGCCCGACCGCGTCTCCCGGATTTACCCTATTAGTTTTAATAGCCATTTTATATTAGGTCGACCGCGTCTCCCGGATTTACCCTATCGCCAGATTCCGCTACCACAATTAAAAAGGTATATACATAGTCTGTTGCCGCACTGGTCATCGAAGGTCCTTCACAATCCCTTACGCTTACGCAATCTACTTCATAATACTACTTATTTCATACGGTCCTAAATACTTCACTTTTAATTTCAGCTTCGTCCCAAACTGTCTTCTTTTAATAAACACTAAATCGCCTTCCTTATATTTCCTTGTCGGTATACACTTTCGATTGCATGTTTTCTTATTCTTTCCCCGTATTTTTAATAAATTTTCTTTCGCCGTCGTGTGTCGAATATAACTTCAAACTGCGCCATACCTATACCTCGCTGATACGTGTTATTAAGGCACCGTTGTAGTTTGTCGACATGCACCATTGTTCGGGATTATTCATAGATAATTTTGCAAACACTGGTATTAGTGTTCTAACAGTCCGTTCCACTTGACCATTCTCCCTTGGTACTCCAGTCGCAATCAGTATGCGCTCGATTCCTTCGTCATTACAATAATTTTGGAACTCGGTGGAAGTAAATGCAGTTCCTCGATCGGAAATAATTCGCTCAGAGTTTCCGAAAATCTTTTGTGGTCCGCTTAATTTATTGACTATTTCTTTTGCGCTGCGCGTCTTAGTTTGATATAACCACGAGAACTTAGAAAAACTATCTACTACTACAAAAATATAGCGAAACGCCTTGCCCGTCGCAGTCATGGGTCCCTACGTTATCGATATGATAAGTGCTGAGCGGCCTATCGTCTTTCGGCAACGGCATTAGTTCTCCTTATTTTTTACCAGCCTTCTTATGTGGAATAATGCACGGAATACAATAGCTTATAAAATTCTTAAATTTTTCGTCTAACGTGGAATATAATACTCTGTCTCAATATTTTCTTTCATCTTTTTCACTCCAAAATGTTCGTTTTCATGCGCGCCGCGTATTATTTCCCCCTGTAAACAATTTGGTAAGACTATTAAATTCCGATGTTCTATGCTGTATGTCGCATACTAAATATGCGATCGCACATGCCTAAATAAAATTGTGCGACTGATTGAGAGGTCATTTTTAGCCGTTCAAATATAATTTGTTTTAATGTGATTGCGTACAATTAAGCCACGTGTTGTGGCAATTTCGTCAAATACAACTCTGCCACGTGCGTGGCGACTTCAATGTAACAAAAAGTAACAATGGTTCGCGCTTTCGCCTCGTGCTCGCCTTGCACTCATCTCGCGCTCGCCTCCCTTCCAGTTCTACCGTAGACGGTCGAATCCTAGCGAGACCGCCCGAAGTGCCCAAATATGACAAAGCCCATATAAGGCACGTTCAAAGTCCGCGCCAACCGAAAACACGCATAACGCAAAACTCAGGCAAACCAAAAAATGCGAGGTTAGAAATAGCCTCGCGACACTATATTCGAATTCTTCGAGAGTTAACGCCAAACACGTTACTTTCGGTGTGATATATTTTTTCGATAAAGTCTTCTTAAACGCTTCACAGTCTGTAATAATCTTAAATCTAATTCCTAACAAGTATACACGTAATTTCTTAGCCGCACTAATTATTGCTCAAACCTCTAGATCAGAGGTACACAAAGAGCCGCTCGGAGCCGAAGATCACTTAGCGATTCTAGGCGCCGGGTCAGAGCCGAGCATGGAGCCGTTACGTTGCGCATGATATGATATGAAACATAGAAATCAAACGATTGTTGTGATTATGGAGTAAAGTACCGAATGCCGATTAAAGTCAGCGCCAGCGTCGACGGCTTGTTACGTGGATGTCGACTGTAGTTGGCGCTCGAATCCAGAGGCCGCCGCATGCATGTCGACTAAATTCGGTACTAAAAATGAAAGGGTTAACGTTTTTCTTAATGGAGGAACGCCAACCTCCCGGTATTTCTTTTCATTCATTAACAATAGTTCACTCCCTGAATCGATCAACACATTCACATCTCTGATTTCAATCTCGCAAATTGTCTTATTTCTCGTTATACAGTTCACTTTCACCGTATTGTCTTGCACCGCATTCATATAGCGCTCCGTAATGTGTCTAAAGTCGTTGCATTTATAACTCCTCACCTCGTTATCGCGCATTCCACAAATGTTCCACCGTAACATTTCGCCCACTACGTTTGGTTAGATTTTTCTTTCGTGTGCGTGCTGCATTGTAATTTTTCCTTGATTCAGTCGTAGACGTCCTGATTATTTTTTAATTGTGCGCTTTCTTCTACGCTTCCTATGCTGGCTATCTCCAGCATTGCATATTGTAGACATATTGTTTATCCAGTCCCGTTTGGTTTTCGTTGTCGTCTTGACAGCTGTGCACGTATCTTTGCACTGTTTACCACCGTTCTAAACCCGTTTTTCAATCTTGTCTTTAAGCGCATCCACGACGTAATACCTCTTTGTGCCGTCACAAACTGTTTGGCTGACCCTTTCATCATTCGCTCTCCACTGTAATAACGCACCTGTTTCTTCGATTTCATCGATCCACTTATGTAATGATAATCTGTCATCACCTGTGAAATATGAAAGTGATTCTATAAGTGATTCTATATCTCGTACCGTCCCTATGTTTCTTCATATTTCTTTCTGATTCTATATCTTCCTCATCTTCTTCCCCTGATTCAGATTCCTCTTCTTCGGAATCGGATATGCATAAGTTGGTCGTGCTTAAATGTAGTCTTTTAGTGTTTCTATTCCCTTCATTTCTGTCTTGCCTACGGCTACCGTTTCTACGACAGTCCTTTCTAATTCACTGTCATCTGTACTTGCTTGTAACTCTCTCGAATGATTCCGTGCACATGTCGCAATTGCTACCTCGTTTCCTATTGGCATTTTTACTTGCCTTCTCGGTTCTTCTCTTTTACCTATCTTTTCATCGACGTCACATTCCTGATTCTTTTCGCACCGGCAGTTATCACTCACTTTATCCCTTTCACTTTCGCTTTTCGTAAACATTGCACGGCTTCACGGAATACTCGGTTTCATCTGTGTCGATTGCTTCACTCACGAAAAATCCCGATCTCTCACTAATTCCGGCTTTAGATCCCGAATGAGACCCCAATTTGTAGGGAAGTCGGGGTTCCGCGAATGATAAGATGAAATAAATCTAAAACATACTATAATTATAAAAAGGACAATATATAAAATACAGAATGGCTATCAATGTAACGCAACTATACTCTTCGCATGCTCGTAGAGGACTACCTCCTTTTATTCGCCGCCACGCTGTTGCCTTTTGACCTTGGTCGTCACGAGACATAACCACACTCGCAAGCAAGCCTGGTTTAATCATCTATGCCCATGGACATAGGAATATAGGGACGGACTAATAGTTGCGACTTTGTGCGAGGGGAGTGAAGCAGCTTTGGGGAGCGGGGGACACTGTCACGTGGTACTCTGGTGCCGCATTGGTGATTGGTTCTAGCCTAAATGCGCGAAATTTCAAGATGAAACCTTTGGTTTCTTTACAATTATAAATGTACGATAGAGTATTTTCAGTAAAACAGAGAAACAAAATGTTTTATTTATAAATCAACATACTGAAATGTTAATGGTGATTGAAATGTCAGAATGAAATGGTTAAAAGTTTGAATTTGTAGATATGAAAAATCTTTATTGTTTTCGTTTGATATTTAATTTTGCAACTACGCAATGAATTCAGTACGGTTTGCAGTATTATTTTATGAGATCTGTAAATAAATAAAACATGACTATTTAGGAATAGGTAGAAATAACTACAAGGTTGTCTTTCACTTTTCTGCACTTAAGAATGTGATTTAACGAATTTTGCAACAACATATAACTTGCCGTCGTAGAGTTAAATATTGGTCATAGTTTTATAATGCAATATTAAAATTTTTATTATAAAATGTTAATTACCTAATTAACTAAATATTGGTAATTCATCCTTTAATAAATCATACAAGTGTTAATATCTATTGCATAAAGAGATTAGGGTGTATTATCAATAATTTTCATAACACAATTTCTTTTTATCAATTTTATTATGTATTACACGCTCATTCATTGGCCCCCAAATTGATTATGCGATTTTTACAACTTTTTACAAAAGACTCAGTGACTCACTCTTACTCGATGAGAATTAGAATGCGCTTGCGCTATCACAACCAATCGCTAATGCGGCGCCGGAGTACCACGTGACCATGGTTCCCCGCACCCCCTAAACTGCTTCTCATCCCTCAACCATTGCTACGTCCCTATATTCCTATGTCCATGTCTACACCACATTATATACGTCTCATCAACACATCGCATCGCATAACGGTTGCTTGTTACATACCATTCCTACATTAGTATCATACGTAATGTAGATTGTTTACACATAATAATTATACATATATGGAAGAAACCATAAAAGTTATGATATGACAGTGCCCATTATCGTTGTTAGAACACTAAAGAGGTGAGTATGCGCATCCGCCATATTGGGTCCTCTGGAGAGAGAAGATTATTGAGTATCCGCCTGTTTGAGTACTGTCAAATTCCCTTTGTGAACCAAATATAAACTTAAATGTAATAAAATACTTTAATAATGTGTCGTGCTACCATGCATCAATATCAACAACGCATATTTTGTTTATAAAGTGAATCTGACAATACTCAGAAAGGCGGGTACTCAATAATCTTCTCCCTCCAGAGGACCCAATATGGCGGATGCGCATTCCCACCTCTTTAGTGCTCTACCGTTCTTTTATAACTGTGAGTCCATGCACTATGGGGCGCGAAGTTCGAATTGAATGTATAACACGGTTGAATGTAGTAGGGAAAAGAATTAGGGTGAACTTAGCGGGAGTTTAAAATGTTTGAAATTAGTTAAAGATCTTTTAATGGACAAACTTCAACATTGGACATAAATATTTTTACTTGGAGATGTTTGTTTAGTAATCTGAATTTTACTCTTTATTCCTCTCCCTACATGGATGAATTCATTGCTGAGGCATTAAATGCTTGTTAATTAGGAAATCGATAGAAGGCAACAAATGTAACGATGAATGAGAATCTATTTATAATTAAATAGTTATTTTGATTGGTTCTTGGTAACTAAGGAAGCATGTAATTAACAAAATATGTTTAAATCATCGTTTGAGCAATTCATTCAATTGCTCGTGGTAAAAGCTAACAGACGTGGTTTCGGAACTTGAAAAGCCTTGTTGATTGTATTAAAGTTTATGTTATTATTGAGTTTAATTAAAGCTATTTGTTTGAGTTCGACATTAAATTGTTGTTGCTTATTTCAAGTTTCTCCTACATAATATTTAATTCAATCGCGAGCAGAGTGTTTTAGCGCTCCACGGGCAACAACCCTTCCCCAGTCGAAATTCACCAGGCGGCCACCCAACACTGTGCGTTCCATCTCCAATACTATTATCTATCTCTGTCTGCTTAGAGTTGATTTATAAAGGAAAATAAAACACAAAGTCTCAAAAAATAAAACCTCAGAGGAAAAAATTTATTTTATATTTTCGACTTACTTTTTCATGTAAACTCACCCCCTCCTCGGTTGTACCATCAAAACTGGGACACTCTGTACAATAGTAGCAACACGAATTATTGAAAGGCATTGTGCGAGAAATCTTGGAATTGAGGGGAAAATTTCAAAGGCTGTCACGCGATCGGTAGTCTCTGCGCTCAGCGTTCTTAAAAGATTTTCTGTTCTTTATATCAGGTTTTTTAGGATTGTTACGGAAGATATTTTCAAAAGTCTAAACTTTCAGAATATGTGAAAACAATCGATTTTTCCCACCCACCAAATGATAATACCCCTTTAATGATAGGTACGTAGAATGTATTATTGAATGTATAATATTTGTTTTTTAAATAAATACATAGTGTTTGTCATACAGGAATGTGATTATTTTAAACGCGCAAGCAATAATATTGGTGTTACTTGAAAATTGCATGAAGTGAACAAAGAATTTCATATTCAGATGTGCAGTGTGGAACCAAAGCATTTTGATGTGATTCCTACGTTAACATTTGACCATCGCACAATAATGTAATAATGTTCTAAACAATAGTTCTGATGTGATGAAGTTTTCAAAGTGACGAATTTAAATATTTTTTCAGCAAAAATACTATAAGAAAATATTAAATTTAGGCTCTTTTTTGTTCTCAACATATTGTTTTTGTCATCAATTCCGAACAAGAAATAGTATTACAGTATGAAATGAAGCATTGGGACCAAAAGCGGTTTAACCCACATTTTTTGCGAAATTGAGTTAGTAGCAAAATGTATTCCAATCGGCTTTACTAATCATATAAAATAGAAAAAAAATTCAATGTGAGTTAGTCCGTTTATGGTCTCAATGCCTCAAATAAAAGTTTTAGTAATTTTTTTGTAATTATTAATGAAATAAATCAGTTTTTATTATGATTATGAGAACACAAATTCGTTTTAATAAAACGACAAATGGTAATGTAAAAATTTGATTACGCTAAATGTATGTAGATACTCATAATAATTAATCAAACTGTTACTGTAATTACATTATATTCAAATAATAAACATTGAATTCAGCGTAGCAATTTCCTTTGAATGTTACGCGATAATTCTCAGAGCCTTTAAATTTTCGTATTTATTAATTCCACATCACACCTGGTTTTCTTTTATTGTTTTATTGCGAAATAATGCTATACAGTTCGGTGGCCTAATCAACACTCTCATATTGTCGGAGTATTTTCTCCGATTTATCTTCGAGAGCTAGATGCATGGTCGCAATAATTTCATGGCACGAGCACCGCAGTACAGAATGTTAACCAACGTGCTTTTTTCTCTTCGGTACTCATTGCGTTCAGAAAAATTACACGGGTAAGTGGCAACCGTTTTATTACACAAGCGTGGCAATTTCAGCTGCTGAACTATTTTTCCACGGGGCCATACCACTGTGTCCTTTGCGCTTTACGAGTGGCTCTGATGTTATAGATCACTTGGACATGTTTCTGCTCCATGGAAATGTTGGTTGCTTCAAAACGAAAAAGAAATATACATACATATAACGGAGGTACGTGTTTGACGTAAAAATAGCTTGCAGACGTGTAATTGGTCGTACATATACTGATGTCGAGGCGGGCATTTCATACTTAAAGAGGTCACTTTTTACGAGTTACTCGACATATCGTGCTTTGCGTTGAAACAGTTGTTCGGATCATTTACCAGAATTTCTCAGCACCTATACTTATACTTTGATTATTAACAATAGGAAATTCGTGTTATCGATTAATCACCGCAGATACATTATACATAAGTTCTTTGTTTTATTCAATAATAAAGTGTAAAATACGCTTCTCCTGATGTAGTTTCAAAATATTAATTTATGGCCATTGTTATTAGTTATAATAATCTTTAAGCTAAAAATAGAAACCTTTATACTTTTTCTTATGAACGTTGTGTGGGTGGTTTCCCTCCTAAATATGCAAAAGGGCCAAAGTAAAAAAGACGTATTTGTTATTCTTCGGCCCTCGAAAACATATCTGAAAACCAAAGCAATTGGTGGCGGACACCTGAAAATCTCTTCCTGTAAGTGGTGTCCCCTCTCCGACGGTAGGCCCTCTTAAAATATGTATTAGAAATACAATACATAGCCCAAACACATTAAGAATCCAAACATGTAGCTTTAACAAAGTACAGTTGACCCTTAAATAATGCGGGGGTCAGAGATACCTACTTCCCGCGAATTCGAAAATCTGAGTATTATTTTTTATTCTCCAAAAGCTTAACTACGATAGCCTACTGTTAACCGGAAGCCTTATTTTGTATACTATACAGGATGATTCTTCTAACATTTAAATATAAAATATTTACCTAGTTTTTAATGATACGAGAAACTGTCAAAGGAAAAATGTTTGCTTCAGAGGGGCCATTATTGTGATGCAGAAGATTTTTTACTCAACGTCATATTTTCCGAAATTTCAAGGACATCGACGTTTTTTTTTAAATAGGATGACGTATTTCCATTAGTGTAACGCTATAGCCAATAAAAAGCCCTTTTCAACCGTATGTAATCTGTTGACCTTTAAATGACTTTTGAGAGATTTAAGATGTATGGACTCCCAGTGCTACTTGACAAATTTTTATAAATGAACCATATTGTTATCCTATTTATTTTGTTGACTTCTTGCATACCAAAAATTTACACATTTACTTATGTATACAGGTTTCATTTTGAAAATCGCTTTAATTGAGCCTAGGTTGTAGTTTTTATTATATTTAGATTACTCAGAGAAATAAATCAACAAACACCGGCTGTGGGGTTAGTTATTTGCTCGTACATATTTATTGGAACGAACCAGATGATGATTCGTAAACAAAATTAGGTCAAATGAGGCCTACAAATCATCATCCAACTCACAGTTAATGCACACATAAAACACTATATTAGAGCTAAGGCAGTTTTCGTGAGTTTATCTTCTGCAACCTGTGCACTGCACCTAGTTCTCTTCCCAGAACCCTTTAGGTTCATTGCATACCAAGCGTTTTGTACCACCTTCTGAATCTGAGGACGAAGAATCTTTCTTGAGTGACGTGTATGGGGCGGGACATTCTTCTCGGAAAGAAATTTTCGACCGTCTTTGACTTTATCGTTTTTCGTATATTTCTTCTGAAACATTTTGTTCTTACGTGGAGGTTTCTCTTCTTTCATGCTTTCTCTTTCTTGACGAAATGCTTCTTTTATGCATGTGTCTGTTAAAATAGCGATTTGTCTCTTTTTTCTCGCTTCTCTAGTGTCCTGTCGTGCAACTGCTTTTGGAAGTGCCCTTACCTGTTCAGGGCTCAATATGTTTACATTTTCATTGAGTGCCGGCCTATCTATGACATATGAAGTTAAGCATTCACTGTCAGAAAAAATGTTTTCATTAAAAGGGAAAATTCCAATTTTCTGGAGGCCATTATATTGATCGGTGTAGTTGTTAAAGGTAAGACCATTTTCATAATTCAAGGGATGTCATAAAATGGAAAATGTCTTGCCAGGATTATTTCCCATCCACTAGCAGAAATGCAATACTTTTTTAGTGATCCGTAATCGCTCTTAGTTAATGGCTGCAATTTGTGGAAACAGTGCGGAGGAAATGATAAACTGTCTCGCAATTTTCTTTACAAATATCCAACGTTGTTCTTGAAAGGTGGGAATCGTGATGGTCAAGCAGCAAGAATATTTGTTTCCTTAGAATATTTTGCATGATGGACGAAATGTTAAATACATTTGATGAAATGTTCTTCGTTTGCCCATCCAAATGGATTGGCATCACCCAAGGCTTCCGGCAGGTGCATCTCTGATAAAGTAGTCTCGGTAGTTTACCCGAGGGAAAATAAAAGAAGAGTCACTGTGTCATAAGTGTCCCTCTTTCGGCTGACACAAGTTTTCCTATTTGTTTAAAACCACGTCTCGAAAGTCTCGCCGGCCTTCCAAATTTGAAGCTTCAAAATTCAGTCGATTATGTACGGTCTTCAAATAGAAATAAACATTGCTACATTGGTTTTGTTGAACGAAGTGGCCCTGGACAAACTATAGTTTGTGGGCAGCTTAAGGATAAACTGTTATTTCTTTTAATAAACGTAATGTACCAATCTCGACCTGCCATTTTATTGTTAGTCCAGCCAACCGGAATCCGAAGTCTACTAGAAATGCAAATTTTCTGAGTTCCTTCGGCCCTAACCCATAGTAGATATCCGCCGGTTGTTTTAAGTAATCAGCTAAGCGAGTCTCTTGTTCTTAAGAAAAAGCTTTTCGCCCGTTAAAGCAACCGGTTTAATTTCACCAGTCAGTAATTTTTCTTTTTTGACAAGCGATCAAGCGTTTTTTGTAGAATTAAAAAGTTTTTAGCAACACTATTAACGCTGCTACCGTCACTTGTAACTCTCCGGACTGCCCGTAAAAGAATATCAGATACTTTGCCTTTCTCAGTTTTTCGCTTGTAATTTCTCACGTTGATGCCCGCAATAAATGTAGGCAATTAACATTTAATAAGGGCAATGGAAGGTAAAAAAAGGGATAAAAATAATATCCGGGGTTAATAGTCTAATGGTCAAATAATTCCGCCTATGCTTAGTCACGTAACCCCGCAGGACCTTGTTAACATATTAAAGGCCGTACGTACAGAACCTCCACGCACCGGATAAAATAAAATACCGTAAATTATAGTCAATGTATCACGTTTCTACAAAATATTCATAAAAAATATCAAGCAGTACATAATAGACAAAAATAGACAAAGAAATTTATTCTTACTAATATTCTCATAAATATTTCTGTTTCTATGAGGATTAGGAAGGTATAACTGAAAAATATCGGTAAAATACCAATATTTTGTGTTTTGACTAATTTTGATATAAGTCCCTGGTTTGAAGTAGGGGAGACCGAGGTAAAGTGGACCTCGGGGCAAAATTGAGCTTTCTTAATTTGTTCTTTAAAAATAGAATATATTTACAAATTTTGGTGATGTAATAAATGCATATAATATAACAATGATAATTATGCATATTCGAATATCAAAAAATGTGAATTCATTTAAAAACTTACAAGTCATTTTTAGGGACTTCGGATTGGTTTTCTTTTCAATTTAGTTTTTTGGTTAAATGAGTCATAAATGTGTTATTTTAACTCCAAATTTTTTCTACGTGTTTAAAACAATCTTATAAACATACATGTACACGCGTCTAAGAAAACATTAATCCAAAAACTGAGCTACACAAGTGCTAACAAATGCACAAGTGAAGTGCGCAAGATCCTAACCTCAAAAAAATGAGAAATCTGCCACAGTTTTTGACAACTATGTTACAAAAAAGCCAGAAGTTGACGTACTACACACGTCAGCCCAGCGCAAGGGGTTAATAATTACCAATATCCTTAATTAAACTTCTTATTTTATTGCTATTCCAACCTTACCAAAAACTTATTTCATAAATATCTCATCACGCGTGCAATATTTTCTAAATTTAAAGGGATTTTTCTTATGTAAACCGCGTATAAGCTTTCGAATAAGACCAAATTCAATAAAATCGGTCAACGCATGACAGAGATATCGTAATATCGTCTCATGAATCAGTCGGAAACGGTATGATTTTTCTTATTGTTCTGATTCTCCACCCAATTTTTCGTGAACGTGATACGTATACGCGTTACACGCACACCTTCAGCCAAAAGTAACTAACACATGTTTCGTTCGTCAATCGCTATCTTCACTATGCAACCCACTCCAAATTTTGACAGCTTACCGTCAAGTTATAACCAAGTTGTAAACGTGTTTTTACAAATATGTATCATTGTACCAATGAATTGCAACCAAAATGCAGTCTCAAACACAAGCTAAGTTGCCGAAATTTGAATTGCGACATGTTTGTGTATCATCAAACTGTTTTTGATTTGTAACTAAACTGAGGATTTTATGTATATGTAGATAATCGAAGCGTAAAATAATGCTGTTACCTACACCAGGCTATGTATGTTCGCATAATTTTACAGGAAGAATTTCGTATACGTAGTTATTCAATTATTTTGATACATGATTTTAATTAGTGCTTCTTGTTTCAATAAAAAATTATAAATTTTGTAAATAAATTATATTTTATTACATATAATAGAACGTGTAAGTATTTTTGAAGTAATGGATAGAGCGTTCGTTATTAAAAAACAATTTCCGATTTGCCTCAGTTATGGTATAACTATTCACAAAAGTCAATGATTAAGCTTGCAGAGTGCTATCATAGAAGCAGGTAATTCAATATTTATTTGTGGGCAAATTTACGTTGTTCTTTCTCGGGTGACCACATTATAAGGACTGCATCTTAACAATTATGATACAGCTTCCGTAAAGGCACAAGAATCGGCTATAATAGAGTACAATAAATTGCGAAAAAAATATAGACCTGATCTTATGACTATTTCAATTTCTAAAAACCGCGTTCGCAATGTTCGTGATGGTGTTTGGGCAATACCTAATTATAATGTATCCGAATGTCAGAATACTAATGATCACATCATGGATACCATTAAATACTACGTAAGAGGTCTTCCGAATTCTGATGGTGTCTTGTTATGCGAATGCCACAATCCAATGTATGTTATATTGTTCATCCATAAGAGAAAATTTATTTTCGACTGAAAAAGCTGATCGTATTATAAAAGTCTTTATCGACCAATATAAATCGGATCAAAATCCAAACATAATGTCATTACTGCAATTCGCAGGAGAAAAATACGTTAACAATCAGCTACATGATTTAGCTGAGTTTATTACCTCTCTTTGTGATCATGAAATTTTTATTAAGAATGCACTACAACACGAAATTACAATGGTATTAAGATGTTTAAAGTATAATTACACAAGTACTACTATCAACACAAATTGTGTGGTACATCTTGCACTGTCGAAGATGTTAAAAAAATCATTTGAATTTCAAGATATAATAAAACACAATTTCGCAGGATGGAAAAATCTGAAAGATTCTTGCAATAATTGTGGTAATGCAAATTCAAACACAATGAAGAAAATCAATATAACTGCATCCAAACAAATCCTTATTGCAAAATTACATTTGTTCGATCACGATAGTAGTGGAACAACGAAAGTGGAAAATTTCTACATCAAAGCAATACCTACTATTAAAATACAAATGGGGGATCACTGTTATAAACTTAAGGCAGCGATTTTCCACCACGGTAAAAGTATTGCCGATGGTCATTACACGAGTATGGTAAGGGGTAACGGCACAACGTGGTTATCCGTTGATGATTTAAAAGTAGAAAAACAAACTTGGTCACGAAATGCTAAAAATGCATACATATTTTTCTTCGAAAGGTGTTAATTGTGATGGTTAATACACTTCAGTCTTTGTAAAAAGATGTGAGATCTCCATAAAAAACTTCAAAAAAGTAAAAAAATTACGCCAAGTACATAAAAAAGTCGAGGACGAAAAAGACTATTATCAATATAAAAAAAAGATGTGAAATCAAAATGAACTGCAAGTACATAAAGGTGCTTTCCAACTCCGCTTAAAATGCCACAACTACATATACACAGCTAAAATGCTGTGTTCATACATTCCATTAATCATATCGCGGACATGTTAATAATGTGAAGATAAAAAGTAACATCTAGACATTTGCCTAAACTAGAATTCAGATTTATTGGCCGGTGAACTTCGTGAGGGGTATTCTCCCACCACACCGCTTGCCTGCCTCGGTGCTCCTTTTCTCTACGTTCTCGCTCTCTCTCGGGTTACGCCTACTCATCTCGCGGTAGGAATTGGTGTCCGTGAGGTACGACTCACGCAACGAAGCATCCCCACCACTTTGAATACATTGACGCAGGGGATCGGCGGGCTCCAGCTACCGCTGATGGAGGGCGAAACACCTACAGGAGCGGTGGTTATGTGTGCGTGACTGACGCACGCAGGCGCAGTTTATGTAAACATAACCACCACTCCTGTAGGTGTTTCCCCCTCCATCAGCGGTAGCTGGAACCCGCCGATCCCTGGCTAGCGTAGAAATACACACATCAGAATAGGTGTGCGTTCGCTCCGAAAAAATTCAGGAGCTTCATTGGTCAGAACATTGATTCTTCCTCGATAGTTTCATTTCGTATTGGGCTACGCATAGCTTCGTAACGCACACAACTATTGCGCTAAGAAGAAACACTGCCGCACGGCTTCGTTCAGGCGAAGTCTAGCAGCGTTCCCGTTACCCCACCATACCCTTCGGGGGCCCAGGAACTTCAACTGCCAATCCACGATCTTCAGGTGGTGGTGGCTGATTTCTCCTCGCGCGCTGCTCGCGAAAAAGAACTCACCGGCCAATAAATCTGAATTCTTGTATAGATGTCCGAGGCCTGGAAGTAAAATACTTGGCGTGGCTAGGAAAGATCCAGGTGTCGATGAATAAGAATTATGTAAAAACGCAAAATAATGAAAGTGTACTCATATTATCAGAGTTTTAAACTGACAAATTATCTGATGAAAGCTTGTGAGAGGAAAGGTATCGAATAATCTTAAAATTATTTTAAAACGCAATATAATAAAAATGTACTCATATTGTTAGAGTTTTAAATTGATTAAATTAACAAATTTAAGGAGGGTGTGGGTATTGATGATCTGAGAATACCTTGCCTGACCACGCCAAGTATTTGACTTCCAAGCCGCGGACATCTTGGCAAATGTCTAGATGTTACATTTTATCTTCACATTATTAACATGTCCGCGATATGAGTACGAATACAGCATATTGTGTAGCTATATGTAGTTGTGGCATTTTAAGCGCAGTTGCAAAGCATCTTTATGTACTTGCAGCTCATTTTGATTTCACATCTTTTTTTATATTGATAATACTCTTTTCTGTCCTCGACTTTTTTATGTACTTGGCGTAATTTCTTCCCTTTTTTGAAGTTTTTATGAGGTTTTAATATACTCTATGTTTATTTTAAGTGTTGTTATTCGTAATTTATCAATAATAATGTTTAAATTATATTATCTATTTCCACACAGTTTTATTGAAAGGGAAGAATTTTATTCTACCCTGGTGTCACCTACTGGGCCACGGCTACGGTCACTCAATGTAGTACATCTATCTCGCTTACTCTCTCTACATATCTGTTCGCTCTCATTTCGCAAGTATTTTCATACTCAAATCCGACCGATTCAACCGAGCACTACTGTAAGAGGTCTAGCAATAAAGTTCACGAAATCATCCTGGTAAAATTACTGCGTACCTACCTCATTTCTGAATGTCACTGCGTTCGGTCGCTTTCAAAGTACCCCCTTTGGGAAGCTATGTACCGATGCCAGCATTTAATCCACCCTTCAATGGAATTTTGTAAATGGGTTTGTGAGATAGCCTCCAGTACTGCCGTCGTGTTGCCCTCGATGTCATTCAAATCATCAACATGCCATCCCTTCAATATCTTCTTAAACTTCAGGATCAGAAAAAAGCCGTTGGGGGCTAGATCCGGTGAATAAGAAGGTTCCAACGTAGTTATTTTTTACTAGCTAAAAACTGCTTCACAGCGCCGTGTGAGCGAGAGCATTGATCGTGATGCAAGATTCATGAGTTGTTGGAGAAATGTGACATCCTCTCCATTCACCGGATCTAGCCAACCGATGACTTTCCTCTGTTCTTGAATGCAATTGAAATATTGGAAGGAAGGTATTTTGATAGCATTAATATCATGAAGAGTAACGCGACGGCAGATCGGGATTGACAATAAACAAAAGAAAAACAATATTTAGGGAAAAAACTTATTGGAAAATATTCTACCACTGTTAGCGTATACACATTTATATAAATTATTCAAAATATCCTCTTTTTGCTTTTACACAAACTCTTAATTTTTGTGACCATTCATCGATAGCTGCGCGTATAACATTTATATATAAATCGGCAACAGATTCTATGATAGACTTCTTTAAATTATCAAAATTTCTGTGACTAACACAGCAGATCTTCTCCTCCAAAACGGCCCATATTTTATAGGCAAGTGGATTTAAATCGGGGCTGGACGATGGCCAATCTTCTTGTCGAATAAAATCGGTCATATTTCGTTCTAACCATGCCTGGGTACTCTTGCTTTATGAGCAGATGCTGAATCATGCTGGAATACCCATTGCTCAATATTAAACATTCTTTGCGTTAACGGTTTGACAATGTTCTCAAGGACTGTGTCTTGATACACTTTTGTACCTATTTTAATATTATTTTTACAAAAATGCACTTCAGTAGCACCGTACCACGAGACTCCTAACAAAACCATCACCGAAGCAGGACTGTAGCCTCTTTGAACGCGGAGCACAATTTTAGTAGCTTTTCTACTACTTTGAGTATATATCCTATCATTTTGCCGGTTGTAATATTCTTCTATATTACAAATTTTCTTATCCCAAAGCAGGATATGGCGATGTTCATTTCCCGCGTACCGAATTATGAGCGCTTTCGCTTTTCTAATGATAGTACTCTCAGACTAGTAAGAAGATGGCCCTTTTTCTTACGGTATGCACGAAGTTTAAGGACTTTACTACTCTTTCTTAAGCAACTTTTTCAAAGATTCCTTATTCCTTGAACACTCCCATCTATTCCCCTTGTCATATAAGAAGGAACTCGTTTCACGCATGTAGAATGAACTCATTGGCTCCGAGGGTGCGTTGGTTGGGGTATAGCCAATAGTAGTTTGTTCCGGTACCAATGAGCGCCAACATGCGCAGAACAGGTCTAAAGTCGTCGGTCGGCGGGTTCCTTCTTATATGACAAGGAGATTACATGGCAATTCTTTTTTGTCTGCTAAAGGAATTACAACGAATTTGTGTTTTCATTGTTTTGATAAGTCTGAACTGAAGTCCTTACAGAGCGGGAGCAGTCAGATCTTTTGCTGTCGTCGACAGAGAAGACTTCGTTATACTTTTCACGAGTATGATAAAGATACCGCTGATTAATTCGAAAGTTTTGTACAAATTTAAAAATCATTCAAGGATAATGCCCATACTTACGCAAGACGATTACTGCTGTTCTATCTTCTTTGACGCTACATTCCATCATTATTTTTAGTTTTAGGAAATAAAGTTTAGTGGCTGTGAATACCAACTTAAAATTTTATGCACCGGTTTTGTGACAGAACTTAATTACCGACTATGTACAAAAAGTCTGTAGCCTGTACAGTAAACTCTCGGTGGGGGCGCATTTCAACTATGCGTGAGCGCGCGTCGCTATCCCCACCACTTCTTGGAATCCTTTGGTCGAGAGGGAGAGAACCAGGAATGCCAGGCGTACCGGTGCATATGACGTAGTAAGGAGTAGTGGAGGAGGAACCTTGCGTGTATACAGCTATGTATGTATACTAATACGACTTGTGCATTCCATGAACTCAGTGACGTAGTAGGTAGTAGTAGAGGGTGAATCCACGTATACTAGCACTTTGCATTCGATATCGGTTCGCAACGCATCTTGCGCTTCGTACATAATTCGTTTCGAGACCTGCAATCAGGAGCTGAGTGTGACAAATATGCGCGAAACGTAGAATCCTCTATAGCAGTGCTATACAGCCTATGATTTGGCGGGCAGGGATGCTTTATGTAGAGATTTAATGGCGGTGTAGAGAGTACGAAGTAGGAGAAGGTGTTGGTATATCTGTGTTGATGACACCGTGACGGCATGCCAACCGATGCCAACGCCAAGCTAGTCCAAACCAAGTGACGCCACGCTTTCGGGTGTCTATATGACGTCACGTTATCTCAATGTGTAGAAATTTTCCTGGTAACCCTGCGCGCGGGCAATGCTGCGGGTAAAGCTCCAGGCAGTGACGTCGGCTATCGTTACAGCGGAGTGGGGAGCAACTGTTGTGGCGGGAGTCCAGGTTCGTACTATTACTGCACAGAAAGAAGGTCTCTGGCAGGCGGTGCAGTCCGTCGCTAGCTCCGCCTGACGATAATGTTATGTTTTGTTTAACATTATTTTATTGACATTTGCTCCCCTTTATAGAGCTTAGTTTTAATCTAATAAAAATTTTGGAATGTGAGCGTAGGGATTTTTTATCACGTTTTCAGCGACTTGGGGCGTTGTGTAGTCTCAAGAATGTATCAGTGTGTAGCTACCAAAACAAAACATAACAGTACTATCTGGTTAGGTTACGTTATTTACCCGGGGAAGCGTGGGGTACTGCCCGCTGACTTATGTATGCCCCATGCAGAGTTGCGAGCCTTGTTCCTACCCGCAGTGGAGAGGAAACACCTACAGCAGCAGCGGTAATTTGTGTCAAGGCGTCATCACAAACACATATATTGCCACTGCTGTAGGTGTTTTCCCTCCACCAGGCGTAGGGACAAGTCTGTCATCTCTGGCATCGGGCAGCTCCTGAACAGCTCTGCTCTATAGTATGGAAACATGACATTTTAATTCTGTAACGTATTCGATTCTCTCGGTAAAAAGAAGAGCAACCACGGCGTCATCTAACTACTTATGAATTACTCTGATTATGTACACATACGTGTTCCTTATCCTCTCCCCACGTCTTTCTCTCGTTCATTCCCATTCTCTCTTATTCGTATTTATACATATTTACAATAATAATTATATTGATGTTTATATTTATACGATGTCTTAGTAATAATAGTATAATAATAATAAAACATTATTGTAAATGTGTCTCTCTTTGAACTCACTGAGATTTACAATAATGTTCAGTTAATTAAACCGGCGCAAGGGTTACCAAATCCCGCTTCTGATGTCAGAAATCAACCAAAATTAGTATCAATATCTCCCGTTAAAACTCGCTAACTCGATCCAGGACGTTCTGGGTTAAGTGCCGTGTGGTTCATCACACTCTTTTTACCAGAAGGCATCCTCGCCTTCCTCACTCAGTGGCCAAATCCCCAAGGCACAGAGTCCCTATTCTTTAACAATACGGCGTCGAGCGGCTTGCTATCTCTAAATTTTCTCTCCATTCATACCATCAATCCTTCAACACTCGATAGCTAAGGGACCTAGCGTGGTCACCAGCCATCGCCCGTTGCTAGAACTGCTTAGACTCGTGCACTCTCTTTCAAAACTCCATGTAGCCTAAGTTCCTGTCATGAATTCTCCGAAGATATCAGCACCCTATCTGCCCTTGGTCCCATAGAATACATAGAGGCTAAAACAATTTTCTAAGACTATTGCACGTTTTTCTTGAGGGGGTACTTGCTTTGTCCCAAACAACTTTCATTTTTTTATTACTATCGCGGCACTTGATCTAAAATCCAATTTTACTTTTCGTAAATTATTTATCAATACACGTCGAACTTGTCCATTACCGTTAAGAAACTAGTTATTGATCAGGCACTAATTTTTTATCAGTTCATGAAATAAATCGTTCTTTTCAGTTTATGTCAATAAGTAATTGTTTGAAATAATTACTAACATAAAAATTGATAATTCAAAAATATATGTGTTGTCTGTAAAAACAATGTACAATATAATAAAACTACAATCACTAACTCACAATCAATTGTCTGCACCAAGATACAATGCCTTGTTCAGGTATGGATGGTACAAAAGTGGGTACATACCTACCAATTGTAAATCGACGTTTGAACATCCTGTGGATATTGCTTTTAAAAATCAAGAAAACATAGATCCACCTAAATGTGCAATCTGTGGAGCGCCAGCTGTTATTCGTTGTGCATGGTGCGACAAGTTCTTATGCTTTCATCATTTCTTCGAAGCCTTTCACTACCACGCACATTCTTCATAGAAGTGTAACATTCTTCTACGGCAATACTGTTAGAATTGCCAGTGGTAATATGTATCGTAATGATTATACTGTCTTCGAGAATCATTCACGTATGTAAAGACATTGTTAGAGATACCCTCGTTGATGCCGTACATTGTAGCACTTTTGATTGCATACCTATTTGTCTGTATATTCTGTTACGTTCCGACCAGATTTTTAATGTTACTTTCGACCTAACGTAGGCTGGAATATGTCTTGACAATGCTTTGCATTTTGGATTTTCCTAATCGAGCACAATCTCAACGTTGACACATTGTTCCCATAAATACAAAAAAAAAAATGAAAACGACACACCTGGAGTGCAACTACTGTTTGGAAATACATTTTACACGTACTTTATACATTTTACGGCTACTGTGACGCCACCTAGGATTTCGTTCCCGTTGCACTTCCGTTATATTATTCCTCATAAAAATTCAAGTAATTTTTGTATTTAACATTTCTTTCTATGTCTATTACTTTTTCGGTTATACGCTTTAGAAGGTTCCCACCCCTAAACCTTGAGGGAGTAGTTTCACCCTGTAAACATGAATTTCCGCCAATAAAGACAAATACTTGTCGAATAGTTCCAAATGGTGTGCTTGTATATCAAGTTTCATCGAAATCCTCGATTGTCAAGTGGCAGATGGTAGTAATATGGACAAAGGCGGAAAATTTTTGTAAACAAATAAACAAATGAACCAAAATTTTTTCCTTTTACATTTTAGTAAACCATTGCGAATTATAACTTTTACACGGAAAAAGATCGTCCCCAACCCTCACGGTTAGAAATTATATGTAAAATAACGAAAATTGTAATTTATTTCTAAATTGTTGGACGTACAAACATTTCTTTTGCAGCGCGTTATACGGCATCAAACGCTGAACATTTTGTCCATTTACGGTTTTCTTCTACCTCGCACCGTTACAACGTTATACTCGAAAAACGAAAAATCGCTGAAAATTTGGGGGCTGATTTCACCCCCTCAGAGTGTTTTAACGCAGAAAAAAAATCGTTTCTTACATACTCCGACATGCTCTACAATCGTACGGAGTTTCATTAAAATCAGAATTTTCGAGTTCGATATGTTTCCTTGTCAGACGCTGCTTTATATGCTATTTATAAGTTGAATTCAAAGATTTTTATTATATTGTTGGAAGTAATATACAACTGTTACTATTATACATTTAAGAAATTGTACTTTTGTTAAAAAATATTCACTGATACTTTCATAATAGCCGAAACAATTATGTTCGAAAATGACGAGAAATCACTAAAATTTCAAAACATTAACTCAAATGCGGCACGGGTTCCTATTGTCCAAATACTCAGAAGTATTGCACATATTATTTCCTGACCAAGTGTGGCAATTTGGGGGGTTAGACAAAAAAATCGGAAGTTGAAAAATAAGGACCACTCTGGAAGTGAAGTTTTAATTAAAAATTTGTACAAATTCTTTACCTTGAATTACTTTTTCCTATTTCACTTCTGATAGTTTCTATAGAAGCCTAAAAGCTTCATATATCCTAAAAATGAAATAACTTTTATGTATTAAAGAGTAGGGATCTAAGCATTAGAAGGGCTGAATATAGTTCATAGAATTTTTTCTGCAGATACTTGAAAACCGCTGGTTAATATCAAGTGTCAGGGTATAGTAATACGGTGGTTAGTAACCTCGTATTTGTGTATTCAACTCGTACTTCTACTGTGTTACATATCAATCAACTGCACTCACTGGAATTATACATATCCTACACGTATGCTCCGTTTATTTAATCACACGTTTGAAACGTTCTAGAAAACGTATTGATCTGTTTTTAATCAAGCCACATATGAATTCGTGTAGAACAGCTACATGTTTTTCCAAGACAATATATAACGAGAAAAAGGGACACGAAAAGTATTTAATCCTTTTTATACCTATGTAAAGTGCAGTTTATTATTCGATCGCTTTTCATTTTGTTAATCTTTCCCTTGTTCCATTCCTTTAGTTTCCAGCTGGTTCGTTTATTTGATGGAAGTCCTCTTTCGTATTCCTCAGCACAGTGAAGATAAACTCATTCTGTTTGTTGGCCTCGCGAGAAACTCTCCTTGTACTAAAGCTCGACAACTTTTCGGTTCAGCATTGCAAATTGTTCGGCACGAGTTCCAACGGAGGCTACTTACAGAACTCTATCTTTACCCTATACTACACGCGGTTACTCCAGCATCGGGCTATCGTGTTTCAATTTATTCCTTTCTTCTTGACACAGTAGCACCCCCTTTCATCGACAAAAGTTTCGCTCGCTGGTGTTTCCAGG
Source organism: Andrena hattorfiana (assembly GCA_944738655.2). Taxonomy (NCBI): domain Eukaryota; kingdom Metazoa; phylum Arthropoda; class Insecta; order Hymenoptera; family Andrenidae; genus Andrena; species Andrena hattorfiana. Next base: position 17,796,471 of record OX122890.1, on the reverse strand, counting down.
ATGTCGTTGCGTTGACTTCTTTATACATCATTCTTTATACTGCATCAGTCACCAAAATTATACGAAATTTTTCTTATTTGTGTGAGGATGGAAATTGATAGAGATATTGGTTTAAGGGGTTATGCCTAGTCAGGCGACCGAAAAGAGGCGAATATTTGTGAATTTTTTTGAAAAAGTGGAAGCATATATTTTTACACAACATTGTACACTTAAAAGAGCAACGTTAAAAGAACATTTGGTAATTTTTTCGTAGAAAAATATTTACGTTTACAATAAAGTAAGAATCGACATCCAAGAATCCCTTTTAAAAATTTGGTTTTACGGTGAGCACTGCTATTCGGAACCAGATTGTCTAAAATCAAAAAACAAAAAAGATTTCATTAGGATATTAATGTATTCTCTAATTAACGGAGGGAATTTTCGATACATTCATTTATAACAAAATGGCGGCTATTTAAAGCTGAAATCCTGATTTTCTCGCATAATTTTTGCACGAAGCACACACACACACACGCGCGCGCGCGCGCACACTAGGGTGGTCGAAGTTTTTCGGACTTTTTTCGAAAACCGTTTGTCGCGCGAGAAAAAGTAATAGAATATAAAAGATGCCCCTTATCCGGATCTACAACTTTTGTTTGGCGTATTTTTTTCTTTAATCAATAACTTGGAGGATATTATATAAAATCAACTTCGCGAGCTGTTAAATAATGATTTAAATGTTTAAGGGCCCAAGGGCACCCTTTCCCGTTATCCGATCGACCTCGAACTTTACACGGATTTTTTTTAATTATTTGGAACTATTATGGAGGGTGCCCCGAAGAAAATTCAAAAGTCGATAATAAGAGCCACCCTGACACACACGCACTCCGTACACATTTATACATTACAATTCGGCTATCCGGATAATAGACCGTCCTCGGGCTATTTGCACACATAGTTGTATGACCATGTTGTAATAATAAAGAGAATAAAAATGTCAATGTCAATAATGAGAAAATAATAAGAATATCAATGTTAATAATTGTAGTGGACTAAGGTGGGCATGAAAATAATGAAACCATTAGCCTAATACTAAAAATTGTGTGTCACGACGACTGCCGCCGAGAGACGTTGCCATCTAAGTCCTTACAAGAAAGGCGAGCGCAACGTTTGGCAGGGACAACGTCGCACCTTGCCCGTTCCCGTTATATCCATACATATATAGGGCGACCATATAATAATAAAATAGAATATAAGTATACACAACTTTATTTTAAAGATGTCTACTATGCTATCTTAACATTTAAATAAAAGATACACAACTAGTACCTACTTAATTTTCTTCTTACGGTGTTGTGTAGGCATTACCCATTGCCTCATGTTTTTGGTTTCCCAAACACCCTGATATCACCGCTGCGTGTTTTGAAAGCCCTCTGTATCGGAAATGGTATATCGATCGTTTCTCAGGACTTTCTTTATTACGTATGGTCCTTTAAATGTCGGAAGAACTGGTACTGACGTATGGTACTGTTGGTACCATAACGCAATATCCTTCTTGGTACTGACGTGAACTTTTGTGCTCATTAAAATACGGCGTATTATATTTCTGCACTGCAACGATCGTACTAGCCGCTTAATGTCGCATCGTTTCTAGATCTCAACCTTTATTTTGTAACTGTTGTAGGAGATATTCTTTTATCTTAAGCCTCGTTCACATTAGTCAAGTTTACTGGCTTCAAGTCGCTTGAAATCAGTAAACTTGATAATGTGAACCTGTTATTCAGTTCACTTGAAATATCCTTTCAAGTTTCAGCGAAGTAGAGAGTGTTCCCACAAAAAATCGAGGATGATATTATCTATCATATGTGGCAGCAACGCCACAATCTAGAGAAGAGCGACACCACCACTCAGTAAAATCAGAGAGGTTGAGAAGATAAGATCAAAACTCTCTTTCGTTTTGAGAATCGAGTAGCCGACAAGTGCGAGTTAATGTACAGACCAAAAAGTTGTAAATATAATTCGAATCTCGTTTTTTGTATAGTCTCTATTACAGGTATAAAAGTTGTAGGCTGATCGGATTGGTGGAACATAGTTAATTAAGTAATTAAAAACTAAAATATTCAATATACGTATAGAGAATAAACATTTATTTTTGTATGTCCACAACAAACAGTTGGTTTAACAAAATAAATGCGTAAGTACAAACATGTGTAGTTTAGATTCAGACAATAGTTAAAGACAAACAAAAACAAACTAATATCCTTTAATTATGTCATTATAATATTATGAACCTAAATTATACAAAAGTATAAGAAGATAAATTAATATTCATCGCTATTTTCACCGATAATTGCCGTTGTATCTGTTACATGGAATAAGTGCATCAATGTTTCAGGCGGTTTAACAATTTTTGATTTACAACGCCCATGTAATAAATAATAAATAATTGCAACTACGTGCGAACAGCAACCTACTGTCCTGTTACCATTCGAATAATCACATGTGTATCGTTGTATGTATGCGATATAACACTGATAATTTTTACAATTATCATGTCTTGAGCGGACCTTCATTCTTATAATATGATTATTTTCGTTATTTAAAGTATCTTCGTTATTCATTAAATCCGCAAGGTAACATACTGTTTGCGACAATTGGTACATATCTGTGAATAGTATTTGAAAATGATTCATGGTAAGTTCAGGAAAATCCATTAGACAGCTGGCAGTCATTGTCGTGAAAGGAACAAAAATAATTATACATGCGGGTATTTAATTGACTCCTCTGCCAGCGGTATGTGAAAGAAACAATCTCTTAAATCTAAAAGAATAAAGTACTTTTTACCATTAAGCACATTTAGTTGGTTTTTTTACCTTGATCAATGGTATGGGATAATTATACCTTGCAATATTCTTATTTAAGACCCGGTAATCAATACACATTCTACTATATTCTCGGTTTTCTTTTTGACCAATAGGATAATTGAAACATATTCTAATTCGCTGGTACGAATTACCAGAATTACGCTTTTCTACAGCAAACCATTAAGAATTGCTCATAATTGATCTCTTTCCTTATAAGATGGTTTCAAATCCTTTATTATAATTTTCATTTCGGTTTGGACTTTAAGTACTTCCGCCTAGGTTTTAAATATTTAGTCGTAAACACTTATCTTGAGGTATCTCTGAATTGATGTGCAATGCATACGTGATTTTACTTTCTGTTTCACACTTATCAACATTTAAAATTTCAAAGACAGAAAGAGATCAAAGACAATCTGCACACCTTCAAACTATCTCTTCCATTAACTAGAGTAGCTACCATAGTTGCTTTCGGTACTACATATACCAAAAGATCATTCTCAACCAGTCGCGTCCGTTAAGCTGCATGAAAACTGTTACTTCTCCTAACTTAATTAAACTACTATTATTTAAACCACAATAGGTTTTGCCGTCAGAATTTCGCAACAAAGAATGAGGAATTAATTTTTTCTTTATAAATGAGATCGGACTGCCAGTATTGACACGCATATGCAATTGCAATTTATTTTTCTTTCAATCAACTTATTTTTAAAAATAATTTTTTTGGAACTCATCCTTCTGTTTCACTGTCCTAGTAGCATTTCTGGCTGGCCAACGGTAGCCAACAGTTGGGAATTAGTTGGGATATAGTCAGTGTTTTCGCCTACAAATTCCCAATATGAGCCTACGGCAAAAAAATTACGAAAATGTACCAACAAATATTCAATGTTGGGCCTATAATTATTATGGTTGGTTAATTAACAAAAAGTTACAACAGTGTGCCTACGAATATTCAATGTTGGGCCTACAATTACTATGGTTGGTTAATTAACAAAAAATTTTCAACGATGATTAAATTACATCTTATAAACGTCAGAAAATTTTATTATATTCCCTGTTATTATATTCCAAGTTGTGATTTTTCTTTTCTTATTTATAAATACGTAATGTATTTATGTATGTGAATACATAAATGTGAATACATAAATAATTGAGACGAATGTGAAATTTTAAGGAATGAGTCTAAAGGTCGAATGATGATATTTTGTAGAATATTTCGCGTCACTGCACAGTTTTTATAAACAATTAGTACTCGTTTTGTAACTAGAAATTAGAAGTGTTTACAAAGAAATGTGTTGGGTAAATGCGAACAGCGGTTGCTTCGTAAGCGGAAACTTTGGGCTCGATTCTCCTCACCCGCGATTTTCTTTTCTTAAACTAGGCCTGAAAAAGACGTGTTTACAACGTCTTTTGAAGTTCTTTAAGACGCCTTCTGGACGTCTGTAAGACGTCTTTTGGAAAGAATATAAATAATTGGGCAACAATAGGAAAGCCTACCTTGGCCATCTGTTGTTGGCCCAACCTGAAAAAAGTGCCAAATCTAACTGTTGGTCAACTAATATTATGTGCGTGGCCCAACTGTATGCCAACAACAAATGTTACTAGGGTGAATTCTCTACGCAATTTACCTATGTCGTCTCCCTTCTGCTCTTACATTCGCTTATAATGTGTCCCATCTCATCGCATTTGATGCATGTATGTACCCTTTTCTCACTTAGCCGCCGCACAATCTCATGCCATGTATCCATATTTACTACAATTGTAGCATCTCGTTGTCTTCCGCTACTCGATGTTCACTTCCTTCGCAGCCATAGTCCTATCTTGATTCACAGCCATTCTGCTCTCGCTTGCTTTCGGTTTACTGCCCGACGGCAAGTCACGTGATAGTCGATTATTCCTACCATCCAACGTTACGTTTTTAAACGCTGCCAACAGGTCTGCCGTAGATCCAAACTGTTGAATTCGTGCCTTATTCCTCATCTGCCTTTCCGGGATACCATCTATTCGATATTCAAACAATTTGTCTTCGTCTATTGATACACGGTTGCCTAACACGATTTTGCCGTGATAATATTGGCTAAAGGCTTCATTCTGCTTCCACATTCCTTTTTCAAATCTTCTTCTTAACATTGCCTTGTTCTCTCTTCGCTCGAACATTCTCTTCATCGCCTGTAGGAATTGGGATGTACTGAACTCATTGTGTTCAGGGCGAGAGTGAAACCACTTTAGTGCTTGGCCCCACAATCTTATGCCGATTAATATTCTCGACGCTCCATCATCCAAATTATACGTCGAACGAAGTAACTTAACTTGTTTCTCCCAGTTGCAGACTGGAGCATCTCCTCCACTAAATTGACTAAGTAAGTCACTAATTGTTTTTACAATGGATCTCGACTGCGTTTCGGATCGTACTAGAAACAAATCTTGAAGAACCGCGCAACATTTCATTTTCACGTTCCCTTAGTCTTAATTCTCTTTCTAGAAATTGCCATTTTCTCAAAAGGAAATCGTAATCACTTTGTACCCGATCGCGCCCTTCGCTCACACGATTACCTGTAGCCTGTATGCTGTCTTGCAACCAGTTTGCATCCACTTTCCACGAGAATCTGCCTCTTGCAATCGAGCAAAGAATACAGTCTTCCATCCAGTGGTCGGCAAGCCCAACGTTTGCAAAACCTCCTCGAGCTGAGAAACCTTAAAATTACATGACTTCTTCATCTCCGCTACTTTCAAATAACTTCGTCGCAACAGAAAATCACAATGGTTCTGACACTTAGTGCTTAACAATTTGCACAGAATTTAAGCGGAAGGTGAATACTGTTCGCTGCGTCCAACCACTAAAATCAATACGCACTCAACCAAGTACATTTTATCTCAAATGTGCCTTTCACTGACGTTCCATTCACTGATAATCTCACTTCTGAACTTTGTAAAGATGAAAATTGAAGGCGATATTAGTTTGACGCATTGGAAAGGAATTTATTAAATGAAATGGACGCCCTTCCTTCCGCAATCGGACAGCTCTGCTTTCATTCGCGACTCTCCGTCCTTATGTTCTTCCGGATCGCGCTGTTGCCGGTCGCATTCTTTACTGGCACGCTCGGACATATAGACATATGTATATAGACGGAGTGTAAGCTGCCAGTTTAGACGAGGGAAACTCAGGATTGGAGGGGGAAAGGCAGAGGTTCAGTCAGTGATGCCAGATCGAGGACGGGTTCCCTCGAGAGTTTCCCCCACCTCGCATGCACACTATGCACCAATCACGTGCGTGTAGATCACATACGCGACTCCTGCATAGTGTGCATGCGAGGTGGGGGAAATTCTCGAGGAAACCCGTCCCCGATATGGTATCACTGGGTTCAGTACGGGCACGTCGGTTAGCTTCGGATGCATTCGGTTCGTGTCGGCTTGTTATTAACGGCTGTGTTCAGAACAGGGTTTGGAAACAGTTATAATATCGGTTTCGGTTCTTGAAACAGTTATGAGGAACCGATATTCTGAATAACTCTTATAACGGAACCGAACTTTTTGACTATATCGGTTTCGGTTACGGTTCTGATATTGGTTCTATATCGGTTCTTGTCTTCTCTTTCAGTTCTGCACCGATTACGGTTACAGTTATAATAGTATTGATTCTCATAACAGTTTTATTTTAATTTTACATAATAATGGTTAGATGAGGAGTTAGGGTTAAGGGGGAAGGTTACCATCAAAATTTTCGAAAATTGGTGTTTAGGATGTTTGCATATTTCGCTAGCTTACATCTTTTCTATGTATTTTAAGCGCAACCGGGCTCCGAATTTCCAAAAATTAAAGGAATTACAGTAAAAAATGTACGAGCCTGCGCATGAGATCGTGTAACAATGTCGAACTTTAAACGCGATTTCCCAGAAACTCCGTTTTCCAAAACGGTGAACATAAAATCTCGAAAACCGCTCCAACGATTTGAATGAAAATTTACAACGAGTTGCAAGAAACTATTTCTCTCCATGTATTGGGAGCATATTTTTAATATAAATTCTTTAAAAAAAGATAAAAAATATTTTTCCTACAAAAAGAATAAAATCAGAAACATCAACATAAAAATTGTATTAATTTGTTTATCAAAATTTTGCTCCCTGCACAAGATGCAGATTGTCTTAGAGATTATAAAAATGCCTTTACTTTATGATTTAGGTAATTCACCTATCCGGAATTGTGTTCACCATCAAACGGTGCATCGCGTACACGCTCTCACATTTATATTTATAACTTTTTTCCTATAAATATATTTAAAATTTTCTCTTTGCGCATTAAAGTCAACGAAAAAATTTTTTTTACCCGTCAGACCAGAATACCCCCTTAAGGGCGCTTCCCGATCAAACCGCACGAAAACATAAGTGATTTTTATGACTTTTTCTAGAAAAAAACTGTGCGGCTCTAAAAGTTTTTGCACTTTATTCTGCTACAAATGTAGAGTATAGAAAAAATATTAATTTCATTTTGCCCACTCTTACCCACACTGCACCGATGTAAAAAGAAAAGGGCAGGACTATCGTCATGATAACTCCAGGCAGAGTAAAAAAATTGATTTTTGAAAAATTCACAATAGAGGATAGCGCGGAAGCGAGTGTAATTACGAAAAGAATCCCGTTTGAAGTTTCAGAATCGGTCAAGAATTGCATTTTTTACAGTGGCGATAGTGCGCGAAAAATTGTTTCGAGAAGAACGTTGTTAAAGTTTAACGCCGAGCGCGTTCGCCCAGTGACGGGGACTTGCCAGTGATTGCCCTATTTTTCATGTATTCATTCGATTAAAACAAAAATTGATTCTTTCTTTAGTTCAATAAATCTTTTTTATTAATTAAAAAAATCACATTTCTATCTATTATACCTGCGCCACAATCCATCTTCAAAAATCTCATATTTTGAATTTACACTGTTAGGAATTTCGTTCTAAAATTTTACCTGGCCATTCTTGAAATGTTGTGGAATCAAAGTATGCAAAAAATTCTGATACTTTAATCAGGAAATGCCCTTAACAAAAATGTTGAAATTAATTGAATTGCTTAAGCTTGTAATTAATTAGATACCCCCATTAAGTAGTGAATTCATGCATTCATAGACCTTTTAGGCTTACCTTTTCCCAATGTGATGTAAAATTATCACGGTCAATAAATTTTGACACTGTCAATAATCACTGAAATACTTCTCCTACGCTAGACGTTGCTAAAATGACGTTGCAACCATATTGTGCACATGCTTGGCTACTAATCCAGTGCCACCACATATCAGCACTTTCTTCACGAGATATTACGAGTGGCGATATTAGGTGCTAGGCGATATTAGGTGCACTTACCCTATATCTTTCTCTTTTGAGTGAAAGTTTCACCTCTGATAAATATCGTGGGGCGCCGGTGTCGTGCGTGGCACGGAATGTATTAACATAAAGTGTTTTAAGTGTTAACATCATATATAAATATATGGTACATTTACTTCTCCCATATTAGGTCATTTTAGTGCACGTAGGTATTATTTTTATTGAAAAATACAAAAACCTTTATAATAACATTGGTACATTACAGAAAAGTTACCTTCAGTTAGTATGACATAGGAACTATTCACGTTGCAGCGTAGCCTAAGTTTCCTTGAGACCTCCGCAGCCTATACATAACGAATTAATCGGAATTTATTGCAAATAACATATTAGTGTAATTTGGTTGCAATCTTCCTCATCTGTCTGAAAGAATTTTTATATTTATATGTATACTGTAAGTTATATATTATAAATATAAATATAATACACACGTGTATTTTCCTCGAAATTATATCGCTATAAAATATTTAAATTTTGAATTCGTATTTTCTAGGTACAAAATTGTAATCAGTATTTCATTTGTTATTTTGAACTTTCTTATCAAAATTGGCTCATGCATTCTCATGTATATGTACATATACATATGTGCACCATTAACGATATCTTAACGATATTGTCGATATATCGATAAGTATCAATAAGATATCGATGATTTATCGATAATTGATAGTTGCACCTCGTACGTCTATACGACGACACTTTTGTATCTACATGTAGCGATAGATAGGTATGTCCCGGGAAAAAACAAAGTGTATGTATTTTCACAATCTAGATTTCAATGTATTAGAGTCGGTAAGTACAGTTTACTTTTGTAGCCAACGAAAGGTATTTCACACCAGTGGGTCACATCATTAAATGCTTTAATCTTAGCTATTCAGTATTTTTTTATATGTAGATTACAGTGGTCCTTATTTTTCAAATTGCAATTTTTTTCTTTGTTTCCCCTTAAATTGTGACACTTACTGAGAAGATGATATGTGCAAAATTTCGATTAGACAATGGGAACCCGTGCCGCATTTGAGTTAAAGTTTTGAAATTTTAGTAATTTCTCGTAAATTTCGAACATAATTATGCTCAGCTATTTTGGAAGTATTAGTGAATATTTTTTAATAAAAGTACAATTTTCTTATGTGCATAAGGGTATCATATGTGTGTCACTTCAAACAGTATACTCAAAATTTGTGAATTGTACCATTAATATTAGTGTATAATGCCGCGTTTAAGCCATTGTCCGCGAGTACGCAAGTACATACTGATTATAATATTTTCTATGTACAAAAATCTGATTATTCGTTATCTGCTAACAATCATATAAATAACTATTAATAAAAAAATATAATTATTTACATAGTTATGAAAATTGGTAATTATTTACAAAAGGACAGCCCTCACCGATTTCGATGACCAGGGAATATTTTGTCGCGGCCATAATTCTGAACAAATTTTTCCTATACATGTTGCAGTCGCTTGGTTTTAGATTTCGAGATATTCGCAAAAAACTGTGGTCAATAGTTGGTCCGGGTTACATGGTTTAGCCAAACTTTTCAGAGATTTAAGATAAAAAATGTGTAGATCTCTCAAAAGTTGGCCGCTAAACCATCTAACCGGACCAACTACTGATCACAGTTTTTTATCACTATCAACTTCACTATCAACAATAAAAATTAAAATTCGTTCAAACTGTCAAACTTTTCACGTCTCAAACAACTCGCGGCAGAATGTTTTTCGAGGCTTAACAGCTTCAAAGTTTTTGCTAACAAAAATTGGAGAGTACACCGAGAAATACTCCTACATTCGTATCGTACTCTAATTAGAGCAAAAATTGGCTATGATCGCACTAAATATAACGCGACTGAAGCTTACTTCCTTAATACAATAAATCCTATACAAAATTCAGCATCGAGAATTGCCACAGGAGCCTATCATTTCTGTCGTATCCATGGCATTCTACTTGAGGCTACGGTAATGCCGCTTGATTTATGAAATAAATTTCTGGATCTCGAATACGGTACCAAAATTGCATCCACTCCAAACAACCTGGCCTACGTCTCAAACCATTTCGCAGCTGCTCAACGTTAGACCTACTTTGCCTAATTTGGCCCTTTCTATTGCAAAATTAACAGTTATCTTTGTTCTCCCAACACTAAACTAGAGTCAGTTATACCAAGAAACTCAAGTTCCTCACCTCTGTGGGCTACGTTACGACATATAATCAATAAAGAATTAGTGAAGCAACCCAAAAACACAACATCGCTGCTGGAGCACAAACTGAAATTTTTAGTTGAGGACAGTAATTTCTCCTATCATACGGGGGTGATTTGGAAACTTCGCGGCCTTAACGGCCGTAACGAAGTATTTTGCAGACCAAGACGAGAACATTTACCGACCGGGATCGTGGCATTACAACAGCAATGAACCAAGTGTAGAGATTTGAACGCGTTCTAATGTTGAATAATAAAGGAAAAAACTTCTTAATACACTCCTTCTCTGTTGGGCCACGTAGTTTTCAAATCACCCTCGTAGGATATCCAGATACTTTGATTACCAGAATTTTAATTCCAGATACTTTACTGAAATAAACACACTAAGCATACTGTATTGCTCCCTGGTTTGTCCTGTTTTTAAGTATAACGGCACTGTATGGTCAGCATATTTTAAGAATCATATCATATTAATTCAGAGAATGCAACACAAATTTCTTCGTTTAGCGGCATTTCATGCAAGTTATCCTTTTCCAACCACCTGCCATAAATATGATCCTATGCTATTTTAACTGGGCCTATTGTCACTTGAGAAACGGCGGGTGATGTACGATTCTTTATTTGTATAGAAAGTGTTGTGTGGCTGCGAGACGTGTCCAGATATTCCCATGCTATTTAAATTTGATGTACCAATGAGAGAATTGAGACAGCACACATTATAATTTCTTGTACTGCATCGCATACAATATGGGGAATTTGGTGGCATTTAAGGTCCATTTATAAATAACTGTTCAATAACTGCCCCGTTCAGTGTTGAATTAGTTACCACGTTTGTATACATATGTAACAGTTTATACATCATCCGTACCATGCTCATCATCGTCCGTTGCCCAAACGCCCCCCGGCCATAATATGTAGCTTCCGATATTTTCCCGGTCTCGGGTCACGGACCTGATGCAAAATCGTTCATGCATGTTACAAGAGATTTTTATAACGACGAACCGTTGACGAGGAGACAGCATACTGAATAGTACCTAGTCGCATTATTTAATATGGATGACGAGAAACTGATCGGATGTGTGAGAAAGTACAGTTTTTCTATGACTTATCACACGCGAAATACATGAACACTTGTTATTATATAATATTACTATTTTAGCCTAAGTCTTCAGTTGGAAACGGCATTTTGTTGTACACACTGTAACATCTGACTTCAAACTGACCAGCCCGTTTATCCCGGACACACCCCGGACGATCATCGGTCGTATATAATTACAGCATTTACGAAGCTCTCATTCTCATAAAAAACGGTAACCTTCAATCATCTATTATCTACCACGACTCTCTGAGCTTATTAGATAGTATCAATAGCAATTGCAACATTAAACATAATGTACTATGTATGCAGTCAACCTTAACAAAATGAAGTACTCGAAACTCTGCAATACCAACAAAAACATTCTTCTGTCCTGGATATAGTCTCGCTAAGGAATCATTGGTACTGAATTAGTAGACACAGCAGCTAAATCAGCTAAGGGTATCTTCATTGGCTATGAGTAAGAAACCTATTCCTTATGAGGACGTAGCGACAGACTCCTCAAACCTGATCAAAGAAGAATGGAATTATCAGAACCGAAAAAGTAGGTTTTTGAAGATATTCGTTCCATACTCAACAGCAAAAAACACGTTGCCTTTGTCTGCTTTATAGCAGGTCATAAAAAATTAACTCATCAACACCTTGTTAACCAACTAGTAGCACAAGATTCTAACCCGTGCAATTTTCGTCATTCTACACGCCGTATTTTCACCGAATGTTCTACATACCTGCTTCTTGTTTGATACATTTCTTTATTAATATATTATAGACATTTTCACGCTGTTAAATTAAAAAGGAAGCAATATTTACTGACATAGAGGCGTTAATATGCGACCACTTCCAAAAAGTCCTCTTTCATGGTTGACACGTTTGCGCTCGTTTTATATAATCATCGGATATGAAAAAAGGAACTTGTAATTTAATCAGTAGACTTACCTCATCGCCCCTCCTTCACGCATTCATTAGAATCGAAGAGAAAGAAAATGTAGGTCCATTCAAGGATAATACTTCAGTTTTAACCAAATTTGTTTACTTCAATTTGTTATAAAAATATTTCTGATATTTTTTTATCCTGGTAGAGACCATAGAGGAGACGTGTATAGAGTGGACCAATAAGAATTACCACCTTCTACAGTTCCTTCACTGTTTCCAATTACAGCATGTGTCCCAATAAATTCTGACGTCATTAGAAGAGCAACTGAATCGATGCCAACTGCCGGCATTTCGAACATCGCATCTAAAAGAAGTAAGCTCATGTAATCAACTTTCCATGACCTTCAGTGGTCTTGTGTTATAGGTATTTGTGTTCGTCTTAGCTATTATAGCAAACATATATAAAAATCTGGCATGTAGTGTTTACTACACCGTGTTTACGCACGGCTGACTTTCATATCTTATAAGCGACCCCACCCGTAAAAAATCGTTATGATCATACGATGGCTGCTTTCATACGAAACAACTTTTAGGCGAAAAATTTTTCTCGCCCATGGTTTCGGAGATATTCCAGATGGAAATCATATCGGTCCACCCTGCATCGAAGATGTATGTATAATTGGAAGTTAATCGGCCTAGTAGCTTCTAGATAGAAATTATAGCAAACAGTTGAAAAAACGTAGTTTCGAGAAAAACGCATTTAATGTTTTTCGTGCAATTTATATAGCGATAATAACGAAATTTTGTAACTTACACCTACTTAGCTATTCCGGGGCCATATAAAAACCCCTTCCTCTTTCTCGTACATGTTTTGTAGAGCTGATTGTTCGGTTGTACGAGCACTTCTTTTTTCTTCAGAAACGGCGTACATTCAACGCTCGCCACGATCGACCCGCTCCTGGACCCTTCTGGACCCAAATCCATAGGCCTCCTAACCTATAGTTATGCCCATAATTCGCAGTTTTTGTTAGAATAGGTCGGTATCCTTCATTACATGTACAAGCAGCCAGAATGCTATTTCCACGAATTTGCTGGCTGAATGTAAGTGTTTTTCATTACCGTTTTGATCGTTGCCTCCTAAACATCTTTCTAATAAATTATCAGATGTTTAAAGGCAGGCTCTCACTACACCTCACCTGGCCTAGCCTCGGCTCATTTTATTCTTCGTATGCTTTTCTTATGTAGTTTGACAATTTGACTCACACTGCACCTCGCCTCGGCGGGACTTCGAGCCGCGGATTCTTTCTCAAGAATATTTTGAGGAAGAGAGGCGAGGCGTAGTGTGAGTGGATGCAATGCCACCGCACAAGAAGAGGTTCTCTGAGCAACTGACCACACACATAAACCGAGGCAAGCGGTACCAAAAAACCGAGGCGATGCGAGCCTAGATATGAGTGCGAAAACAAGTTGCGCCGAGGCGAGGCGTAGTGGGAGCCTACCTTAGAGGTTCTCCAGACGCTGATGCATGTTGCTAGGTCTGTAGATCGGTTTCCGTGTTTCAGCATCAGAAGCGGAACTGGCATCTTGTTCGTCAGCTAGGCGCGTAAGCAAGATGCAAGAATAATGAAACCTGCATCATGATGCATCAGTGTTTCACTGCAACATGCATCAGCGTCTGGAGGACCCTTTACGTTTTCATGTACGGGCTTTTTTTTTATTGACAAACTGTCTCAGATGTCTATTACACCGTGGTGGTTTACTACGTTTGAAAGAACTGACATTGCTTTCAGCTTCTGCCTTAGGCCACGTATTGTTAGACCAGTTGTCCGACACCGGGAGGGCAATATTGATGCGGTGAGTGTCCATCTGATAGCCTTTTGTGAAAATGCGTTGGCCATTTTTCTTCCTTGAAATCCTGCCAGGGAAACTTCCTGAATACCGCCTAATTGCTAAACCATAGTATATTGACAGATCATCAGCGATTTTTATCCTTAATTTAAAGGGGGAATCTTATTATTTGGGCTAAAGTATAGCAAAATTTAGGACTTTTTTGTTAAGAAATCAGCGATTCAATTCATCTAAAATTTGGATCATGTTTTGATGCATCTTTGAAGATGCTGTAGGGTTTTTTTCTAATGTTTAACCATAAATATAGTTGTTATGCATGATTGACCATCACACCGCGCAAAATTCGTCGTCCGTTGGTGGACATGATATTTATCTACCCGGTAATCTCAAACAGAAAAATGAAGCAGCGTTTTATTTTAGATATATGAAGCTTGAAATTGATGAACCAGCAAAAAACAATAGTACATTGCGTGACAAGGGAGAGAAGAAAGCGATTTCGACGAGCGTGAAGTTTGCTGCCGAGCGCAGCGAGGGCAACATTTCATGCGAGGCAAAATCGCGTCTCTCCCTTGTCACGCACAATACTTTTTTCAACACCTGCATGAAAGGTGTGTTTTTGATAGCTTGCTGACCGATTCGCAAAAAAATATGCATGTTCGATTGCTTTTTTATTCTGTCGAAATTAATAAATACGTGTATTTATTTTAAAGCAAATTTTTTTTAATTATTTCGAAAATATATTCAAATGAAATAAAAAGTGAATGACAAATGCATAACCAGTATCAAACATAATTTATTTAAGAATTTATAAAAGTAATGTTTATATTTGAGCAATTAATAAGTTGAAGACTCATGTTTGTACTAGAAATTTTGATCTCAGTCGCATCTTTTTTTTCAATTCACCCGCATTAACAATTGGCGTTTCGATATTTCTACTCTCGGTCTTTGATTGTTTAGGTGCAGGCCTAATCAAAGGAGTTGTTGCCGACAATTTGGTACCTATACGAATACAATGAACATTATTCTTCTTATTTTTGATTACAATAAATGATTCTAAAATTTATAATTCACTTAATGTTACTTGTTTTCCAATTTTGGCTTTATTTATTACAGTATTTTCCACGTAACCTTCTGCTACTTTGACAGATTTCTAACCAATAAATCTACATAAAGCTTCAGAATTTGCCCCACGCATTTGCGAGTAAAGTTGCTGCTGTCCTGCGGAAACAGTGGCCGGTATATTTTCTATCTCCGGCAAACCCAAAAACTGAGCTATAATTTTAGGCATGTTTCTGAATTTATTTCTGCTTATCGGTTGATTGTAACATTTTCCGTTTTGGAAATTCAGGAAAAATCTGCTGCTGGTTGCATTTGCAGGGCGTAAATTATGGTATCTTTTCACTATTTCGCAGTACTCATCATCAATTACAAAAGAACGATTATCTTTGTTCTTCGAGTCTTTCAGAGTTATGTATAATAACCGTCCTTGAGGTTCAACATTGTCAGTGGTTATTTGTATTAATTCGTCGCTACAAAAAGTCTCTTTGATTCCAAAAATCAGCGCTACCTATGAATTAATGATATTTTTAAAATTAATTTATGACCTTATATTTTAGTTTTAGATAATCATATATTTTTCAAAATATAGGGGAAGAGGGGCATGATGGGGAAGCTAAGGAAAAAGGCAAATAAAGTGATGATTGTACCTATTAATTAAGTCTTTATTACTCCAAATACAACTGTAAGTTAATGATTTCACATTTGTTACACACTTCGGACTATCTGAGGTCAGGCGTCTAAGTTATTAAACTTTACAAAAAAGATGGAGAAAAACCGTTTTGCCCCTACCGCGGGGTAAAATAGTGTACCAAAAATGGGGTGTCGAAATGATGTGGCCTAAGTATGTTCACACTCGATACAAATGTGAATTTCTCCGCAATTGTTTTCGTCAACCCCTACGCAAGAATTGTGGGACCACCGTCCACAGAGTTTACATGCAACCCAACCCTCTGTGGATTTCAGGTATGAATCCTGACAATATAAACATTGGCAGTCTTCTTCTACTGATTTTGTAGATTTTGCTGTTTTCTTTTTGAGTTTTTTTGCATTCTTCTTCAATCGAGGGTCATTCAAATTAGAACATTTCTTATTTTGAGAACTTTTTACACTCTCGAGTTCCTTTTTATACGAAGTAGAAGTAGGAATTGCAGTTTTTCCCCAGCGGTAATTCTTCCTGTTCTCTGTCCGTTGAACTGCAGGAATTGGCAAAATGTCTTTGGGGAAAGTATTTTCAAAGCTAGATGTTAGATCACGATAAATAGCTCTAACAGGTGATGGAATTATAGGTGCACTATCGCAATTTTTGTCCGCCAAGCTGCGTGAACAACATGGTTAGGGATTGAAAACAGGAGGGGCATTTTCCTGACCGGAGACGGTATCAGACTTTGCAGCAATCGTTATGTTTGTCGTTTCTGCAGCAATCGGAATGTTTGTCGTTTCTGCAGCAATCGGTATGTTTGTCGTCTCTGCAGCAATAAAGTCAGAATCTGAAAAATGCTTCTGGTTGAACGTCCAAATTCTGCATTTTCTGAAACCATTCATAGCAGTTAACATAGTTGCTGCTTGAACATATGCTTGACCAAAAATTTCGCTTATCTGATACATGGTAATTATTCTGGGTACGATCTTAACCAATTAGATGCAGCTCGATCATAGTACACGCTTAAGGGTTTCATAAAGCATACATCCAAAGGCTGAAGCCTGTGGGTGCAGTGCGGAGGAAAGCAAAGCATTATCACTCCGTTTTTCCGGGATAGTTCTATAAGTTCCGATTTTTTTGTATGCGTTGGATGTCCATCAAGAAAAAGTAACACATGATTTGTGGGTGCGGCTCCTGAAAATTGAATGAAGCGTTTAAACCAAATCACAAATATTTCGCTGATCACCCAATATCGATCATTGCATTTGGCAATAGTTCCTGGTCTAATAGTTCAGGTTTCATTCTTTGCCTGGGGAATATCATCAGCGGAGGCATATAAGAACCACATGCGTTAAAGCAAATTTCGACAGTTACAGTCTGACCGCGTTCCGCAGAAGACAATGCCCCTACCTGTTTTCTTCCTTTCTGTGCTATTATTTTACACTTCGTTTTCGAAAAGTTCGCTATTCCGGTCTCGTCACTGTTGTATTTTTTGTCAGGAGTTAATTTATATTTGTCATATATGTCCTCTAACAATTGATAAAATTTGGACACAGAGGAGACTTTATTGAATCCCATTGCCCGAGCTGCTGTAGTGACTTCAGGTTTTCTAATAGACAAATCAGGGTGACGCTTTAAAAAACCGTTTAGCCAATCTACGCCTGTCATTTCCTTGTCGATGTTAAAATTATGTTGTTTTCCATTCTGTACGGCCAGTTGATAGGCTATTTTTCTTAAATCAATGGTAGTTAAGCCAAACAGGCGTTTTTCTATATCTTTTAGATATTCTACAAATTTCTCTTCTTCTATCTGTGAAAATGCAGTCTTTATTGACTCTAAAGGTATGGTCACTTCACCTTCTCGTTTTAATTTCTTAACGTAACATTTCAATGTTTTCTGTGGGGTAGAATATGCTTGAGCAGCTTTTTTGTAGCCCATTTTCTTCCTTAAAACTTTATTTACAGCGTCTTTCATCACTTCTATTGACCAGTCTCTTCTTCTGTTTTTTCGTATGTATTCTGTCCATTTCATAAATTCGAACTAAAAATAACGAGATTTATTTGAATTAAATTATAATAGAGAACGATGACGTTGCTTAATCTCACATGAACAACCATGGTACGGGGAATGGTGAGGTTAGCTCAGGTACCCCCATAATTCTCCGTATCAAGGACCCCATCTTGCCGCAAAGCATCGTTTTCCAAACATTAATATATTTGTACAACAAACAAAGAAGTATTAAAATTTGGAATATGTCACATTAAAATAGATGAACTGGTTTATCATAGAAGAAAATTTAGAAGATTATCATAGAAGAAAAATAATAGATTTACCGTTCTTAAATATATATTTATTTCAAATCTTTTTATCACACGAAATAAAATCGACGCAGCACGCAAACGGTTCACAGCTATAAACAAAAAACGCGTGCTCCCCCACTCACTTTTGCCAGCGACCACACTATTATAACACAATGGCTTCCCAGTGATGTATTTTTCACGTGCCTAGCATCTTTTAATTAGGGTTTACCCCAGGGAGGGACCCCAACTTACCTCGCTACCCCGTCATGCCCTCCCATTTCCCTACCTTTGTTTCCAGAAATTTATTGTCTAGAGACTTATTTAAAAATTGCTGAATTTCACTGCATATTAAGACTTTTGTTTTTTTTTTTTTGGTTTGTAGCGCTCACAATGTCGTTTCAATAAAAAAATCCATTTACTATATTTGTTAATGTCTTCTTGGTTATAAATTTACAAAGTAGCCCTCAACATGGAATAATGTGCCCAAAGTGTTGATGGCTTAAAATCTTTATTTTTTTTTTAAATAAACTGCAAAATCTGCTTCCGATAATGATTCTAATTTGTGGTTATCTCGTCACTCCATAAATTTGTTGTATATCGTCTCGTACTTCTCTTTTGATTTCGACGGCAGCAAATTTTCCTGAATCGTTTTTGCAGCTTCTGCTACTTCGGGGGGCGTGTGGTATCCCGTATCGCTATCACTCTCTTTATTACCCATTTTATCTTTTAATAAAAAGGGGTGCTATGATAGTTATAATATCAAGGTAAAACACATATGATCGATAACGATTAGTCGAACAATTGCATCCTCATACCACAGGGTAACGCCAAACTTCAGTTTCCTTGGGAGCAAAGTAAAAAATTGCGAATACGCATGCACGTAAAATCTTTTTTTCTTGGGAGAATAGTAGAAAATGCGAATAAGTCTGAAATTGGCCATTTTGCTTCCACATTTTCATGCAGGTATTAAAAAAAATTATTGAGCAGTGAGAGTTTTCAAACTGAAAGGTCTGAACCTTTAATTTTTGCTGTCTCTGTTTCTGATCTGTTTCAGGTTACCTGGAAGGTAAATATCATGCACACCAGCGGACGACGAGTTTTGCGCGACGCATAACTCCTATATTTATTATTAAAAATGAATAAATGAAACTACAACTTCTTCAAGGATGTATAAAAGCATGATCCATATTTCAGATGAATCGAAATACTGAGTTCTTAAAAAATTCCTAAATTTTGCTATGTGTTTAGTCCATAAAATAGTATTCCCCCTTAACAGATCCTTCGTCACCAACGCCTTCTGTGGTTTTTTAAGGTTTTGTAAAATGCGTCTTGACGTGACACTCCATCCTTCATCATCTTTTTCTTTATGATGACTGCTTCTTCGTACGGCTTTGTATCAGGGACTGCTTTACAAGTTTTCGAGTCTCCATACCCAACGTAGGTAACACGTATATCTCACTTCATAATTTGATTCGGATCGTAAGAACATTGTATCTTCCGGAACTACCCGAATGGTTACTATGCATTTCTTGCATCTTCGCCCATCCAGGAATTGAATTCTTCAGTGTTTACTTTGTGTGTCCAGATATTACAGGCTTGACTGTAACTGGAATTTAACACCACATGAATAAGTGTCTTGAAAAATTTACGGATCAGAGTAGCACCTCCAAACAGAGGACTGAAGCTTCGTTTCTTGCATGTTCCGTCCCCCTTTACCTCCAATTCCGATGATGATTTGTCAACTGTATTTGGTTTCTTCTTTTTTCTTTTAAATAGCTCTCATTGTCACTATTGCATATACTGTTTTTGATGCTTCGTAAATACTTTCTAAGCAGACGTAAGATAAAGAATTTTTCAGACTTTGTCCCAAGTCCAGAATTCCAAAGAATATCTTTATCTCTTTCCAGCGGACGTCCAACATTCGCATAGCATAAACGGTAAAAAAATTAATAAAACAACATCCATGCTCTCGATTGACGGGAATCTCATCTTCTTTTCTCCATAATATTTTAGTTGAAGTGCCCGAAACCAATGTATCCATTCAAGAGTAGGTACTGATTCACCAGAAGTTTTCGTTCCTTCTGTCGATTAGCGTGTACATTAGCTTCCATCGATCTTTATTTACCCACATTCGCTTTGAAAGAATGTAGAAAAGGCACAACTATAGTGGAGGTCACAGATATTGGCCGGCCTGAACGGTTTCGCGGACAGCGATCGAGGGAAAATCAATCCTCTCCATGTGAGCATGGTGAAGTATCGGAAACGCTGCTTGGTTTCTCCTATGTCGTAGGCTGAGAGAGAGAGAGAGAGAGAGAGAGGGAGGGAGGGAGAGAGAGAGAGAGAGAGAGAGAGAGAGAGAGAGAGAGAGAGAGAGAGAGAGAGAGAGAGAGAGAGAGAGAGAGAGAGTGAGAACGTTAAGAAAAGAAGCGCAGAGGCAGGCAAGCGGCATACAGTGATCGGAATAGGGGTAGTAGGGGACATTCGTGTATAACTTTTTAACTATAAAAGATATCGGAATGAAATTTAGGCCAAAAATAGGAAAAAATTATCCCTTTCTAATGATTTATAATATAATATATTGCACGTTTATTTAATGTTTCTTTCTTAAATTTTTTCAACTTAATTGTTATTAAAAAAATTTGAAAACTGTTTATTTAGTCGTTTATTTAATACTCTTTAAGGGGGTATTCTGGTCTGACGAGTAAAAAAAATTTTTTCTTTGCATTTTCTACTGGTACATTATGTGGGTAATACGTGTGCAAAAGGGTTTTTTTTCAATTCGTAATATTTGCAGAGCTACAAGGTGCAGAATAGATAGGTATCTATACGCCGCGCTCATTGAGCGGGACGGATGACGCATAACAATTTTGTTCCTGTAAGTGTATTTCGGCAAAGTTTCGGCGGACTGTTCTTTCTGGCGGAACGGGGGTGGTTGTGCATTTTTGTGCCTTTTAGAACACAAAAATCGACCATTTGGTTACAAAGAGACCGTTACTCTCCTAGATCACAACTTAGTTTGGCTTCGAACGTTGAATAAACTTTAAACGCGATTTTCTCGAAACCATGTTTTTCGAATCGGTGACCGTGATATTTCAAGATCGGCTGGAGCAACTCAGTCCAAGTTTTGCATATATTATCAGCACACGTATGGCTATCGTCCCTACCAGAATTATGATAAAATATTTTGTTTTTAAACTTTCACAGACCTTTAATGTTGAAAAAATGTGCGAAAATCGAAACTTAATTTTCAGACCGCCGACATTTGCTTAATTTTCAATATTTTTTTATCATTCTGGTAGGGACGATAGCCAAAGGTATAGAAATAAAGAATCTCCTTACATTTTTTGTTTCTGATCACTAGAACGAGCCCAATCATGGGCCCTCATGTTTTTTTTTCACCTTTACTTTAAAGCAGCCAATTTGCGTTTGATTTTAATTTTTTTTCTATTGACAAAATTTTAAACATAGTTCAAATATCAATAAGCATGTAGCAATAAACTAAATAATAATAAAATTTATGGGTTCTTTGTAAAAAAATTCCGAAATAACGCGACGAAAACGCCTCGTCAGACCAGAATACCCCCTTAAATGATTTAAATTGCATGTTGGGGAAACTTTCCGTTTCCGAGTTATAAGCAAAAGCCAAATAGTACTATTAGAAATTGTGACGATATCTACAGTTTAGATAAACATTATTATTCATTTATTATTAATTGATTCAACGGACTTGGCTGAATATATACATAAATATTTGTAAAACCCTTCGTAATACAATAATAATATGATGGATACGAACGTACATGTGTAAAATGACATAAGAGTGACAGTTTTAAACAGTAATAATTTGAAGAGTGGGCTGAAGGGCAAAATGATTTTTGCATGATTCTGTAGAAGATGTGCTGAAAATATTCCAGTTGGTTAAAACGTGGAACTCGATGAAACTTGAAAGATATTCCTTGTCAATTGTAAAGTACTTTGACAATTTTCTTTATTTCATTGAGCATTACTTTTTTAATACATTATGAACAGTCGTTTTTAGTTAACAGTGTTAACTCTTAACGCAAAAGAATGCTCTTCATTCTACAAAAAAACGGAGAGAAAATATTAAACAGGGTCGTCAGGACATCTCTAAGAAGGAAGCAGTTTTATTTCTGGTGAAAAATGCTATCTTTAAAATGTGTAACTTTAAGTATTCGTCCCAAATACAGTTTTTATTAAATTTTATTAATGTTTTCAGTTTCGGGACTGGTAGACATTTAACAAGTAGTATACATTCAGTAGATTTCGATAGGAGAAAGTTCATTTTTTGGCCCAATGTCCCCTACCAACCCTGTTACGACCACTGTGCGGCATGGTGAAACCCCTCTCTCGCTCTCACCGGCCAATATATGATGTGACTTCCACGCTTAGAAGACCAAAGTACACTGAAAGTCACTCATGTAAAAAGTTGGTCACAGATATTTGCAGGTACTGCACAATACAAATATAATCGGACTAACAGTTGTCTCATAAGGGAAGATTCCGAACCCGAAAATACAAAAAAATTCTGAAATTTTGTGAATATGTAGGGGATTTCCTTCTCATTACAACGCAATTTTTGTTTGCTGTCCAAAATCACTTGAAGGGGTTGAAATTAACTTCTGAAAATTCGATTTTGTGTTATAACTCGCGAACTGAAAGAGATAGAAAAAATTTCATGACAAACGTTACTTCTTTTAATTAGATCTATCATTTGGTAAAAATATTATTTTACAGTTCAGGAGTTATAGCAAAAAATCGAAAAATAACTGGATTTTTAGGGGTCAAATACACCCCGTTATAGTGAATTTAGGCAGCAAACAAAAATTGCGTTGTAATCAGGAGGAAATTCCCTACATATTGAAAAAGTTTAAAATTTTTTTTGAATTTCCGGGTTCGGGGTGTTCCCTTGTCAGTTTGGTTACTATTAGATACTCTAACCAATTACTTTTATTACTCACATTTTTGTTTATCATTTCAAAATATATATTTCGTGTGAAAATTTGTTTGTTAATTTAGGTTATTTATCATCCATCAAGTTATTTAATTTATTGTTAATAATACATTGAATCATTTAAGAATATTGAGAAAAATCATTTGCCCCAGAATAAGTGGGAAAAATTTTGGGGGTGACTTCAGCACATCTGAATAATAAAAAAGTTCATATAAACATATGTCCTATTTGATTTTGTTTGCGAGTCATAGCAAATTTGATTTTCAACAAACTGTAGCAGCTTACTTTCATAAGATATGTTCGGAATGACCTCGCATCTGAATAAAAGCCTGCAGACATCTTATCAATGACTCTCTAACTAATGTATTCTCCATATGTCCAGCTGTTGCTCGGATCTTCTGTTTGTAATCAGTTGAGAGGAATTGAGCAACACTACGTCCATCTAACGAAAGAGTTACTGCGATATAAAATTTGCTATAACTCGAAAACAAAATCAAATAGGACATATGTTCATATGAACTTTCTTTATTATTTAGATGTGCTGGAGTCACCCCTAAAATATTTCCCTCTTATTTTGGAATACCCTGTATATACGTGTTTATGTAACAGTTACTGTATCAAAATGAATTCTTCACGAGCATTATGCAATGTTAACGAACGTTGACAGAATGTTATTTTTCATAAAAATTACAGTTTCTAGAGAAACCGCTCTGCGTCATTAACGTTGTAAAGTAAACGAAGAAAGCATTGCGAATCAATAGGTATTGGCCGCGATTCACCTACCTTTTGAATTTAAACTGGTTCTTTGTACAACTTCAATTTCGATCAAACTGAAGGGCTCAAGTCTGGGTAAACTCAAACACAGGAGCTACTATATAAAATTTTTGTCGCAGTCGTTCCCTAGAATGTTAAGTTAGATAAGCAGGGGAGCGCAAGATTTCTTTGCGACGTCACGCGCCATACAAATCCACCTAGCAGGCATTTTTTGCAAGTCAAGAGCGAAAAGGTTCTTTTGAATTCAGCTCCCTTTCTATAGCCTTTACCAATATACGAAGAAAAGTTGGCAAAAATCGAAGCTTTTCCTGGGTAATTAAAGAACCATTTAAACAGTCAAGTGCTCTTTATAGAACGGAAATGAGAGCAACAGAGGTCTGAACTTTCGCGGCAGTTGGCGTCAAGCTGAATCTATCACGTGCAGATACAGCAGCATCAAGTATGCAACTAATTAAATTCTGCGTCTATGTATGCCGTGCGTCGCACTTTAGTAAAACATGTACCCGTACAGTAGCTGCACATACACTCTGCAAGAACTTGTTCAAAACAAGCATCGCTAGTCATTCATTTGCGCGACAACTAGCTTTGTCATTTCCCGTACCCATGATTCCGCGTCCCTGCTGTCATCTTTAATGATACAATTTTCTCTGTGTGCAAATTGAAGTATAAAATTGAAGAGGGTTACCTGTATCGTACCACTTAAGATATTTTACGTTATATTTCGTGTTTGGTACTAATTTGAACGCAAGTTAATATTGGGTATTGTAGCTTGATGTTTTAGGCACCTATTATTAGATATCTAAGCTTTTTTCAGAACAAATTAATTTGTTATTAATCTTTTTGTGACGCTTTAGGAGACCAGTTGCGTAAATCGTACCTCTCGGTTTCTAAAATCGTAAATCTTCTAAAAGTAGCATCAATAATAAATAAAGAAGAAAATGTTCAACATAATGTAATGATTATTATATAGTCACATACACGTGAGCCGCATTAATATTTGAACACAGTGGTACTTGGAAATATATTGTTGCATATCCGTAGCAATTCTGGAAATAAGGGATTCGTTGTTTTTTTTTTATGATTTAGTACACTTATTCTAGTTGCTAAAAATGTAAGATTTTTTTATTTAATTTATACTCTTTTCTTTTTAATCAGTGGTAAACGAAATAATGCCTAATTTTGACGTCGCAAAAATATTCGAACACTCTGCAAAGCATAATGCTTTTATGTAAAATATACATATACTTTAACAAAATTACATCAATTTTTATATTTTGTTGGATTGCCCTTTTGTTTATGTACATGGTTTAAACGGTTGGGCATACTAGAAATAATTTTATTTAAGTATTCTAACGGAATACGTGACCATTCTTCGGTCAATCGTAATTTTAATTCGTCTTTCGACTTTATGGGTGTTATTCTGATTCGACTATCTAAGTAATCCCATAAGTTTTCGATCGGATTTAAGTCTGGTGACTGTGGAGGTGGGTGCAATACCTTTGGACAATTATAGGTACAGTAAATATTCTTGAACTACACGCGAATTGTGTTTGGAGTCATTATTCTGATAAAATTTAAAACTGTTACGAATATTCATATTAACAGCACTTTTATGTTAGTTTTGTTTTAGAATAATTAAATATCTATTTTTATCTACAATTCTATCAATGAAAACTAATTCGCCCATTCCAGCAGCCGAAATACAATCCCAAACCATCACACTTCCTCCAGCGTGTTTCACTGTTGGTCTGAGATTTTTAGTGCGAAGCTCTTCATTGCTTTACGCCATATCAGTTCTCGGCCATCGGACTCAAAAATATTGAATTTACTCTCATCTGCAAAAATTACAGTTTTCCACCACGTTTCTTCTTTAGAAATGTATTCTTTGGTGAAGAGTAATCTTTTCTTTCGATTCACATCGTTAATGTATGGCTTCTTTCGGGGAACTCTACCGTTGTATCCACTTTCATTGAGCATTCGACGAACTGTGTTAGAATGAACTTTATTTCCAGTCTCTTCAAACCATTCTGCCGCCAACCTTGGTGCACTTAATTTAGGATCTTAACTCACTTTTCTAATAATATTACGTTTGTCACGAATATCGAGTAACTTTGGACGACCTGTTTGAGCAACAGATTCAATTCTATCCTCACGATTATATCTCCGTATAATGTCTGCTACAGTACTCTTACTCAAATTTAGTAATGTACCGATTTCCCGATACGAGTTTCCTTTTTCGCGATTATAAATAACGAGTTGGCGTGTATCGAACGACGTATTTTTACCTTTACGTACCATTTTCACAAAAAATACGTGCGGTATGAATGAATGTTGAAATGAAACTAAGTCTACAAGGTAATGCTTACATCTTGTGTTTACAAACATTGTCACCGTGCAACCTAACTCGCTTAACAGAACGATCAAACTTCAAAGCATACGTGGTGTCAGAATATTTTTGCGACGTCAAAATTAGGCATTATTTCGTTTACATTAACAAGAAAAGTGTATAAATTAAATAAAAAACCTTACGTTTTTATCAACTAGAATAAGTGTACTAAATTATAAAAAAGCAACGAATCCCTTATTTTCAGAATTACTACAAATACACAGCAATATATTTCCGAGTATCACTGTGTCCGAATATTAATGCAGCTCAATGTAGATATGTATATAGATTACATACAGCTCGCAATAACCTGTGTACATGATATATGTTCATAACCTATTAAACATATGAGTTCCCAAATCGTACTAGTACGATTTAGGAAACATAATCAATTTATTTATAAATGTCAATTTAAAATTTATAATAAATTTAATATGTATATAATATGAATGTAAAAGATTCTACAATAAATCCGCTTTTAGGAAAATACAAAAATACCGGATGAAACTGCATTGTTAGATTATTATCAGCTAAAATAAACTGGTAAAAAGTTACATTGTTCCGTCCTTAAACGGAATTTGGTATCTGGTGCCTTGAAGGAAGTGTTTATTTCAAGGCGCCAGTATTATTAAACAAGGCGCGACTTTTCTAAAGTGAGGCGCCAGTTTTCCTGGCGTACAAGGGGTTTTTTCAAAGGCCTCGTTATACTCCGGCGACAAGGACCTGTAGGGCCCGATGACGGGTCAGAGGTCCTCGTAGACGCCGGCCTCCCACGTCGCTGACTTTCCCACGGCGGATTTTCCCTTTCCCTAATTATCAGGGGAAAGCCTTATCGACACCATTGGTGGGAGTTATGCCGGATTGCACCAATAAAGTGGCAGGATTCGGCAAGACGAATTGAACTCCACCCTCACGGAGTCCACGTTGTGTCGCGTGCTGTTCTTCTAAGTTAGTTGTCAAAAAACCTTGAGAGGGACAAGCTCAAGTCCAGAACATTCAAGCATTGTATATATCCGCGTTTTGAGTTGTTGTTGCTGTAATCAGTATTATTAAAGTTAGTGCTAGGAGATACTGTTGTACAGTTCTTTCACATTTTCCTAGCCAGTTACAGTTCCCGTCGCCATTAGTTTGCCGCCGGGAAGCGTTGGTCTGATATGCAGAAAATGTCAGACGCGCACCTACGTTCGCTAATAAATCAGTGACGTACGGTCGAAACATACATCAATCGTCCCTGATTCTTTTAACTGTTTATAACACACACCAAGTAGGTTGTAAGCTCAAAATCTTTTTCTATTTCTCATTTCGCATTTATTTGATATTCAAATATAAAACCACTTAACGTTTCGAGACACAGAATCTTTACTCCACGATAAAACTACTTTTTTACATGTCATTTATATTGATTAATTATTAAGAAATTGGTGAGGTATAATTTAGGCCAGGGGTGCACAGGGAGCCGCTTTTAGCGCCTAGCTGCGAGCGACCCGCCTGTCCCGTTGCTAAGTTTAGAATCGGTGAGGAGAACTGCAGTAGTGTACGTGCGTGCTCGTAGGATCGTAGCGTAAATATGGCTGGGTTCAAGTGATACCAAATGCACGTACACTACTGCAGTTCTCCTCACTGATTCTAACCTTAGCAACGGTACAGGTAGGTTGCTCGCAGCTAGGCGCTAAAAACGGCTCCCTATACACCCCTGATTTAAGCGATCAGTACGATATTGGCATCACTCCCCTAGTTTCGGAGGTCAAAACAAAGGAATGTATTCGGCAGAGTATCTGAACAGGTTATATTCGTCTTTGCGACTGGCGAATCGTTCCGAATTATATAGAGTAATGCCCTGTTAATTGTCCGGAGTCAGGACCATACCCGACCATCTATCTGGGCAGGTAGAGTTCCAAAAATCCGAGCGAACGATTAAGAAACATTCCGTGCGAGTGAGACCAATATCGAGGTCTTGCGGTAGGTTGTTAAAACAAACATGGTTGGATGTCGGGGCAAGCTAGCTCCGTGAAGCTAGTTCTAAAAACTGGCGGGAATAGCGACGGTCAACTAATAGGGTAGAAATTCAGCCACCTATCGTAGCACTATTGTAGTTCCAATTTCAAATACTGATACTTGCATAGATTGCACCGACTACGGGCCCATCGTGAACGCAATTAGTAAGACATACTTTTTGTTGTTGTTGATATATTCGTTATGTCATTATAATCTGCAATTAAGATAATCAGTACTTAATTAAAATAACCACTTTATGCGCAATTCTCATTTATGTAATTCTTTAACAGATAAAAGTACTTATTAATTTACGTCACCAATTAGAAGCTTTACTTTATTTTGACTGTTTAGGTTAAGGTTATGCATAATAAAATTCAATCAAAGCAACAAAAAAATTAAAATTGAATTCAAACTGAGTTATTATATTTATATTCTGTTATGACGTAGTGTTCAAGCACATACTCACCTATGTATTCTTTCGTTCTCTGCATTAACTGTTCATTGCACAGTTGTAATGATTTGATAAAATCGTCGATATTATATAATGCCGTACTTTGGACTATTAATTGAAGGGAAATTTCGTTTATACAGGGTATCCCAAAATTATGGGATAAGAAAAAACATGCAAAATGTTTCTAACAGTCAAAATTATTCATATATCATTGTTAGTTCGAGGCTCAAGTTGCAAGTTGAGTGAAATGTTGGTGAATTAAAACATATTTTTATTTCTTTGTGGAGATATGTTAAGCAAAAAGTGTTCCCTGTTGAAATACTAAACGTGGATATGTTACGTAAGCGAATAAGCAATGCTTTCGATGAAATAAGACTGAAGGGAGCATGTAGTCATAGCACATCAATCATTATGAAGAAGATTGCAAAAATACGTCGACAGACTAAGAGATGCGTTTAATGATTTGTTATAAACAGTAATAGTGTAATATAACAGTGTTCAAATATTTATTTGTGACATTGTAGAAAATACGATTGTTATAGCATCAATGCAATGGAAGTGTGATTTGTGTGATTCATGTAACTGCCTAATAAATGTGTGTAAAAGAATGAAAGTAAAAAACTGTATGGTTTTGGTGTGTGAAGAATTATTTAAACCAGCGTGAACGTATGATCAGCAGTAGCACCCGCGCTACATGCGTGTGCTTCTCGCGAATGAGTATGCCGCACAGTGAGGCAAACTACTCCTTTTTGTGTCAAAATCGTAGACCTTTTGATAGGAATAAGTTAGAAAGATGGATCGTTTTCCATGTTAAAGCTAAGATGTTGCACATTAAGGGGGAAAAAATTGAAAATGTATCCATTTTCAAAGAAAATTTCGGTTTTTCCGTTATAACGTGTGGTTGAAGTTTTTTCTTGACTTGTTATACATCATTCCCTATAGATTTTGACGCGCTGAATTCAAATCTGTCCGCAGAATGTGTCTAGCCCTTCAGGATTCGATGAAAAATGCGATTTAATGGGTTACGTTCACACGGGACGTTCGGCAAGCCAGAAAATTATGAAACTCGGTATGCAAGTAGAATAGTTAAACCCTATTTTTTGTTGGTGCCATAATGCTATTTTGGGGGTGAAATCACCCCTTGAAAAGATGCAGAATTTTCTATTCCGTGGAATATCTCGAGAACGGTGAGAGCTGTTTAAACTTTATATAAATAATAATTTAAATATAGATTTAAGAAACCATTTAATTAATGGAAACTGCTAAAATGGACTTAAAATTCGATAATAGAGGTTTTATTTGTTTGCAAAAAAATATAACACATAAACTATTTATATGTATGAAACGAGATTATCCACAGGTATTTCAGCATATATTTACAAAATACAAAAACATAATTTTAAGGGTTCATGGTGGGGTTAAGTTGAAAAAATATGGACTTTTCGAAAATTATTTTTACGCGGTTTGTAGATATAAGAAAACGATGCTTCTGTTTAAACTTCTTTTCGACATCTCTCACCGTTCTCGAGATATTCCATGGAAAAGAAAAATCTGCATTTTTTCAAGGGGTGATTTCACCCCCATTATTTATTGTATTATGGTACCAACAAAAAATAGGGTTGCGTTACGGATGAACTACTCTACTTGCACAACGAGTTTCATAACTTTCTGAAGTTTCGGCTTGCTGAACTTCCCTTGTGAGCGTAACCCATTAAATCGCATTTTTCTTCGAATCCTGAAGGGCCAAACAAACCTTGCGAACAGATTTGAATTCAGTGCGTCAAAATCTATAGGAAATGATGTATAACAAATCAAGGAAAAACTTCAACCATACATTATAACGGAAAAACCAAAATTTTGGAGGCCAACAGTCAGCAGCCGCGTATAATGCGCTATTTAGCAGTTTAAGCACTCGCGGTGACTGTTGGTGGCGCGCGAGATTTATATATACCTATCATCATATCTTCTACAATTATTTATTAATCAGTGTGAAAACTTGTGAAAATCTTCGTTGTATATTAAGGAAAAACTTTGTCGCTGCAAGTTATATGTACCTCAAAATTGCCTCGATACTTTTTAACGGCGAACGTTGAAAAACATGGGTTATGTCTAGTATTTCTTTTTAATTAAATATTATTACATTTTTTAACGTAAGGGTTTTATGCATACATTTTACGGCTTCGTTAGAGTTTTCTGAAGTTATATTTTAAGCCTCATATCGATCCCTTAATATTTACTAATGTTATCGCAATTTATATTTAAAGAAATAATGATTTTGGACGATGAAAAATTTTTTGTTTATAATTTTTAGCAAGAATAGTAATAATTCGATAAACAAACTGTAAATTGAAAAAATGTGTGTCGTGACGAGCTTTAAAACACTATATTTTTTAAAATACAGATTAACAACATTTAATTTTCCAATATTTCTTAGCGTTTGGACAATAATTTTTCCCATTTTTGAGCGCTAGTCCCCTTATTGCATCCGAGCCCACAATTATTATTATGACTTGCATATCGTAATATAACATTATATACAGGACTGCATTCCTTTATAGAATACGTGTAGCCGCAGGCTGTAAATGTACAATTAAAGAAAGATTCTTCTTCAGACACACATAGCATATTAAAATTGAAATGTCGGTATGGTAGTTACCATATACTCTCGACTGAAAAATCGTCAGTCGTCCGAAATTTCAATCGCCAGCAATGCTGATGTCGCCAACTTCACTGCGAAATATTTATGTAAACTAATGAAATAAACAAACAACAAAGATTTTTTCTTGTATTTCAAGAGTGGTAGAATATACCCCCAGAAATTAGAAGACGTTAAGTGTTTATTTCATTATAAAAACTATCATCGAAAATTGGCCGATTTTTCGGCCGAGAGAGTAGAATGTCCTCTTAAGACCGCTCTTCACAGCAGCTATGATACCGCACTCTCGAGCGGCTGTGAACAGAATAATTTCACGCGCATCTCCCTTGCGCATCGCATCTAGGAAGAGTCAGCTCCAACCTCGTGTGTCTTTGGTCGGTCCGAGGGAATCAAATTCTCTGCCTGTAGGTATCTAATAACGGGCAGCAGCTCTCTAAAGATGAGTAAGACGTTCCTCACTCTTTACTTATCGATGTCGACGTCAGTTACTTACAGCTTTGCTTTCGGCTTTGCCCGCCAGCACTCTAGGACGGCTTGTGAACTCGAAAGCGACCATTGTGCAAGCCTGAATTAAGGGATCGTTGAGTGATGGAGAAAATAGCCGTCTTCACACAGCATGATCAACGAAATCCGGAATTAACACTTTGAGTGAAGTCAGTGTGTTTTCCGGCTGAAGGTTTCCCACCTCGCGCACGGTTTTCGCGCCATTTCACGTCCAAGATTTATGAAAATCGTCGGAAGTATTGTCAGAGGGTCCCATAATGTTCGCCGTGGAACCGAACTGAGAATTCGCTTTGTACTTTGCCCCCTCAGGGACCCACACTCCCCTGCTGTTAACTAACGGAAGTTGATTTTTTTATATTTTTTGTTAAATAGGCATGAAAGTATTACTAATGGATTCGTGCGATTCTCGCGATGACAATGTGTTTAAACTCGACCTTATTCTGACTATTTTTAATTATATACAGGGTGTTTCACTACAGGTGGGAATCCTTTTAAGGGGGGGGGGGGCCCTACCCTGAAGTCACTAACAAAAGACAAAGTTAGGGATTTTTTGTTCGTATAAATAAAAATATAGAGCTCGGATTTTTTATGTAGTTTTAAAGCAATCTTTATTTTGTTAGAAAACATTTTTTTTTGTTTTGCAAAATTGTATGTACGCAATGGCCGTGAACAAAATGGCTTCCCGGAGCACTGCAAAAAATCTGGCCCACATTCCCGAGAATGACTGGATCATCTCAGAAGAAAATGCAAAAAAGATATATAAACTGGAATATATTATCTTCCATGTAGCGTAGGATTTTTTTTTATATTTCAATTATTCAATCTGTTACAAGCATTTCAGTGCAAATTTTTATGCCAAGAATTAAAGTCAATTCTTCAAACTGCTACAATTTCCAAAATAATTTGAATTTTGGGAAAATCCTACACTACATGGAAGATAATATATTCCAGTTTATATAACTCTTTTGTATTTCCTTCTCAGATGATCCAGTCATTTCTGAGAGTGTGGGCCAGTTTTCTTGCAATGCTCCGGGAAGCCATTTTGTACAATTTAAAAAAAAAAGTTTCTAGCAAAATAAAGATTGCTTTAAAACTATATAAAAAATCCCTAACTTTATCTTTTGTTAATGGCTTCAGGGTGGGGTGCCCCCTTAAGGAATCATTCTACGGTAAGGGGAACCACCGTGGCCGTAGGCCCTATGGAAAGCGCAACGCGTTTCCCTTATCTCCGCGTGCTTCTTAGGCGCCATAAACTGTATTTGGTGCACGCGTGCTCGACTAAAATTCAAAGCCAATTTTCTCGAAAACGAAGTGCGATATTAAAAATTTAATTGTATATTTTCGAATTATCTTTTGATTTAGAACCACTCCTTAAAAGAATTGCCACCTGTAATGAAACACCCTGTACAACGTACAAATGGTCTACGGAATTTAAAAGTCTCTTGAATTAGGTACAATTATAAGGGGCTTCAATAATATCGTATTTGGATGTGTTTACACTAAGGTCGGCATCAGATATATTGGCTGGTGAGTTTCGTGAGGAGTATTCTCCCACCACACAATTTGCCTGATCAAGATACGTTTCTAAACAGTTAGTAAAAGCAGTATTCCAAGGCTTTTGTAATTATTTTTAAATGAACAATCACACCTCCACTTCGAGCTGAAAATATACATTTCTTATCTTCTTAAATAGTTGTGCATTATATATTTATATTATAAAAATTTAAATATGAAGACTGTAAAATATAGGTCAAATGTAGGTAAGTACAGCCCTGTAACAAGTAGGAAAGGACGCATTTGGCGGCTTGTACCCTCAATGGTATCCATTGCACACCACTTGAGTGGATCTCGGTTTAGTCGCTATATCTCGGGCTAGGCATTATGCAAGGAGATCCCTACATCTGAGCCCGGGGATTTTGATAAAATTTTATGGGATGAATCTATGACTCATATGATAACAGAGTAGTAGAATATATAACGCCAATGCACGCTTTTTTTTATAGACAATTGATATTTGTCCTATATGAGTATTTCAGTTTAAGCACACTGTAAAAAAATGTGTTGGGTGAATGCACAGAGTGTTTGCTTCTTAAGCGGAAGGTATGGTTTCATATCACGTTATCGGCAGTTTATATTAATAAATTCATTTTAATAGATCCTTCCAATGTTTTATTTCCGATATTATATTCATCATTAATATACTATTTATCAACATTTAGTAACTTATACTGCTTTCTTGTTACATTAGTCCATTTCTTCTTTTCCTGTAAAACTGTTGTGTAAATTAGTTTTGTGTACTTATAGCATTACTTTTTATACATATTAAATGTGCATATGTTCAATTTTTAAGAAATGAACGACTGAAACTAATTAAATGCAGACACGAAGAATCACGATACACTTCGGGCTCAAATAAATTATGCCGTACTATCGCAAATACGCGGTGGAGAGGTTCTCCTTCCTGGGGGCATTTCATTCGCATGGGATTGGTAATGCGCAAGCTCGACGCGCACAAAATCTTTATGCTGACCTCTCTAGGCTGTAGACCGAAGCAGCCGATCGAAGATGCATTGCCCTATTGATAATCAATGATTGTCACCAGCATCTTAATTCATGACATGTTCGAAATTTTTCCAGAAGAGTTTCCTGAATTTTACCGTACTTCCATAGCAGAAATGATTATATTCATTCTGTTATGAGATGAACTGGTATACAGGTGCACGTAAAAGAAATTCCTCATACTTCTCATAACGGCTTCGCAGGTCATGATTTTATGAAACGTATGCATCTGGCAAACGTGAAAATGAATGGCAATATTTCAGTGCACTGCCTTATTGGTATTCATAAAAAAAATTTGGACTTTTTAAGAGTAAGTGCGTATAATACTTAAGGGGCTGTTCCGGTCTAGAGCCCATAAAAATAGGTGACATTTAGGAATTAATTAAAGGAAAACTACCATATATAATTTAGTGGGACTGTTTGCATTGTATTAAGGATGTTTTAAATTATAGAAATATATTTTTTGTATTATAATTAATCATTGCAGGCGGCACTGGGGTGTCGTTAAAGTGGAGGCGTCAAAAAATTCATCCCAAACGGCGAGACCCGTATCTCCAAAAGTTATTATCCTGTTCGGCTGAAACTTTTTTATTTTGAAGAATATACTTCTGGCTATAGGATGAACCAGAAAAATTACAAATATGACATTTTTTTTTTAAAAAATAACGATACTTGAAGTTTGAAATCACTTTTTCCCTATATTTTTCGTCCTTTCGACGCCTTTAAAAATTATAAATTTCCAATTTTTTATTACATTTTACTGGTTTCCTCCCTAGCCAGAAGTATATTCTTCAAAATAAAAAAAGTTTCAGTCGAATCGGATAATAACTTTTGGAGATACAGGTCCCGCCGATTGTGAGAACACTGTTCCGAGAAAAACGCATTTAAAGTTTTACATGAGTGCCGAGTGGCCGGGTGTTACCCATGCATTTTCCGCTACTCAAATGCCTATAACTTCGGGAGTTTTTACGAATTTCAACAAAACCTTTTAAACACGTATTTCTAAAAGGTTGAACATTCGAAAAATGAAATAAAAAAAATCAATTTTTGGACGGGAACCACCACTTAATAATGCACTCTTTTATCCGTCCATTTATTTTAGGCATAACCAAGTCGCGCCTAAAAAGGGGAACTTCTCCACCACATATTTATAGCAATACGGCGCAATATTTTTGACGTGGTTGTACCATTAATGAATATTGAGGCAGTGAGAGTGACAACGGACTAACCCCCATTTTTTTCAAAATTGAGTTAGTAGCAATAAGGTATTCCAAAAGGCTCTAGTAATCATATAAAATAGGAAAAGAAAAATTTTTAATGTGGGTTAGTCCGTTGTCGCTTTCACTACCTTAATTCGCGTTGGGTAAAAGCTAAATTACTTAATATGGATGAAACTGTCAGATAAAAAGGAATTTCTCTCTATCTCTGGACGATGTATTTGGTTTATATAAACCAGACATACACCACACTGCAACAACAACGTTCATGTACCTTGTAAGAAAGCTAGAGTGGGAGAAGCTACGTAAGCTCCGGAGCTTATATTGGTGAGAACTGGTCGTGAGTTAATTGCATTTTCAATAAAAATGATGAATCAAGTGTTCATATATCTCAAGTGCAATGAAATTATTAATGCACACATCGGTCCGTAGCGAAATTAATACTTCATATAATGAGTAGGGGAATTTGTATTAAACGCAAGGGAATATTTAAACGTAAATAAAACAAATGTTACATACCTGTTACAGAATTATAAATCCGTAAAATAATTAATGAGAGGAATCGTACACAAAGATTACAAAATTATTACTATAGTAACTGTCAAAATCAAGGTTTCATATTTGTAGATTAAAATACGTATCTTCAACGAGTAAATCCGCTTTGAAAACGTACGAAGGAAATTGGATACGTAATACATACCCTTTTACAGTTCTATATCATACCGTATATCATCATTCAGATAGCTTCTTTAGAATCCTGCCAGTTTTACTTCAGAATCAATGTTTATTGATGGAACTCGTTTTAAACTAAATTTCTTATTTAATTTTTAGTTAACAAGAGGTGTGATTTCTTAGTTACAAAGTGTAGTTAGAAGCAGTGATCTTTTTTTATAATATGTTTATATAAGGTCGCATCAACTACGAAGGTTACCTATGCGCAACTACAATCGTGTTACGTGCGTTAAATGAAGCATATAGTTGTGCTTAGATTAGGGGAGAGTAGGGTAAAACGGAACGGGTGGGTAAAACGGAACATCAATGTTTCTCTTAGATAAGAACTGCGAATGAGTTGGTATCGCGTGTCGTGGGACCAAAAGGTCCTCACAGCATTTCGTGACAGACCATAGACCTGTGCACACGTTACTTTCCGTTAAGAGAGTTGGAAAAATATCGGGTATCGACGATTCAATATTGTGTTGTACTTTCGACCACTTTACGGCACTTGAATTTCGAAAATTAATAACGGTAAGTACATCGTTGGATTCTATAGTCCTTACGCTACATTTTGACGTATTAAAAAGTTATTTACCTCATGTTGAAGTGTAAATATTAAATGTTTACTAAATGCATCACATGTAAAGCGCCCATGTGGGCCCATGAGGTCTCATGCACCAGTACTGAAAAGGAAGATGATACATTTGTATGTGATTTTTGTTCATAAAATAATAAACAAACTGTATTAATCTATCCTTCTTTTACGATATTATATTTATATTTGATTATTTTCCGTAATTTTCATATTATCTAGTAAAATATTTTTTCTTATATGTACAATATATATCTTTGTTGTATTTAATTTGTAATAGTTATACCTAAAACATATATTTATAGTTTTTAACATAAATGAATACATTTTAAATCATAAAAATAAAGATGTTGTACGTTTACATGGTCTTCAAGTGGGTGTTCCGTTTTACCATACCACTTGAGCGGGGCAAAGATTTCAATACCTCCGGTAAATCTCATTTTCCTTCGTTCCCAAAGATTTTTCTTAACAATGGCTTTGATTTTCTTATAGTCTAAGGTCCACTGAAGACTCCTGTTGCAGTCCCGTGTTTTTTCTCCTTCTAATTTTATGTTATCACCCTCCAAAGTTAAGCGTTCCGTTTTACCCTACTTTCCCCTACTATATAAAGTAAATATCTAATATACAATTTGTCCGGTAACCGGTTGAATTAGCGGACGAGTGGTGATTCTATATGAAAAAATAAATCTAAAGTATAGAACAAAATTGTTTGAAATCGATCTTCGTTTTCGAGAAAACTGACTGAATTGTAGTCGAGTACGCGTGCACCGAAGTACGGTTTTAGGCGCCTGACGAGCACGTTGAAGTAAGGGGAACGCTTTTCGCCACTGTACGCACCGGTGTGCCTGTCACTGATTCATCAACGTCCAGTGCAAACCCGCTGACCCTAAAAAC
Source organism: Andrena hattorfiana (assembly GCA_944738655.2). Classification (NCBI taxonomy): domain Eukaryota; kingdom Metazoa; phylum Arthropoda; class Insecta; order Hymenoptera; family Andrenidae; genus Andrena; species Andrena hattorfiana. The sequence continues at coordinate 17,758,542 of OX122890.1, read as the reverse complement.
ACGAAATTCGGAGAGTATATTCCTTTTAAGCTCGATAAGAAGGGATTGTTTGAAATTCAAACCCAAAGGGGGTGAAAAGGATTAAAATGTGTTTTTGCGCACTCCTTAATATCTTTTAGGCCCAATTAGATATCAACTTGATTTTTATTTACAAAGGTTATCCACACAAATGTCTCAAAACCAACATATATACATATATAAACATTCGTTAAACAAATGTTATTTTACAAAAATTACATAAAAAATTACTTCAAAGAACAGATATAAAAGTGATTCCTTTTAATTATTCTACCTTAGCGCAAGCACGGATGCTATGGTAGTCTTCATATATAACGGCAGGCTTGGCTTGTATAAAACCGAAATCTTGTATAAAACCGAAATCTTGTATTAATCGTCTAAGCCAAGTGCTTCTCAAAGTGGCCGCTACCGCCTCCTGGGGGAGGGGGGGGGGGTTTAAATTATCTAGTGCATTAGGCATAAGGGCGTTAGACATAAGGTGACCATACCTAATATCGCCCATGTTCCTAATATCGTCACTCGCTACATCTCGCACAGTAAGCACTAAAATTTAACGGTTATCCATTGAATTAATACCGAAACATATGTAGGAAGACAAACTGTAATTGCAGCGTCATGTAATAAAAATTACAGAAAGGGCAGTATATTAGAGAATCTTAATAGTGTAAAAATTTATTGGGCTGCCACAATTTTACATCACATTCGGAGAAGGTAAGTCTAATAATTCTGTAAATGCAAGAATATCTACTAGAAATGCCTAATTAATGATGTAATTAAGGAATAAAATCGATTAAAATATTTTTCGTAATGAAAATAGAGTTTTTCTTTTAGCAGTACGCGTCTACCGGAGAACAATGGATTCGATGTAAAGGTTGTTACAGGTGGGGTCTCGAAATTTGCGGAGCAACCGAAATAAAGTTTGTTTGTCCAATATGTACATCCGAACCTAAAAATAAAATATTTTAAGAATCCTATTTCTATATTTTTGTAATAAAAATAAAATCAAAGATGGATAAAAAAAACATTTATAGAGCAAGAAATAATAAAAGCACGTGTGAAAATGATTTTAAAAATTCATATATACATAAATTAATCAATATTTCTTGAGTAGGCGATGTAAGGTACATTTTTTTCAGGACCGAATTTTTACGCCTTACGTTTTTTAATACCTGATTAAAAATTTGTAGGTTTTAACGATTGTAAATTATGCTACATGACTGGTGAATGATTTCTCTTTACTTTTAAACAAATTGCATGAAAAAATATAAATTATTATTCATTTGATAGTGATTTAACTTTTTTTAACACCCTAAAGAGACGAAAATGGGGGTGATTAGGATTTTAGTAACATGTGGTTGCACATGATTCCCCAACAGAGTTCATTAAGTGTATAGAACTGTAAACGTATACGCAGATTTTATTATATGAATAGAATATTTTTTATATCCATTATATCAATAACATTCAACGGATTCCAAGTTTAGAATACTCGGAATAGTCGTAGCTGTCGCATGTCGACACGCAATATTACGTTGCGGCGATTGAATTCTAAACGTTAGGAGATAACTGCGGGGCAAGAATAAAATGGGACACCCTATATATGGCAGAGAGCGGTTGGAATAATTTAATAGAACTAATGGATCGGTGGCCTGAAAAAGTTTGAGAAACACTGGTCTAAGCCATTCTACCTGACAAGTTTCCGCGAATGCGATATTGTATGTACATGTATTCTGATTCTGTAGAAGAAAGGACCACGCACGTCTGTTTTCTACTTGCCCAACTGATACTATAACCATTAAATTTAAATTAGTATCCACGGTTAGATTTTCTGTCTGTGAAATTTTGCGCCCAATTTGTGTCTGCGTATCCTACTAGAATTGGTACCTCTTTCACTATTATCACCTAACTTTAATTTATAATGAATAGTTCCCTTCAAGTATTTCGGTATTCTTTTCGCTTCGACCTAATCTATTCTTACTGTACTTTTTATCTTTCTGCTTAACAATGTGACGCTCGTAGTTACATATGTCTGGTCTTGTGTAAACAAGACATTAATGCTCCTATTCATTTTTGAAAATCGTCATTGATCCGTGTTCTTCATATAGCCGTCTTCATTTTTCTTCAAAACTTTACAGTCTCAATCCGAATATATCAAGTACCTGTCTTATATAAAATTATTGATAAATATAGAAAACTAGCCTTACTACCTTGCTTTGCCCGTAATTTAGATTCTGATTTTATAAAAAAAAATTATTTTCTTTTTGTGAAAGTCACATTTATCTGGATTGGGCAGGCATAAAGAGCTGAGGTATATCTCGTGACTCCAGAATTAAATTCGAAAGTTTTTAGGCGACAGACAAACACATAAACATATAATCTTTCTGCTTTATATATTAAGATTCCATGTTTATCTCTTTCTACTTGTATACCTAAATAGAATTTCACGTCTCGGAGATTAGTTACATCAAAAGCTTTGTCTAGACACGCTATAGGTACATTCTACATCCAATATTGTATGTTTATTGTCTCCCGCAATCAGAATATCATCAGAGTATGTTATAAGATAGTACAATGATCTGTTTCGCTTCTATTACAATCTGCTTTTCGTAAAATATCGTGTGATGTTTTTTTTTTCATCTTTTTGTGGCTTGTTTGAACCAATATGTGTAGTCCTTTCTCTAATTTACAGACCTTAAATTCATTGACTTCATAGCTGCTTGGTTGCCTCATATATATTGTTTCTGTTAATTTTCCATTAAGGAACTCATTCTTTGTCATAGTGTTGGACGATCATTCTCTTTCTTCCGGCAATTGATATAGCATCGTACGAGACGTGGTTTGTCTTACGACTGGCGCGAGCACTTCATCATAATCAATTTTGTATATTTGACTGTATCCTTAGAGCAATATTTTTAGAGAAAATATTTTTTTCTGCATCTAGTTTTAATTTAGAACCCCATTGACACCCACTCGGTTTTGCATTCGCAGATAAGTCCAGGGATCTCACCAGATCCCAGATTTCGCCGTGTTGTAATGACGCTGTTTCCTCGTTTATTGCTGCTTTCCATTTATTTTTATCCGGTCTTGATAATGCTTCCGCAATAGTTTTAGATTTAAGCATATCAACTTCAGCCATTTTTACATATATTGTAAACGCGTAAGATGTATAGATAGCATTATTCTTATTTTTTACTCTGTCTTCATCTTTCTTCATACGAGGCATATGCACTTGTTTTTCTATTTCAAAGTCACATTGTATTAAAATATCATCTTCTATGTATATCAACCTTTGTGTCTTTTGCGTTTTCTGAATAGAGCGTTCTCGGCAGTGGGAAAGTAAATGAACTACGCAATACAATTAGATTCACGAATGATAGTTTTTAATAAAATACGAAGCGAATATACGCTAAGAGCGGCAGTACAGTCCCATGGACGTAAAGGACGGTGCATAGTTACGGGAGGTTGAACCAAAAGACAGAAGGGGAATCGTGGGGAATCGCCTGTTTAAGCCATCTTGAGTCGGTTAGTGATCCTCTAAAGAGTGACCGGAACAACTTGTATAACAAACCAATAATAATACTTTCCCGAACATATTGTGGAAAATAAGGAAATTTTTATGTTATTATAGACTAATAGTTAACCGTCTGAGATGCCTACGTTATTGCTTTGGTGTTGGGATATATATATATATTCATAAACACTATCATAACATAACCTTTTTTGAGGAGTTATTGCCACATGTATGTACTACTTACGCGAAGTAAAATACCACCATAAACGTAAGAGTTGTCAAGAATGGTTAAGAGTGAAATGGTGTATATCTCTTTCTCTCTCGTAGGATTTAGTCAAACCATGGTGGACATCGATTCGTGGCCAGACTCTTAGACCTGTTTCACACATTCACGGCACGGCACGGCACGGCACCGTTTATACGGTAAAAGGAACGAAGATCATATAGAGACCTTTCACACGTGCCGTCGCCGCATAGACAGCGACCGGCCGCCGTGATGTCGGGCCGGTCCGTTTCACACATTTAAGGCACGGCACGGCGCGGCACCGTTTATACGGTAAAAGGAACGAAGATCATATAGAGACCTTTCACACGTGCCGTCGCCGCATAGACGGCGAACGGCCGCTGTGATAGACCGTACCTCCCCAATACAATGCACGGCAACCGTGACCGCCTTTTTATATGCTCATATGGTAACGTAAGAAATTATGGAGTTTCGGGAATCGCCACTTGAGTATGTTACTCTGGAGGAATTTTCAAATGTACAAATAGGGCATTTTAAAGGTGCAAACGCATTACTGTTGTTACACTTGAGATTATAATAATACCCGGAATGTACGACGTTACTCAATACCCAGGGTACCCGGGTGCCCACCTACTGACAGGGACTGCTACCAGTACGTAAAATAGCGGTATTATACCGGTATTTTTCGGTTGTACCTTCGTATGACGTCATACCGGTACCCCTACAGCACACTTTGTTGCAGGAACGTTGCAGAAACGTCTCGACACATTGCAATGTTACCGTTTGGTTGCAGGTTGCATTGCAATTTTACTGCAACATTGTGGAAACATTGCCGTGGAATATTGCAATGGAAACGTTTGTGCAATAATCCTGGACTATTGCGCACACATTACCGTGCAATATTGCAATGGTAAATTTGTTAAACTATTGTATTAAAAATACACCAAAAACTAAAAAAAAATCGTTTCTTGTACTCCGCAGGATATTTCATAACACAATATGAATCAATTTTATATAGCATCAAGCGTCGAAATGAATTTTGTTGTGAGATATCCGGCTCCACGATTAGGGAGATGTAATGGGGTTGTCAAAACGAGCCTTCATTTTTGAATAATTTGAGTTTAAAGTTATGTACGGTCGAAATTTAAGTTCGAATACGTAAGCAACATTTTCAATCAACAGTTGTAGCTGCAGCAGTAAAGTGTTCCTCTACGGTGCTCGAGGTCATGAATTCGAATCTCACTGGGGTAAAAGAATTTTCTATTTATTAAAGAAACACTACGGATTACTACTACGATTCCCGGTCACATTCATGTCCGTCGCATCCATCGCAGCATGGTATACATTACTTACTTACTCTAACCAATACTTTTATTTTTGGCCTTACTGCCTGGAACGTTGCGTGATCATTGCTGTGTAATATCTCCGAAACATTGTTTGACCATTGCTGTAAAATTCCGAAACAATGTTGCAGAAATGTCTCCCGCAATGTTGCATAGGGGCGGACATAGCAATGTACTTGTAACGTTTCGGGGACATTCCGTGCAATGTTTCAAATGTTGCAGCGCAACGTAACTAAGACATTCCTGCAATAAAGTGTGTTGTAGGGGTATATGAAAATACCGGTATATTTACCTATATTTACCGGTAATTTATTCGGTTTTCCTATTCCATTACAATTTTCAAGATATTTGTAAGCAGAGATTTAAAACCGATATTATTTTGTTACTGCCATTATGTTACCAAAATTATATCCAAACCGATATAGTACCGAAATTGCTGTAATACCGAACCCAAAGGAATTGCCAGCATTTTTCTGGTAATATGTATAGTGTGATCGTGATTGAAAAAGAATACGACATTACTATGTTACATTACGAGAGCGTGGAGACTCGTCACTCTGTGATCGAGCGTTAAGCAAAAATATTTTTGAAAATTAATTTATTTTATTTAATTAATTATTTTTACTTCTTAATTCACTAGTGATAATTCATTAATGTACTTTTAGTTTCTAAAGTCGTGTTCAGATATATTGACCCGGGTATTAATCGTAATTGTAATTGTTTCATCGGTACAATAACTATTACAAAAATTCGAATTCATTGTGTACTTGTAGTAATAATTTTTTCTCAATAATAATATGTAACGCACTCGTGATGAACAAAAGCACTTACAGTATTGTCTCCCTGAGGGCTCGTTCGTCGGCACCGGCGTTGAGCCCGTGTCGCGAGCAGAGCCTTAATTCCGAGTGTTCGTTTCTCCCTTCTTTTTGGCCGGAGGGGGGAGCGAGATGGAACGCTTTGCGTGCGCGACCGTGTCTCGCTCGCTATCGTTCCATCTCGCTCTCGCCTTCGCTGGACAAGAGTGAGATAGAAATGGTGGGGATAGCGAAAAGCCCACATCGTGTGCACCAAACCGAGCCCATCGGGAGATAATACTGTATTGATGTTGTTAGTAACAGGAAAATTGATGAACGACATTCAATATCCAGACCTCACAGCGAAGACATATTGAAGAATCTGCAAAGCGTCTAAATATTTCAACTGAGCATAGCTTCAAATTTCATAATCAATATCATAGGATGGACAATGCTGAATATCTCAGAAACAATAAGTTTTAGGATTAATGCACGAAATTTAGTACTTTCATACTCAGAATTCGCTATTCCATTGAATTTGACAGTCCATTTGAAAAAATAAAATTGACCTCCACATCTGATCTATGCCGGTAAAGAAACTAGTTTCACCGTGTTTTGTGTTTCGTACAACCAGACAACTTTTATAAATAATATTTTCGCTTCTTACTTGAAATAATAGATATTTAAGGTGAACCGATTTAGTGCATTTTCTCGGTGATACCGGCAGCTTTACCTGTGCCAATGCTAGAAACACATTATGTTTCCCGCACCCACCGCTCGAAAATTCGAGAGGGCGCTCGAAAACCAGTGCTTATTTCAGAATATCGGTACTTCAGACCGGTGACACTGAAGACAAAGGAATGTCAGGTCTATTCTATACCTGGTCTGTGCTATGAAGAAGCAAGTTGGCATGCATCGAAGGAAATTGGGTAGAATAGCAATTGAAAAAGGCGTAACGCTTCATCTGCAGCTTGGAAACTTATATCACTACGTCACTGTACCGATCCTCGACATCGACGGACGCGTCTAATACACAGCTGGTCCCAGGTATACGAATACCCGTTGCTTTTGGGTCAAGTCGTAGTAATTTCAGATTGTAGTAATGACTTTTCAATGTCGTCACATTCATTATCACGTATATGGACATTGTTCGATACCACATTCTCACATTCCTCACCATTCTCTCCTGTAAGATCGTACAATCTTTTTCATAAGGCTATTAATTCTTCCCTCGCCGCTGATTTATCTTCCTCACTTAGTAACACATTACATACATCGAGGATACATAAATATCGCCGTACGAAACACGTCGTTCCTAAATAATTTGCGTTCACGGTTCTCCATACATTCAACCAATAGTTTTGGTACTACCGTGTGGAGTTTCTTAACACTAATTAGGGTAAATCCGGTCGACCTAATATAAAATGGCTATTAAAACTAATACAGATATTACTTATTTTACCAGAACAAACCTAATATGTTCAGAATTTTATGCTGATTTAGAAAAACTGGTCGATATTTGCTTTAATACAATATTTACTGTAAATCGGGTTGAAAACTGAAGTCGTGACATCTGACCACCTCGCCCGAGGTGCCGGGAGAAATGGTTTTCGTCGCTGGCAGAGACCACTCACAAAATTATTCATGGAAAATTAACAAAGAAGAAAGCAAAATTATTTATGAGTGAATACAACTACAGATTCATTGATATTTAATTTTTTTACGCTAAACAAGTAAAGAACACATCAAAGATTAAGCGAACTACCTACCGGCAATTAGCAAGGCAAATGAATACAAAAGTGAATAAATAAAATAAATAAACAATAATAATAATAAGATAATGATAAAAAATAAAAATATAAATAATAATAATAACAAAATCATAACTCGACCATCTCTCCTTTCTGCAGCGAGAGATGGTCTTTTTGTTAGTTTTGAGAGAAAGAGTTAATATGACTAAATACTTTGGCTGCATTGTTCCTCAATATCTCCAATATCTTATTATTCCCAAACATTAAACGAAAATAAACTTAGAAGTATATTTTAAATACGATTCTGTACACCATTGTTTGACAAAAGAGATTAAATGTAACCTCAGTTTACCTTTTATAGCCTGTAAATCTAGAAAAAACTTTAACGTGTTTTTACGTATAGAGTCTGAAATATAGCGACTCGACCAATTCTCCGGCCCGACCGCGTCTCCCGGATTTACCCTATACATTGTAGCCATGCTCAGAGAAAATCGTCCATTAAAAGTTGCTCCTCCCGTAATATTTTGGTAGCAATCAGAGCAGGTTCTAATGCTCCTACAAGTTCTTCAATTTCCGGCGTAAATGCAATTTCCTTCGTCTAACTGACCGCGACTATGACCGTAACCGAAATTATACCGGTCTCGACTCCCTGATGGAAAGCTTGATTCGCTCACATCTGCACTTATGAATGTTGAGAGGTACACCTTATGCCCATATTTGTCAATTTCTTTTCAATCGTGTTCATGCGGAATTATTGAGCATACGTTGTATAATATAATCCGTATAGCCTTCGAAACGAGTAGCCCGATTCTGAGTGTTTGAGTGTCAATGTTGATGTTTCCGTTAGTGTAACGTCATTTACTTCTAATTATAATCCTATTAAGGACCCCTCCTATTACTCTTTTTAAACGATTTTATTCAGCTTTGAGTCCCTGTATGTTTATTTGTATGTTTGTATGTTTATTTGTATGTTTGTATGTTTATTTGTATGTATGTATGGTTCAAAACTGGCAACTCAAATTTAACCCACTTCCAAATATCCAACTGTCTTGAAACTTTGCAGGCGGGCGTAGTTTGGATAACAATATTTGAAAAAAAATTAGCTCCGAGCGGGTGAAAAAATTACCCAGTCATCAATAAATATAACCCATAACCACAAATTCAAACGACATGAAATCAGCCACTCGCGTTCTTTACGAAAACGAAAGAAAGGCGCTGCGTTCGGAGCGCTAGTCGCATCGCGTTTGCCGAAAATACACAATTTATTGAGAAATGATTCGTCACGTATGTACGAATATTAAAAATAAAACTTTGCAAGCGTTCTTAGTATATCACCATCGAAATTGTAGTAAAAGGAAAGAATTATTTTTTAGCGACATTAGCACTATAGCGTTTAAGCAAACTGTTAAACTCTATAGAGCAATAAAAGATATTTGTAAAGAAGTCTGAGCTGTGAAATGAAAATCCACAAATATTAAAAACTAGAAAATAAAAAATATATAAAAAAAATTTTATGTTAAACAATTTTATTAAAAATGCACTAAAAGCTAAAAAATAATTCTTTCCTTGTACTACAATTTCAATGGTATTTTTTCACTTTAAATAAAATCGTGGAGCAGATTATGTCATAACAGAATATAAATCAATTTAATACAGAATCAAACATCGAAATGAATTTGTCGCGACATATCCGGCTCCACGATTTTATTTAAAGTGAAAAAATACCATCGAAATTGGAGTACAAGAAAATAATTATTTTTTAGTTTTTAGTACATTTTTAATAAAACCGTTTAACATACATTTTTTTTATATATTTATATACATTAAACTATTAAAACAAATAAACAAACCGCGAACTACTGCGCAGGCGCATACCACCAATTTCAAGGTATAAAAGGAATCACGGAACCAGATTCCCTCTGCCCGTGCGAACGGACAAACCTAGAGGTAGCTGACATAGATGCATATTGTCCAGTAAAATTTCAGACCGTTCCTCTAGTAGGCAGAGACTGGTTCTCAGAGAATAAAAGGTATTAGGTGCTCCTCCAACGGTTGGAGCTCGCATTGTCATAACGCTCTCTTCTCGCGGAGATTTCAAGACCGCTCCTGACAGGTAGCGACTTAACCTCTTAGCGAAAGCAAAGTCTTGAGAAACTCCCCATAGAATACATAACTCTACCAAGAACGTCTGGTCCGCTCCCAAAGAAAAAATCTAACCTCTCTTCTACGGCAACGACTGCGCTTACAGCGGAGAAGAAACATACTATTGCATTTAAATACATAGCTAATTTTAAACCCTATACATATCTACAAACATATAATGCAAATATATTTAAATACATAACATCAAGTCATTACATAATTATAACATATCTCTTACTCATTTTATATTAATTGTTATACAACCAGGTTCAGATTTGTTTGAATAAACTCTTGCAAAGGTATTTATTTTGCAAAGGTATATATTTGCAAAGGTATATATTTGCAAAGTTTATTCATCTTAATTCTAAGGGAAATCGCACTTCCCTTCGAAACCTACGACCTCCATTTGTCTCGGGGCACTAGGACGTTATTAGTGTCTGTAAGTTCGTCGACGAGTTGTTGGTTGGCAACGTACATACAAATTCTATTGTTAGATGGTCTAGAGACAAATCTACTGTTTACCGAAGAGATGAATTTAGCTACGGTCATTGTGTATTCTTCAATGGAGACGCCAATGGATTGATGCCAAACTCGATGCAGATGTAAAAGAATTTTTTATTACTTCGCGAAAAATTAATTTCTTTTCTCTTGATGTTAACTTCTTTCGACGTCCAGAGCGTGGTTTATTTGCGACATTTCCATCACTGTTGTACTTTTTTTATTATGAAATGAATTGTTGATTTACTTCGTTTTAAAAGAACAGCGATTTCTTCGTACGATTCTGCGTCTTTATACAATCCAACAATAAGTTCACATTCAGGTTTAATTGTTTCCGATTTCTTACAACTCTTAATTCTCAATTACAAATAAACGTAAAATGTTCATTTCTGTTTGCTCCCAAGCGAAGTTAGAAGCATACTAAAGTTCATTTGTTTACATTTAGACTTCTTGGGTTAAGACATATTTACAAATTACAGGCTGCATAACAATTTTCGAATACTTTTGTTATCCCATATGAATACATTGCTGTAATAAACATTCTACAACCCTTATAATGTTGCTTTCAAATTCTTAGAAACTTTGAACATATTATCATAAATGTTTGCTAATACGTACACAATCTTTTCTCAAATAAAGCTTAATGTTTTTTTCAGTTTTTATATACTAGTCATCTCTTAATCATGCTGGGTTCGAATATTTTCATTACTCGTTGTTTATGGAGATGGTGTACAATTATAGTCACTTGAGGTTTAGATAAAAATGGGTTGATAACTGTTGACGTGTAAGTGGGATTATTGTCGTGGAATGAACACCAAGTTCTTATGCAGTACAATTCTCGTCGAACACGACACATTCGAGCGAGCAGGGTGGTTCATGACCTCTCATTAAAGTACCTCCTTGACAGTACGACACTGTCGGGGTAAATTCTTTTTAGACTTTCAGATCGTTGGATGCCGACCCCTCTAATTATCCTCTAATGACTGCCAGTCCTTTCGAAAACGTTTCAATCTTCCGCATGTACAGGGTGTATAAAACGTGGTGGTTACTGCTAGGGGTGAGTCCACACCCCTGGAGTGGTGGATATCTGTTAAAAAAAAAATCCGCAAATTTTTTTATAACATTGAAAATTAATATTACAGTTTTTTCTTTACATCAACCTGTTCTGCTGAGTGAAAAGAAAAAAGTTCAAATGAAACCACGTGTCGCACACGCACCGCATTAACGCAAAAATTTGTTTCAACATATACAAAAATTAGAGTGTGTACTATCCGAATATTGGAGTAACTCGTGTAATTTGAACATTTATGAGTAAGTCGAAAGTTGGAGATTTGTTCGAATATACCGCAAACTGGAGGAACATTGGCATCTACATAACATCTATTAAAACGGAAAATGAAAAATTTTATGAATTTTCATACTTCTAGTATAATCACAAACGGTGCAATGTTATAATAGAATACCTAAATCAAATTTATAAATGTTAATTAAAAAAATAAAAATATAAAATAGAGTGCATTAAATATAAAAAGAAACAAATTTAATTGTTAATGTAAGATCAGATGTGGTAAAACTTGAACTTTTTTGTGCTATTTATATATGATGTGCGAATGTTACCCGGTTACGGGGTAACATTGGGAGGTATTTAGCATGTATTAAAGAAGGATAAGGACAAACATTTTATGAATTTTGACACTTGTAGTGCAAAAAATGCAATGGTATGATAAGATATTTAAAGCAAATGTAAAAATGTTAAGTTTTATATTATATAGCAAAATGTTCCAAAAATATGCCAATGTTCCCCCAGTTTACGGTACTCGAGTAATTCGAGTAATTATCTGCAAGTAATTTGAAGTCTCTCGAGGGCTCGAATATTCGAACCATGTGAGTTTTTCAAGCAGCTCGGAAAATTCAAATTCTCGTTTCGGCTCGAGCAATCGAACCGTGTTCAGCTCAACTTATAAATTCTGGGTACTCGCACACCCCTAGAAATCGGAGGTGTGAAATTAGTTTCTGGATCTCTTTGATTGAAACGAGCCGGAACCTGCAACCTTTCAATTACGCGGGCACCTCTGTATTTTCATTCCACCAGATAAACATTTGTTAAAATGTTCACAACGTTCGTACCTACTTGAATTTTCCGAACTATTCTGTTCTTTCGAGCAGATTGATTTTTTCAAGCTTTCGGATCGTTTCGGTTATTCGAGCGGAGCATGACTCGAGGCTTTTATCGAGTACTCGAATAGTCCTGCGCCACATTGGCATTTCGTCCGCACGGATCGACCGCTCGTGGTTAAGGGGAGAACGTGGTTTAGACAGTCGAAATTTTCGATTTTTTTTTGTTTAATCGATAGTAATACTCTTAGAGGAAAGGTTTCAGAGAGAAATTCGAAATATTTCACAAGTATCAGCAGTTACGCGTCGCGCAGTATACACGCGCCTGGCAGAAAACCGGAAACTGAAAAAACGCTTTTTCACAAAACAACATTTTTTCAGTTGGCGGGAAAGATATTAGGAAAACTATTTGACCGATTGCCTCCACACCGGTATTTTTAGTTAAATAATGGCCAACCATCGTCGATGAACTACAAACATTTATGGAAAATTAAATGAAACAATATTTTTTGCATAAGATCATCGAAATTTTTTCCTTTAAAGTCCCACAACTTTGTTAATTTTAAACTTTTTTCTTATTTTTTTAGTTCATCGATAATGTGAGTTCATGAAAACTAAGAAAAACTTCGGTTTGTTTATATTGGGGGAAAATTAAAGGCTCCATTTTTCCCGCCATTTCACAATTCCAGTGGAGCGGCGCGTCAATGATTAATCAATGACCTTGAAAATTTTCAATCACATTTTTTTTCTAGTGTATAAATATATGTATAAAATTCTTCTAAAGTTTTGGGAAGATCAACTTTATTTTTGAGTGCTAAAAAAATTCGCGAAAATCACCCCCTTTCAGCGTTCTAAACGAGGTACCTCTGGTATTATAAAAAAATAATTTTAATACTTTAATGTTGCATAAATAGATTAAAAAATTTCCTGCAAAATCGTTCTTCTGTTCTTAAGCTCTACAATTTTGTAAATTTTTTACTTTTTTCGGTTTTCGAGGTCCATCGACAATGGTTCGAAATTATCTAGTTGGGGCAAGCCGATTGATTCAATATTTTTTCTAAATGATGCAATATGCAATAACAAACACGAAGCACCGCAAACGACAAAGGGTTTATCCCTTAAATGTGAAACGTTTGAGTATGGAACAGTTTCATCTGTTCTATAGTGCGCTCAAACTACATACAAACAATTTTATTAATTAATTATCAGAGAATATCGATATCTAGTTTCGACACTTTGGTGGATGTTATGCGGGGGCATTCACGATTTCGCAAAGCTATGAGCATAGTGGAGCGACTACCTGTAACACTGAGGTAATTTAAATTTTTTATTTGATAAAAATTAAAAATATAAACATTCTATGAATATCTCAATATACAGTGTGTCTAGTCTAAACCAGCACATTTAATTATCTTCTCCAGTTGCGGTAATACATACGAAAAGTGTTCCATACCTACGTAACTTTAAACATTTTAGTCTATGATCATTTTAAGATTATACTATACCGCGTGTTTCAATAGTTATGTCAATAGCTACAACATACAGAAAAAAATGCATTTCTATGCAAAGAAACATACATAGATAACCTCGAAAATTCTAGAAAGAATGACAATGAAAACCGTATTTGTTGCTTGAAACCATTCAATATATGTATGAATAAATTTGTATGTATAATTACGTACAAATTATAAAAGTAAAGAAAAGTAAAAAAATATATGTCAATAAAATTATCAGCTGTAGGCTAAGAATCTGAGGACTATAAATGTGAATGAGGGTCCAGGAGAAAGGCGATGAGAAACTACTCAATGCACGAGAGGTGAAAGTGTAGAGAGAAGCACGTGATTGTGGATATTGTTGAGGTGGAGCAGGGCCGGCGTGAATTGTGTGAAGTGTTCCCCACTTGAGATTTTGCTGTGTGTGGAATTCCAAATTCGGGAATTTGGAAGACATTTTACCATTTTTTATTTTTTGTTTGGGTATTACTGCTTTTCAGGCTGTTGAAATTGGATCTTTTAATTTGTACCCCCCTGCCCACTCCCTCAACTCCAGACTCAAGACAAAAAGTGGCCCAAGAAATCGCTCGGTTTTGGTCCCACGATTTTGGAATTGAATTTTGCGCCAAACGATAACTTATCATGAGACATCAATCACAACAACTTTTCAAATTATGCCGACAAATTTCTGAGATATGGGAGGTCAAAGTTAAAAATACACCTACTACACCAATATTTATTTTTCTTGATTTTGGTTTTTGGAAATGATGATGGATACATTACATATATCAGGCTTGGGTAGGTATAGGGTGACTGTACCTAATATCGCCACTGTTCCTAATACCGCCACCCGCTATATCTCGCAAAGTAAGCACTAAAATTGATCGGTTATGCACTCACTTAGTACCTAAACATATGTAGGAAGACATACTGTAATTGCAGCGTCACGTGATCAACAATTACAGAAAGGGAAGGATTTTAGAGAATCTTAATAGTGAAAAATTTATTGGACTGCCACAATTTTAAATCCCATTCGGAGAAGGCAAGTCTAATAATTCCGTGAATGCAAGAATATCTACTAGAAATATCTAATTAATGATGTACTTAAGGAATTAAATCGATTCAAACATTTTCCGTGATGAAAATAGTGTTTTTCTTTGAACAGAATGGGTGTTCTTAATACCGCCTACCACAGATGGTTTCGATGTAATGTTTGTTACAGGTGGGGTTACAAAATGTGCCGAGCAACCGAAATAAACTTTATTTGTCCAATATGTACATCGGAACGTAACAAATAAAATATTTTAGAAATCTATGTTTTTAAATTTCTATATTTTTCTAATAAAAATACAATCAAAGATGGATAAAAATACATTTATAGTGCAAGAAATAATAAAAGCACATGTGAAAATGACTTGAAAAAATCATATATAGATGAATTAATCAATATTTCCTGAGTTGGCGATATTAGGTATACCTTTTTCAGAACCCGATTTTTGCATGTCTTGTGTTTTTTAGTCCCTAATTAAAAATTTGTAGGTTTCAACGATTCTAACTTATGCTACATGAAAGATGAATAATTTCTCTTTACTTTGAAACGAACTGCATGCAAAAATATCAATTATTATTCAATTGACAGCGATTTAACTTTTGCCTGGCGATATTATGAACAGTTACCGTATGAGGCATTTAGACCAAAAATGGGCTAACTCACATTTCTGGCGAAATTGAGTTAGTACCCATACAGCGCACTCTCGTTGCAGCAAAGTTGCAGCATCGTTGCAGTGCAAGGTTGAAATGTTGCACGCAACGTTGTCGCAACTGCAACAATATTTCTATGTCCGCCTTCTACAACGTTCCAGGCAGTACGGCCAAAACTATAAATAACTGTATTATGGCCGATTTCTGAATTTCCGACTAAATTCCCAGTCAGTGAACGACCACTTGGATGTTATCATATGACATTCGTCGACCAGTTGGGTGCTATCATGTGGCAGTTATGTGGAAGATAACTCTAACTGGAAAATTACTGAAGATGAAGAAATCGGCCGTTAATAATATAATATGTGTCTGCGACGTGCGCGGAATCATAGAAATACAAAGGCCGTGATATTTTTCTAATAGAAATTTTTTCACCCAAGGGGTTTCGAACACCGGCGACCTGTATCGTCGTAGGCGAACACTTTACTGCCGCAGCTACAAACACTGATTGATAAAACTGCTAACGTATTCGAACTTACAGTCCTACCGTGCAAAATTTTAAACTCAAATTATTCAAAAACGAAGGATCATTTTGACAAACTTCATTAGGATTTTGTAACACTACATTAACGTAGGGTGGTTCGAAAAAGTCGTAACTTTTTTGTCCGCTACTGTAGGTATGTACTACAACTTCCACCCTGTGTTATTCTACACATTAAAATATACAGGGTGAGTCGCCTAACATTTATGCTTAAAATATGTCCGTTGTTTTTAATGATACGAGAAAATGTCTCAAGAAAAAAATGATTATTAGACAAAAAGGACAACATATTATACATGGTTGAATTTGTATTTTTATTGGTTATAACGTTACAGTAATGAAAATACGTCATCCCCTTAAGAAAACCACCGATGATCTTGAAATTTCGGAAAATATAACCTTGAGAAAAAAGTCGTCTCGGTCAGTATAATTGTGTCCATGAAGCAAATATTTTTTTCCTTAGACATTTTCTCGTATCATTAAAAACAACGGAAATATTTTAGGTTTAAATGGTAGTTGCATCAACATTGCAGCAATAATTCTATGTCCGCCCCGTGCAATGTTACGCGGCAACGTTGCAGCAATATTATAGCAACGTTGCGCTGCAACCATGCAACATGGCAAGGTTGCTGCAACGTTCCTGCAACGATGCCGCAACGAAGTGTGCTGTATAGCAATAATGTATTCCAAAAGACTGTACTAATCATATAAAATAGGAAAAATTAATTTTTTTTCCATGGGTTAGTCCGTTTTTGCTTTCAATGCATTATATGTTATCTTATCTTTCTGTATTTCCAAGGCGTAATTTTTTTTGTTTTGGTTTAAGTTTCTCCGGTCTGTACACTGTTGTAATAGTACCTACACTATTGTGTACGTTTTATCATTATGTTTTTAATGAGCTTGTCCCGTGTAATAAATAATAATAATGTAAACTTTATTGTACATTCTGGTCTGGCGTTCGGCAACGACTGGCAACGGTTTGGCGCTCGGTAGCGACCGACGCCGTCTCGTGGAAAAAAACCCCGATGTTCGGCAAAAGCGCACGAAGCCGCGACGCAATGCCTTCCAAGGTTGCCGGTGTGTCGCTCGGGGATGTCGGGCGGCACACATACCTTACAATAATAATAGTATATAGCCTAAAATATAATATAGCGTATGATAATGTGGCTGCAAAGCCAGCAGTTCGATCGTCACCTTCTCATCGGCAGTAATATTTTGTGAGTGATACTCGTTCGATTTTAATCTCATCAATAAGCATGAAAATGTGGTGATGCTTTTTATGCGTTACGAATATTGGACCAAAGTTTTATAAAAATTAGAATATGTTTTTACATACGGTCCGCTGTATTAAATGGGCTACTGTGAATTTTGAGAATCTAATTTCGGATTCTCTGTTGGCAGTCAGCAAAACTCCTGGGAAAAATTCTTTAAATTATCGGACTGACATAAAAATCCGTACATCGAAACGTATGGCCTGACGCGTTACTCAATTTTCACTTCTTTGACTTTCCATATCTCATTGTCAGAAAATATTTAAAATAGTCGGCTCAACTTGAAAATTGGTTGTAATTAATGTTTCACCGTACAAGGTATTATTTGGCACAAAATTCTGTTCCAAAATCATGGCGAAAAATTCTCTCAATTTTTGGGGTATTCGTTGCTCCGCCGACCCTGATGTGAAGCCCAAAATGAATGAGCTCGATACGGCGCACAGTGGAACGACGTAAGGACAATAACTGGACATGGCAATTACTTCCAAACGGTGTGGATTTTCATTGTAAAAATTTGCACACTTTCAATTCATGTTAAGTAGAATAACACAAAATCGAAAAATAGTCAAATTTTCGGTGGTTAATTTCACCCCCCTTCGAATGTATTTGGGCAGCAAACAAAAATTGCGTTGTAATCAGGAGGAAATCCCGTATATATTTACAAAGTTTCAGAATATTTTGAATTTTCGGGGTTGGGATCGTACCTTGTACCAAAATTATTAGGTATAACTTATAGTGACGATTCGTTATTAAATATAACAATTTTATTAAAAATATGAACAGAAAAATATACATTTAAAAATTAATATATGTGTTATAATGTTCATTAGAGATTCCACTTCTTCTACATTTACATCAATATCTGTTTCGGCTAAAAGTTCTATTGCTTCCAGAAGTAATGCTTGTTTTATAGTTTTAACTAATGGAAGCCGGAGAGATGATATTAATGGATCAGACGTTATAAGCAGATTGTGCAAAATATCTTCATTTGTGGATTTTCTATTCCACTTTCTTGATTTACATTCTCGGAACTTTCTAAACTCTTTGTTACGGGATTCTTGAGCTTCCTCTGATAGCTGACCAATGGGAACTATTGCGTTTTGAATAATTTTTTCCCCGTGAATTAAAATCTTGTGTACTGTTACTGGTATATAGTACCAAGGGTAAAGTGCTACAAATAATTCAGCCGTTTCTTTAGCATAATGACTAAATTTTTCTGTATTAATTTTTTGTCCAGACGATATGGTTTGAAGAATGACAGAGAATCTATGTATAATGTTTTCATTAACTCCTGTTATTTGGGCTGTTATGTTAGGATTTTTGAAAAATCTTCGGGCAGTATTTCCATCATTAAACGTTCCAACACCCTGTTTAACCCGGTCTACAAGTAGTCCTAATTTGGAGCGAAATTGCGTTTGAACCAATAACTTTTTATCTGCCTGTAGCTTTTTTAATTCTGGTGTAGAAGCTGACTATTTTTTTAACTCGAGGTTGTATGATAAGTGCAGAAGGTACTCAAAAAACGAAGTTTGGCGTGTAAAGAGGATACTCCAAATTTGTAATATTCTTCTTTACATCAATTTTTATCGACCTGGTTTAAATCATTCATATACCTTGGTGTAGCACCGGAGATATAACATCTCATAGCGGAACTCGTTTCTGATAACACATTGCAAATTTTTCCGTCTACCATCGTCATAACTAGTTGATGCGTAATTTCAGTCGAATCAATTTTTGTAGAAGTTAACAAAGATATTTCTTTATTAATGCGGTCAACTTCTGTATTAATAAATCAGGTGTTTCTTTGCAAAAAGTAAATTTTATAGGTCTGCAGAAGAATGTGGAAGATGGTTTTGGATTCTCCCAAAATATTTTTCCGTTACGTGGGTCGAATAATTTAATTGGTACTAATGTAGACACAAATATTGCAGAATCATCGCCATCAGTTTCAGACGAAAAAGTTTGTTTGTAAATGCTTTGTCTAGAAGCACCATCACATCCCCATTTTGTAATTAAAAGCATTTTGTTATTACCTGTTAGTTGATTTAATTGCTTTGTAGCTAATATTCTACGCACTGTATGATCTAGCAAAGATTGCAATTTTATAGATGCCTCTCCCTCAGTCATATTAATTGATTCCTTTTCTGGGTAGCAATTTGACTTAGCTTTTTAAATGGAATAATATGATGGATATTGATTTGTTCCTCCTTCAATCGAAATATCTCTCAACATTCTGTACTGTGATTTGGAAAGGCTTAAAGCAGTCATAATAGATGAAGCTTTTTCATTAGTGTACAATTTAGTTTTTGGACATCTTTCATCACAAAAATTTCTCACTTTTTGAACTTCTGTCGGATTTTTTGAAAGGAATTTTAAAATTTTGAAAATATCATATTTTCCTTCTTTCCTTGAGTTAACTTTGGCTGCAAACATAAGTTCATCACTTGTAAAATTACTTCTAAGCTCTTCTGTTCTACGCATTTTGTGCCTTTCGGAACATTCAGTGAACGGTTTTTGGTCAGTACGATTTGATTCTTCCGCATTTTCTTTGGAAACTGCTTCTAGAAAGCGAAATTTTCTTTCTAGCCATTCCTTGTTGTTTTTTAAAAAATAATTTTTATTGCGGCGTGCTGTGGTCCACCTATTGTATAAATTCGCCGAAAACTTTCTTATTTTGTCTTCGATTAAATTTAATATTTCATCCGACACGTCAACCGGAACTAACTCAAGAACTTTTCTTGTAATTACTTTATAATCGTTAAAGCTACAGTTTAATTGAAGTATATATGAATACAGATCGTAATTACTATCAATAATTTCCATTTTTACAATTAATGTACTAATTGATAACAGTCGCGGCGTCTTGGAAACAGGCACGTGATTCATGCGTTCGTCGATATACGCGTATCGCGACGATCGAGCATGTCTGGTAGCCGAGATTAAATACGTATAAACTGAAATGTTTACATTAGATTTATTTTATTAATCGCAGCAAGTAGCAGGTAATTTTTCTACAGTTCAAAACCTTACCATTAAAGGATTAAATTAAGGTATTTTAGATCTTGGGCGACTTTGAGCAAAACTTTAAATCGCTAGTTGAATTATTATAGTATCGAGTGCAACACATTTTTATTTAATATAGTTGTTTATTGATGAAATCGAAGTTAATTCAGAATGCTTTTTGTACAAAATCATTAATAATAAGATACTCAGTAATATGTAAATTATTGAGAACTTATGAAGTAATAGGATTTAGGCAATAATGGTTTAAAGTGGTGCAACTGAAAGACAAAAAGACTGAAATGTTCATATAGGTCAGATTCATATACAATTAAATCAAACCTAATGTGAATATAAAGATTATTTCTTTGTATTTTCTAATGCTAGGAACACTTAATAAAGATTTAATGAAGCTATAGAACAGAATTTTGACACTTCAAATTTTGGCCGATGTCCAAATAAATAGGGCATTCTCGTTCCACTGTGCGGCGCCTAAATGTAAATTGTCGAAGTTGCAGCATTACTAGTTTTAATCCTTCTTAGTAACTGTATTACTTCCATTCTGATTTCGAGCTTTTGGTTTTCCTCGAGGGCGCACAGGCTTGGGGTTATGGAAGCGAAAAAAACCCCATCTCCGTCAGTTGCTTGATTTTTCGTACTTTCCTGAAGTACTTCCAAAAGTTTTGTTTCGAATGCTGTATACTTTTGTGTACATTGTTTTTGCGTTCTTGATTGTGGAGGTGGGAAGTGCATTTGAAATTCTGTAATAGTACTGTTAGGTATCACCTCTGGTGGTCTATCGTTTTCATTATTATTTTTGGGGTCAAGAATTTCATGGTGCTGAATATTTGAATCTGTTCGCCGTCCTTCCAACTGTGGTACGGAAAACTGCATAATGTCAAAGTATATATATATTTCTCTCTTTCTTTTGCAGCTTCTCCGCGTTTCTTCCTTTGCAAGCTGTGGTTTCTCTCGCAAAAGCGTCTTTAATATTTTTGCATTTCTTCTGTAGTTCTGTACCCACCTAACCACGATAATAAAATCTCTGGTTATACAATATTTGTTTTTCAAAAGTATTTATGGAGTTTTGAAAGCTAATGGAAACTAAAGTATACATTATCACTTATTTTTCAGATATCTTGCTACAGGACTGCATTTTTCGGCTTTGCAATAGTATTGTTATCTTAGGGGAAGAAGTGCAATGAGCATCATAATGCATGAAATATGTTTACAACTATGGTTTATACCTAGTACAACCTCTTGACATGGTAGAACGAAATGAACACACGATTTTTGAAAATAGCTGATGCATTTTTTACTCAAACTCAATTTCCGAACTGTATAGGTAGGAGTGGTTGACAGCAAACATGTAAGACTAATGTCTCCACAATATAATGGATCTCAATACCTACTTTCATTATGAAAACAATTTATCTCATTTTAATTGCAATTAGTGATGCTCACTAAACAGGCACATGCCGCATATGCATAAATTTTCGTTTCATCTTGTCACATATAAATATATCTAATATATTTAATTAATGCACTACATATTTATTTTATATATTTGTATAAATATATGTATATATAAATCACATATATATATCATATATATATATATATATATATATATATATATATATATATTAATCATTTATGTATATATAAATATTTATTAATTATATTTAAATTATTACTGATGAATTTATGGAATATATTGAACTAAGTTAATTACTAAATCAATGAACCCATAAATTTTATATATATTATTACGTTAGAAAGATTTATTTATAAATAATGTAGTGTAATTCCACCACCTCCTAATATAACAGCACGTACGTTTCACCGAGCAGAATCATATCAAATTTTCTTCACGATGAGACAAAACAAATCCTTAGTGGAAAAGGGGCCTCTGCCACTCAGCTCCTTCGGAATACGTGACAGATCTTACATTGTTCTCAAGATTGAGATAACAGATGTGTAGAGAAATTAATCATTTATACGGAGCAAGACAGAAATAAGTGATAAAAAAACGTTCTCGTAATGAGAACAAATGGAAAGATAACGAAAGAAAAGTATTAAGAAATAGTGGTAAACAATGTACACGGCGAAATAAAAAGAAGTACAAAAAAATGAATTAATTTTTCAGCTAAAATGTGATAATATTTATCATTTACCATATAATTCAAGTCCCATTTAAAATAATTGCAATTTCGTACCACATTTCCTATGAAAATAATTATTCCTTCAACTTGCTTTCCTCTAAAATCATAAAACAGTGGCATGTGCCTGTTTCCCACTGGGCCCCTCATTTGTGGACATTGGTGCCTATAGGCGAGAAGCTGATTGTAACCTTTTTAAACAGTTGAGTTCAGGACAGCTGTTACATGAAAGCAAACTGAAGCTTCCCACTCCAAGGTTCTTACTAAATACAAGTGGTCCAGAACAACCTTTTATGTTTGTTGAAAAAGAATCAATTGTCCCACATATCGATTTACTACGTCCTTATCCGAAATGTGATTTAAATAAAAAGAACTGTATATTTAATTATAGACTAACAAGAGCCAGACGTTTTGTAGGATGCGCATTTGGTATTCTAGCCAATAGATGGATAGTACTATATGACTTCTATTTTAATACAACCAGACTTTGCAATAGAAATTGTAAACGCTATATGTGTATTGCATCATTTTGTTATATAGAAGAAGAGGAGGATATCGTTTTGAAGATACTCTAACAAATAATTTACACGATATAAATGTTCTTGGTACTGGTACGATGTCACAAGGACAGCTTGTAAGAGAAAAATTTGTCAATTTATTTTCTAGTCTGGAAGGATCACTTGCTTGGGAGAGAAATATGATATAGGTCACTTCCGGATTTTGATTTTAAGGTACAACGCACCTAACCGTTTGAAGACGGAAGAAAATATATTTTTATTTTTACATAAATGTGTCTAAACGAAAATAAATACTTACATACTTTTCTTCCAATTTTGCTGCTGCTTAAAGTTCCTTCAAGTTATCGAATATTTCGATACTTTCGTGCCATGCTTTGGTGCGCCCTTCCTTCTGTATATTTCTTATTCGTTAATTGCACAAACATTCGTGACTTTATATTAAAACTATAAATCTTTCCATATCAAACGCCTTGACAAATACAGCAATCGGATCTAATAATGAAACGTCTGACGCGAGAAAAAATCGCATCACGTTCATATGAAACAATGATTCACACTATAGGTGGACAAATCGTGCCGAGCGAACGAACCGCGGTCAATAATTCCTCGCGCGGATCGTCCGCTTTAGTGTGATGCTCCCATAAAATTCTGTGCGTTAAACGAGACGCGGACAAAACGCAAATGTCGCGCCGGCCTAAATTCGGTATGAAATGACGTGTTCCTACACTAATGACGACTAGCGAACCGTTTTATAAGAAACGTTCATGTTCATATAAAAGTATATTTGATATGGGTTACCAGTGGGTAGTAGGGGAATGTGGGGCAAGATGGTAGCGCTAAGAAGAAACGTAAAGAAAATCAAGTATATTCTTTATGTAAGATTTATTACAACATTTTTAGAATCAATACATATTCATCTTCAAATTTAAGCAACAGAAATGAGGTCACGGGAACCAAAAACTGAAATAAACACTTTTTCCTAAGTAACTAAATTTTCCCATCCGACCCTTTTGCGGGGCAAGATGAGACTGCTGTGGGGCCAAGATGAAACATGAAGAAATATCATAAAGAAACAAATTTGAAAGCGAAGAAATTATATTTCCTTTTTTAATTGGCGGTATTCTTAATTTTCCTGGAGTCTATCTGTTTTTTGTCTGTATCTTGAGGATGGGCATAATGTTTCTTGGTGAAACATTGAAGGAAGAATTTAATTTGCGACATGCTGTTACTGGAGTAAACTACTTTCCTGTTTGCGAATTATTATGGGAAGAAGTTTGGTTTTCCGATGACAAGTTTTCGCTGCAAGAACTACTTTTGTATTCTAGTAGTACGTATTTACAAAGACAAGATTCGTAGATATAGTCTGTTAAATGAGGTCAGCATGGGGATGTGCCATCTACCCCACCGACCCGATGCCGCCTTGTCCCAATTCGTATTTAATACTTCACTTGTTTTTTGTAAGAAATCCTTAATAATTTCTTAGTGAAAACTCTAAATTTATGAAAAAGTAACTAATAAAGAAAATTAACTTACCGGCTTTAGTTAAAGAATATACATATAAATAAACTGACACTATTACAAACTTCCTGAATAATTCTATCGCTATTAGAAAAATGTAATTTCTCGTCATAACTCGTGACACAAGTGGTCTTTAACACTGCTTTTTTCAGACCGATGTTCTTTTGCACCGAACTCTCTGATATGTTGACTGTATACTGTAGTGCCTTCCATTTTTTATAAACAATGCTTTGCCATCTTCCCCTGCCAGTCCGTTTTGCCCCACGTTCCCTACAGATTTCTCGTATGATATAGAACGTAATTCGAAAGACATCGACTGTCGAACACTGATTTGAAACATTGAAGATTTTGTACTCCACCGAAGGTTTAGGAATCCTGATTCTTTTGTTGTACTTCATGCTCCTATAGAGATGCCGAGGAAAGAAAAGATTTGCATCTTTGACAACAATCGTCGCGTTCCACCCTGAAAGCTTTTGTGTACATTGCGCTACAGTCTTGCTATGCATCCACCCTTCTCTACGCATCACAATATACCCATCCTAGTTATCAAAGAAAAATCACATGGGAGCAGCTACTTATCTTCGACGCAGGAACCAAACAGAGAATCAACTGCTGAAGACCAAAGATCTCGTACCATCTTGATAAAGGAAAGATGCACCAATATTTACAAGTCTGTCTAGCAATGAAAAGACGATATCAAACAGACAGAGTACCTACATAATTTTAAATTCATACATCGCTTTTTTATGTGATTCGTTTCATATACAATGTTTTTTGTACCGTGTTAAATAAAAGCGGACTGTGGACCCAATTTAGATTGTTTTAGACAATAAAATTAAGACATTTTTTATTTTTATACCATATAACTGAAAAGTAAATAAGTGGTATACAAATTTTTGTTACGGATTTATGGATTAATCATTAATTATTATAATTAATCACTAATCAATTTCAATCATCCAATATGTACTTTCCCATACAGCACACTTCGTTGTGCAGCAACCTTGCCATGTTGCATGGTTGCAGCGCAACGTTGCTGTAACGTTGCTGCAACGTTGCCGCGCAACATTGCACGGGACGGACATAGAATTATTGCTGCAATGTTATGACAACGTTGTTGCAACGTTGCTGCAACTACCATTTAAACCTAAAATATTTCCTTTGTTTTTAATAATACGAGAAAATGTCTAAGGAAAAAAATGTTTGCTTCAAGGAGACAACTATTCTGACCGAGACGATTTTTTTCTCAAGCTTATATTTCCCGAAATTTCAAGATCATCGATGGTTTTTTTTAAGGGGATGACGTATTTTCATTACTGTAACGTTATAGCCAATAAAAATACAAATTCAACCATGTATAATATGTTGTCCTTTTTGTCTAGCAATAATTTTTTCCTTGAGACATTTCCTCGAATCATTAAAAACAACGGAGATATTTTAAGCGTAAATGTTAGGTGACTCACCCTGTACATTTTAATGTGTAGAATGATACAGGGTGGAAGTTGTAGTACATACCTACAGTAGCGGATAAAAAAGTTACCACTTTTTCCAACCATCCTACGCTAGTGTGGTGTTACAAAATCCTAATGGAGTTTGTCAAAATGAGCCTTCGTTTTTGAATAATTGGAGTTTACAATTTTGCACGGTAGAACTATAAATTCTAATACTTTAGCAGTCTTATCAATCAGTGGTTGTAGATGCGGCGGTAAAGTGTTCACCTACGACGCTACAGGTCGCCGGTACGAATCCCTTTGGGAGAAAAAAATTTCTATCAGAAAAATATCACGGCCTTTGTATTTCTATGATTCCACGTCCGTCGCAGACACGTATTATAATTATTAGTACAGTTGCTTATAATTTTGGCCTTACTGCCCGAAACGTTGCAGGAGGCGGACATAGAAATATTGCTGCAACGTTGCGACAACGTTGCGTGCAACATTTTAATCTTGCACTGCAACGATGCTGCAACTTTGCTACAACGAGAGTGTACTGTATGGGTTGTTTCTTTCAATAATAATAATCATTTTCAACTTTGAGAACAGTCGCTCGCCGACTCTCGTGGTGAACGGTCGTGTTGACAGAGATCACGCGCTATCAGTGCTTGCTTTCATAAATAGTAGTGGTAGTGTTTACCTGCCCAGTCTCAATAATATTCTACAAGTGTATTCCTTCAGTACCTAGCTGCGTGGCAGGGGCGCAGGCAAGGGGCACAACGCCAAAAATAAAAAGTTCACCGGCCAATAAGCGGCTCGGACATCATGAACAATCAACAGCAATATCGTTACAGTTGTTTCAAATAGCTCGGACTCAGGGTACATCGAAATCAAGTCCGATGATGAATAGCAATAGTGTCCCACCACCAGGGACACAATAATCAATACCCCAGTCATCTCTCAACTCATATCCTCTTCTGTCCACAACTCTAACCTCTCAAAACATAAACTTTAACAAAAAGAACATCAGTCAAAATTCAGACCACAATAACCTTGCTTCGCATAGTGATGATGTGATTATGATAAATGATCAAGAGACCCATGCTAATAAAAATTTATGGCAAAGTGTCAAAAGGAGGAAGAGAGCTAACCCTACAACCATCGATGACTATCAAGTAATCAGCACAGCCAACAGATATCAACAGTTAGATGAGATAAATAACGGACAGACCCAGGATGCAAATAACAATACCGCTTCCGACAACAATGACGGTAAACCAAGAGTCCCTAAACCACCACCGATCTACATCTATGGCGTAAAGGATTATAAAGCCATGATTAACAACCTGACACAGATTATACCAAAAGACCAATTCTACACGAAAACTCTAGGGAATAACACAGTCAAAATTAATCCACTTACCACTGAGACATACAGACAACTGATCCATCACCTTCGTGAGCAAAATATTATCCATCACACATATCAACTGAAGCAAGAAAGGTCATATAGGGTTGTGGTTAGGGACCTTCACCATTCCATTCCAACGAGTGAAATAATAGAGCAACTAGCTGAAAAAGGACACATCGTCAGAAACATAATGAATGTTAGACACAGAGTAAGCAAAGAACCACTCCCCATGTTTTTTGTCGACCTGGAACCATCTACGAACAACAAACAAATATTCGATATACAATACATATGTCATACAAAAATCAGCATTGAACCACCTAGAAAAAAGAGTGATATAATACAATGTACAAGATGTCAAGATTATGGTCACTCCAAAACCTATTGTCTAAAACCATACAACTGCGTTAAATGTGGACAAACTCATGACTCCAAAACTTGTAAAAAACAAAAGACACTCCTGCCAAATGTGCATTATGCGATGGAGATCATCCAGCGAACTACAGAGGCTGCGGTGTATATAAAGACTTAAAAAATGCCAGAATCCGAGTTGCAGGAAGTACAAACGCTAGACAACCTCCCTTCGACCAGCCTAGAAGTAATCTGACCTCATCCCAAAACATGAGAACGTACAGCAATCAACAAAACAGCAACTCAAGCTATGCCCAAAAAACCAAGATAGGGCTCACTGAAAATACAGAAAATAATAACCATGACCTAGCAGACAAATTAACAAATTTCCTAAATGAATTTAAAAACATGTTCAGTCAACTCCTCAGTCAAAACACCATGATCCTAAACATGCTTACAACCGTCATTAACAAACTGACACATTAATGGCTACAAAGACACTCAGAATTGCTGCCTGGAACATCAACGGAATTGCAAACCATACTCAAGAAATCATACTATTTTTAAAAATTAACAAAATAGATGTTCTCTTAATATCAGAGAGCCACGCAACAAAGCGTACAGTGATTAAAATTCCATTCTTCTCAATCTATTACGCGAACCACCCTGAAGACAGAGCCCATGCCGGCTCAGCAATTATTATCAAAAATAGTCTGAACCACACCGAGTTGCAACCAGTCACTACAAACAAAATACAGTCTGCAATGATTAAAATTCAAGCATTCCCATGGCCTTTGACAATAGCCTCCATCTATTCTCCGCCACGACATACTATCACCACTGAAGAATATATAGAATACTTTGATAAAATTGGATCTCCATTCGTTGTAGCCGGGGACTGGAATGCTAAGCATACACTCTGGGGTTCTAGAATCATCACAACAAAAGGACGCAAACTACTACAAGCAATTCAACTTAGAAACCTAGACTTCATGTCTACCGGACAACCAACGTATTGGCCAACCGATCTGAATAAACTTCCTGACCTGCTAGACTTCGCCGTCACCAAAGGTATATCCCATATCCACTCACAAATTGAGGATAATTGTGACTTAAGCTCCGACCACAGTGGCTTAATTATAACATTAAGCACAGATATCATTAGGTCACAACCCATGCTTAAACTGTGTACTAATAAAACCGACTGGGAAGAATTTCAGCGTATTATCAACACAACAATCAGTTTAAAAATCAGCCATAAAGACCCACTGCAGGTTGAAGACGCTGTCGAGTATTTAACCGACATTTTACAGAAAGCAGCATGGGAAGCTACACCAATGGGTAATAATTATTATCCGGAATCAATAGACATACCTCTGCATATTAGGGAACTAGTTAAAGAAAAGCGTAAAGCTCGCGGAAGGTGGCATAGGACTAGAAATATCCAAGACAAACATCAACTAAATAGACTGACGCATAAACTCCATTCGGCCTTAGCCAAATCAAGAAACGAGTCATTTGAACATTATATCTCAAATCTGTCACCAAACGATTATTCAATATGGAAAGCCACAAAAAAGTTCAAAAGACCTGTCTTAGCCATCCCTCCAATTAAAAAACCTGATGGTAGCTGGGCCCGCTCCGATGAAGAAAAGGCAAATATATTTGCTGACCACCTTGCACAAGTATTCACACCTCTCCCCTGCGACAACATCAGGGACGAAACTGAAGTTACAAACTTTCTTAACACTCCTTCACAAGAGTCACCACCGATAAAATCCTTCTCACCAGCCGAAGTACAGAAAGAAATAAAAAACATGAATTCTCATAAGGCACCAGGATATGACCTAATAGTTGGGGAAATTCTGAAACATCTACCCAAGAAGGCACTTGTCGCACTAACTACTATCTACAATAGCATGCTGCGGCTGTGTTACTACCCCATACAATGGAAGTATGCCCAGATCATTCTAGTAGCAAAACCAGGTAAACCACCTACAGAAACAACGTCATACCGACCGATTAGGCCCGGTTCAGACGAGCGGTTTGCGGCAGTTTGCCGCTGCGGCAATCTGCCGCATTAAGACGCGCGTCAAATTTTTCGAGCAGTTCACACGAGAGGTGTTGCAACGCCACGATTTGCGTTCTGCGCTTTCATTTTGCATTTAACTATGGAGCTGACACGTAACCAACAGAGGGAAAGAATTCATTTTCTTTTTGCAAGTTATTTAATATTATATCGATGTACTAGAAAAAAAAGATATTGGGTACATCCCTTCATTAGTGCAAGACTTCTCAAAGGAGCATTTAGTTCCATGTTTATAGATTTGAGAGAGAATGAGACCAAATTTTTTAATTATTTCCGTATGAACATAACATCTTTTGATGAATTAAGTGCAAAAATTTCTGAAAGTTTGAAGTCTCAAAACACTGTCATGAGACTTGCTATTCCGCCACTTGAAATGATAGCTGTTACATTGAGGTAAGAAGGACATTTATTTGTTAAAAATAGTGTAATACAATTTTCAAGAGTATTTTAAGAAAAGTTTTGTGACAAAATTCCAAACAACGAATTGTAAATGATTTATAGAAGAGATGATGAAATTATCAAATAAACAAAATAAACAAAATAAACTAACCAACAAACAATGACATTGTACTAGTAAACAATAAAATAATAAATAATTTAATAACAATTTTATAACTTATAAATGATAAATACTTTCGGATGCTGTTGATGTAGTTGATGATGATGTTGAAGGAAATACTTGATGTTCATTCATATTGTATGTTGTGGATTGATACTGTGGATAAGTTCCAAATTGTTGATAAGAAGGTTCATAAA
Organism: Andrena hattorfiana; assembly: GCA_944738655.2. Classification (NCBI taxonomy): domain Eukaryota; kingdom Metazoa; phylum Arthropoda; class Insecta; order Hymenoptera; family Andrenidae; genus Andrena; species Andrena hattorfiana. The sequence continues at coordinate 17,727,882 of OX122890.1, read as the reverse complement.
AATTACTAGTTGTAGGATGAGGGGGCTGTTGATGGTAACTAACAGAAGGCATGCTTTTTTTCCGAATTTGTTTTAGGGTGTGTAAAATTTCAGTCCTGAATTCTATTTTTTGATTTGTGCTAAAATCTTTTAAAATGGGAATTAATGATTGAAAAAATGACGTATCATCGTTATTATCGTTTGGAATTTCGGAATTACGCATATATTTTAACATCGCTTCTTCTATACATCTTTTACGTTTTGTCGATGATTTTGGAATTTGAATTTCTTCATTTGATGCACGGTCTTCTTGAATTTGAATGATTGGGTTCGAAATTTCTATTTGTTCTTCGTTCTCATTTTCTTCCGTTATATTATTTTCTGTTGTTACTGAACTTTGTACTGAATTTAAAAATGTTAATTGCTGTGCATAAATATATTTTCTCCCTTTGGCAGCACTCCCAGATTTTAATTGTTTTTTAACATTTTTCGCGTAATTATCTTTCAAGTTTTTCCATTTTTTCATTAAAAGTGAACCTGGAACAAAATGTAATTTTAAAGTTTTTGTATAGGTACTTAGGAAGTGGATGCAACCTAATTGACTTGCACTATTCATTCAGAATTGGACGATCAACGTTATGTTTGATTACAAGAAAGGTCTGCTCAACAATTTGGACAATTATGAAAGACGAATGTATACCAAAATTTAAGGAACATAATATGTGGCTTGAAGTAGCCAAACATTTTGAACACCGTACAAATTTTCCTAACTGTTTAGGAGCCCTTGATGGAAAACATATACGTATTACGAAACCTACGATGAGTGGCTCTACATACTACAATTACAAAAATTTCTTTTCAATAGTTCTGTTTGCTATAGCTGATGCCAACTATAGCTCTCTATGTCGATATTGGTTCTCCAGGCAAGGAAGGGGACAGTACCATATTTGAAAATTCTATATTTTATAAGAAATTAGAGAATAATTCTTTATGTATTCCTCCTGGAAAATCATTACCCGGAACAAATGGTCCAACTATGCCCTATATGTTTGTTGGGGATGAAGCTTTTTCGCTATCCAATCATATATTAAGGCCTTACAGTGGAAAATTTTTGTCCCATGAGAAAAGAATTTTCAATTATCGACTCAGTCGTGCTAGAAGATATGTAGAGTCCACGTTTGGCATTTTGTCGAATAAATGGCGTATTTTTCATAAAGCAATGAATGTTAAGTTACAGTTTGCAATAGATATTGTCAAATGTTGTGTACTACACAACTTTGTTCGAGACCGTGATGGTTACCAGGAAGAAGATACTTATTCCATTGAAGGTTTCTATGAATTAGAACATGAGCCAGTAATTGTGCAAGGAGGTCGACAATTAAACCAAATCCGACAAGAATTCACAAACTATTTTGTAAGTGATATTGGGAAAGTATCATGGCAAGGTAACATGGTTTAATTGTTTAGTATAATTTTATTGTTAAAATTGTAATGTGTTCATGTGTTAAAATAATTATTTAATGTAGTTCTCAGTATGTATAATAATATTACAGTATGTATAATATAAAAAATATGTGTAATTTATAATTACCAAAATTTGTTTTATCTTTTGCGGGCAAATTTTCAAAATCTGGATTTATTGAGGTGCACACTTGTACCCACGCATCCTCCTTCTTATTTTTGTTATGGTATTCTTCGGTACTAGAATCCCATATGGCTCGAAATTTTTTTATTTCGCTGATAAATATTTCCACATCTAGTTCGGACATTTTCTTGCGTTAAATAAACGCAAAACGCTCGTGTGAATTGCTTGTATATAAAACAATGTACTGCTTCGCCGCTTTGCGGCAGCGTTCAGTTGCGGCGAAGCGGGACGTGCGTTCGTCAAAACGAACGCAAACATGCCGCCTAGTAGCCGCTCAAATTTGCGTCCCGTGTGAACTGCTTCATATAAATCTATGTCCGGCTAAAACACGCGCGGCAGACTGCCGCGGCGGCAAACAGCCGCAAACCGCTCGTCTGAACCGGGCCTTAGTCTCCTGCCGATTATGTCTAAGGTTTTTGAGAGATTACTCCTTAAAAGACTAAAAGAAGTGAACTTCTTGGAGAACCTAATCCCAGAGCATCAATTTGGTTTTAGGGAAAAGCACTCCACCATACAACAATGCCATAGAATTGTTCATAAAATTATGGACAGTCTTGAAAACAAGGAAATGTGTGCTGCAGTTTTTCTGGATGTTCAACAAGCCTTTGACAAACCTTCCTAACGGTTATTATCTCTTACTAAAATCATACCTCTCTGATAGATACTTTCGAGTGAAACAAAACAATTCTCTCTCAAACTATTGTCAGATAAAGTCTGGAGTACCTCAAGGTAGCGTTCCAGGACCATACTTATATCTCATCTACACAGCTGATATCCCAGTCTCGGAGGAGACTGTTATCGCAACGTTTGCAGACGACACTGCCATACTCTCTCCACACAAAAATCCGATCACTGCCTCAGAAAATCTTCAAAATCACATAAACGGTCTGCAAACATGGCTAAGAAAATGGAGAATTAAAATTAACAGTAACAAACCCACCCAGATCACATTTACCTTAAGAAAGAGCACTTGCCCATGTGTGACGATAAACAACTCTCCCATTCCTGTCAAAACTGAATTTAAATACCTTGGACTTCACCTAGATCAAAAACTAACTTGGAAAACCTACATTAAGGCTAAAAAGCAACAGCTGGCACTAAAAATACAACAAATGAACTGGATAATAGGTAGGAAATCACAGCTCTCAATCGAAAATAAAGTACTGATTTACAAGACAATAATAGTTCTAATCTGGACATACGGAATCGAATTATGGGGATGTGCCAAGCCATCCAATACAAAAATCCTGCAGACGTTTCAATCAAAGACTCTCCGAACAATAACAAATGCACCGTGGTATATTTCAAATCAAACAGTACACAACGATCTACGTGTACCTCTGGTCCAAGATGTAATCAAATTACACGCAACAAAATACAGAAACCGAAACTTAAACCACCAAAATCATCTTGTCAATGACTTATCAATTCAGCATACCGAAAGAAGACTCAAGAAGACCTGGCCAGAAGACCTCTCTAGATAAGCTCGGTTAAACCATCGATGGATGGTTTCCGACTCGACCCACACAACATCCAACATATTTACTCATTACTCTTATTAATAAATAATGCAGAGTAGATTGTAAATTTGCAATTACAAAAAAAAAAAGAAAAAACTTTGAGAACTTCCCCATTGAGTCACTTCAAACCTGTGCACACCTCTCTGTCTTTTTCCTTTACAGAGATTCATATTTCGATCTCTAGAAATCGTTTTAACCCTTCGTGGTCATACTTCTGTAAAGTTACGCGGTAGTTACAATGGACCCGGCAGATTTTTAAACAGTTATCGTACGAACTGTATCAGTCCAATCGAGTCCAAAACATTAAAATACACACTTTGAACATTGCAAAATACGGAATAGTCACGTTTTAGTAAGAAATGAAATAAAAACATATATAAAAAAAAATCGGAAACGTGTAAAGTCCTGAAAAATGAACTTTTTTACTAAAACAATCATACCTTTTTTATTTTTCAATTAATTTTCCTACAGATTGTGGCTGATACTAATAAGATATAGTCCTTTTAGAAAATATGCAGTTTCATAGTGTGTGTTTCAAAAAAGGTATTTATTTTGAGATCTGAAGATGGTCAATTGTGGAGTAAAAAACACGTTTAATTTAGAGAAATAAGTATTTATTATTATTATAATGATTATTATTATTATTTTTATTAATAAGAAAGTAATTTAACAATGAAAAGAGTTGAATCTAGGCTTTTGACAGCATTTGGCACACATATACATTCTGTGTTCGTACTCATTATACAGACATATAACTTGGGGGAAAAAATATTGTAACACATGGACCCGATGGACCCACGCTCAAAACCGATGTTTTTGTAACTACTGCTACTCACCAACGAACTTTCTGATTCAATAACTAACGGTCTCTACCGGAAAAGGAAACCCCAAATTTCCGTAAAATGTCAGGCCAATGCTATTAGAAAGCCAGGAACTTAGGTATCAAGCTCGAAAGTTAAAAAGCGGGTCCATTGGACCCAGCGTGACCAGGAAGTGTTAAGAAACTAAATCTATATTTAATATATTAGCGAATCAACATGAGCTGAGGAATTCAGCGAAGCTCTTGTGAACGTAGGTCCAAATAGACCCAGGCGCAACAACTCAAGGGTTACGTAAAAGTACCTATATCGTTTATATCAAATCGGATTTTGCTGAGTTTATGTCTTCGGTTTAAAGAATTTTGATGTAGTTAGCAGTGATGGCAAATGCCTTCAACTTCTATTACATATCACATTGCATATTAGCTGTCACACTGCATTCACATTATCTTATATTTTACACTAGAATATACATTCCGCAGAAAGCTATTAATCTAAAATTATACACTTAAAAAAAGAACAATTTAGAAGAACATTCAAGCATTTGCTCTAACACTTTGAGTGAGTTGAGTGACACAAGATTTGACAGAACACCGTTTTAAGTTGGTCAGAATTTTCCGAGTACTTAGTCACTACATAGAAAATATGGAAAAATTCAAATTTCTATATTTTCTAGTAGCTCTTTGTTACGTTCTGAGATTCCGCGTTATCGTTTACTACAGTCCTCTTCGGGACTGTGGAATGCACGCGCTTGGATGCAGCTGTCGATGTCGTCCACGCGGTGATGCGACATAGCCGGATTTTCCCTACGAAAACCTTGATCATGCATATACCCACCACTTCTAGGCCCAATTTTCTAGTACATAAAGGGGTACGAATGGGCGCTCAACTCTCAAGGGGTCACTTCTAGTTTAATACGTTTCGGAGGAGGTTTAACAAGATCGGGTTCCATTCCCTTTTGAGCAATTACACAAATTACCGCACTGTACGTAAAGTTGCTGTTAGACGATACTTACGTCACTTTTTATACTCTTTACATTTATGCAACCCCCGCATTTCTAAGTACGTGAAAACCGAGAGGTGAAATTAGCTTCCGCAACATTAAATACTTCACCATTTGAAGAGTTCTTCGACTGATTTGGATATACTCTGATACCTTGTATCTTTGAGTTCCTCAGTTAAAACCAAATCAATCTTTGATTTTCAGTTGTAGTAATAATCCACATCGATACACTTTTGCCGCTCGAAGTGTATCACTACATATTAAAGTTACGAGGTTAAACTAACTATCCTAGCGGCTCCTGGTGTTAACCAGGTTCGTCCAAGACTTCCAACCTCTTAGTGGCTCCCTACGGTTTAGCCGTAGGTTCGTTCACGACAACCAATCTCCTTAGTGGCTCCCTACGGTTTAGCCGTAGGTTCGTCCACGACATCCACCTTCCGTTGCATAGTGAGGCATTTCAGGTCGAAACGCGGCACTATATTGTTTTACAAATATATCGCCATACTGCTCATTTCTTTTACAGGTAGTTGATTGCACATTTGGGTCATAATATAGCATGATTGTTTTTCACATTGATTAATTTTTAACGCGACTACACGGGTTTAAAGACGATAACCTCGAAACACTTCAGAACTAGTATTGTTATTTAAAGTTTTGTTGTTCGCTTAATTCAACTAATTTTTGGTGGGATTAAGTGTTGAGATTTGTATTTGAGGTGTGCCAAATTTGATTTTGATAACTCTGATATTTTTGGGATTATACACTGAATTTCTCCATTTTCATTGTTTATTTTGAACAGGAGTTCAGTGTTCTTACTGGTCGTATTGAAAATGGCGAAGCCTTACCTTTATCGTACAAAAAAATTAGCTGCTACTAGCTGCTACTGGGGTAGGTAAAGAGTCGAGAAGGGGTAGAGGACGCGTTTTTTTTTACAAAAACGCCTTTCCTGACATTGAAATTCAAAGGAATTGCGAAAGGAGTACTTCTATGTACATGATATTATCGGCCATTTGTACATAGTCAGTAAAGGAGTCCGCAGAGTGAAGCTGGTGCGTGTCGTAAATCGTAATGATCAATTGTAACGAAGGCGGCATATAATATTTGTTATAATTAATTAAAATATGTTTGTTAAATAGTTCCGAGGTAACATAAATAAAGATTCTATAACTGTTCAATTTTATATATCAAATGTTCCCCCAAAATTGATTTACAAATACAATTAAACAAACAAGTTTCATTAATTATTCTGTATCAAGAAGGCCACATATATACGCCCTAACTAAATGAAAGGAAAAAATAGGCGATAAATATATAATTTCAGTCAGAAAATGTTTTGTGTCGCGTTTTGATCCGAAATGCTCAACTGTGCGGCGGCTACCGGTGTTACCCGGCACAGGGTCGTCCGCGATTAGACTAGGGCTGCCATTCGACCGGGTTTCCCCGGATTTTCCCTCTCTTTTAGGGCGTCCGGAGACCTCCGGGGGGATTTTCTGTAGCGATCCGGGTTTTTAGATGCTGCTCGCTCAAAAAGTCATAAATATTTTAGGTTATTTCTTGATTGTGGTTACAGTGCATAATTTACAGAAATTGTTGTCTTGCCATATCGTACCTAATATATAAAATAGTTCAAAGTGTCCGGGTTTCAAATGGAAATGCCCGGGGTTTTAATGCTCTCTGTCCTAGATTAATGATTTTGCGGATGGCAGCCCCATCCGCGACTAACAAACTCTAAACAACAACCAGAGATCTTCAGCTTCGTAGCCGCCTGTCTAGCCCTCAGCCCTTGGCTCGTAATAACTTCATAAAAATTCTTTCAATGGGTATGGTGTTTCCATTGAAATATATCCGAATGTGACCTCATTCGAAATATTTTCAATTACACGTAATTCTAATCGGGTTTAAATTTCGGAGACCAAATCTACAATATGCATAATTAATAGGGACGTACGGGAACCTAAAATTACGGATATCCGAGCCTCGGTTCGGATCGGGTCTTGTACAGGGTGTTCAAAAAGTAATGCTCACTGTTTTCAGGGATGAATCTACATCTCTGTATCGGCGGAGAATTATAACACAAAACTTGCTGCAAAATTGTTTATACCATGGAAAATTAATGTAAAATTCTTTGACATCAGCATTTTAACTTTAAGTTACGAACAGTTTAGAAACGATAGACAATTTCTAGAAAATTGAATTCCCATACTATTAATTATATTTTGGAAATATGAAAAATATAATTCTATACAGCAAGGGTTAGTAAACATTTAACAACAAAAAACATTAAAATCCGTAAATTAGTTCTTAACAAAAAAGTGGGAAATAGGCCTCTTTTTCGACAAGCAAAGTAGAATGGACCCTTAACAGATCTATACATCTGTCGTCGTAAAAACTAAAAGGTGTAGTACTGTAATGCGAGTTTTGCGATGACCAGCATACAGAACCATTCGTCCTACTTTGCCAGTATTGTGTACGAACGCGGCGCGATTAAACTCGCGCCATCTATAACCGGCTCGCCATTACCAGCAGATTCCGTTTTCGCTCATCTCCGTTTGGTAGTGCGAGCATAGCTCTCTATCTAACGGACTTCTTGCCACTACTCTCTTCCCCTGAATTTACAGCCAACACCGATGTCTGTTCCCTCCGCAAGGTGGCCGTTTTTGCTCCTCTTCCACCACCAATAGAAAACTATGACCATAGCTTACCAAACGATTTTTGAAGCATGCAAAAAATAACGTTAGACCCAAAGAAAAAGTAGGAAGATACTGAGCAAAAAATATGTGCAATCAGGATGATGGAAATATATTATACTAAATAAAAATCATATTTACTAATTAGTACTAAACTTCAATTAGTTAAAAATGTTGGAAACATTCGTTTGAGATATGACTGTTTATTACAAATTTTCTATTGCTCATTGAGACTATGTAAATACAAAGAATATTTATTCCATTTATTTCATAATGACATCACTTGTTTCTATTATTTAATTTGCTCTACTTCGGTGATGTATAATTGATTGTAGATATAATACTTACTAATTTTGTATACAATAAATAAACGCTACACGCATAAGAAATAAGAATTTCGTAACTCTCTGTAATATTCTGTATCGGGTCGTAAGTTTACACGAACAGTGTGTGACGTAACTGTAATTGATTTACTGGTACCTACACAAATTAACCAGTGAACCTTCTACAATGGCTTTTATGCGGTTCTTTAAATACACTCGGCTGATCGATTGACTTAGTTTTTGAAAGAGAAGTGTCAGCTGAAATTCACATTCACAAATACCTTTATGCTCGCGTCGAGAATTCTGCGGAAATAGGGCACTCGAGCAGAAGTAGTCATATTTCGAGGCTTGTTCCGGTTAATCGTTGTCGTAAAATGGGCGTGCGTGTATTGAAAGGACAAGGTAATTTTCGGAGGCCAAAAAAGTATCGAGAAATAAATCGTGAAACGGGCGGAAGTTCAAGGAAAAAGCACGGAAGGGCCGAGGATACGGAATGAAGCAAAATAGATGGTTGGGGTAATGGAGTAGGATGGAGAAAGATAAAGTAAGTAAACGAATGAACACGAAAAACAGAGAGAAAGAAGGCTCCAGCGTTGGAACGGAAATGGCTGTAAAGAGAGGAAACGTATGGTTCCTGTGGACGACATTCGAATTATTGCACACCAATAACGGTATTTATGAAACGCACCCTCGTATCGCGTTACGTTATGAAGTATGTATCTATCGGTCTCGGGAATTTCCAACTCCCAACCAATAATATGCTACATTTAAACGTAACATTTTGACGTACTACACGTGTAGTATGTTTCTGAAATTTTCAAATAACACGCAAGCTCTTGAAAATGCTATTGAAATTGTTTGTGTTAAATATTAAATGCTGATGTGAATATTGGTTGTTGTATAATAGATTTTATAACTTCTGTTCTCATTTTAGTTCTTTTTAAATTTGTTAAATTTATCAAAATAACGTTTTTATCAAAATAATGAAATGTATCGTAGTAACGTCAAATAATATTTTTGCTGAGTATCTTTGACAACGAGTCATCAGTTATTACAATGCATTAATTTTATTCGTCTCTGATAGTTCAGTTCCAAAAATAATATTCGTCACCGCGATCACCTTCTATTTTAGAATACGAATTCTGACCCTATATTCGTGCAATTATATAAAGTGCATTAGTTAAATGAGGTTAAGTATCGGGGATATGCACTACCCGTCAAGTTAAAGAAATAACTCATAGTCCTAGCCGATAGATGGTTTGCGTCTGAGGAAAATATTGAGTAGAAAGACTCTCGTTTGTGCTGTAATTTGCCACGTAAATGAAAAAGAATATACAGCGAAAAATTATTGAACGGAAAGTTTCATTTATTAAACTCCAAAGTAATACATTATCTGGAGAAGTTCTTTTCTTAATATCGGGTGAACACATTAAGCTTTACCATAATAAGATACAAAATTAAAACCTGCTATTTTATCAGAAGCGAGATCGAATATACTTAGGTAAGTAAAACACAATATTTGTTAAGTGCTTTATTTTGGGTGCAAAGGAAAACAAACAGTGTGTGTAAGTAAGAAATAAGTACCTAAGGCACACAAAAAACGTAGAGGGTATGTAACAGGGTATCTAGGGTAGAGGAGCCAATTATTATGCCTCCAGTTTATTCTTAAGCATAATTTATTTTATATTTATGGAATAAGAGATAGTACATTTTTTTATTGAAATTTAAATAATTATTTATTTGCTAAAATTAAACATGTAACACACAGTAGTTCTTAAAATACTAAAAAAATTATTTTAATTTTTTGATAATGAACTCGCGAAGTTTTCTGTAAAACTTATGAAAAAGCTTAAGTAAATACTGAACGAATGAAGGTCAATATTCAGTCAAATAACCCGTTCTAGGCAAGATATCACAACGTTAATTACATTAATAAAACGCATTTAGATTATGGAAAAACAAAACAGCGATTATCTACTTGAATTTTTGTTTTTATTTTCAATAAATTCAGTAACTGAAACAAATTTGGAAGTAGTGTCGTGCACTACTTTGCACAATGACTGGACTAATCATAACCTCAAACACATCTCCGTCATATATTTAAAGAAAAGAACTATAAATATGAAAAATTTATTCACATTTATTTCTTTTAATTAAATTATTATTAATATCATTGCTATTAAAATTTATTAAAGAATGTTAAACATAAAATTTTTATTTTGCACAGTTATTGAGGCACAGTATTCAGGTAGGGGAATCACAGTATCTGAGGCAAATTAACTGATCTTTGGAGATTATAGGCACACAGTAACTAAGTCCAGAACTTTTTTTTCATGTTTAATAATAATCAAAGCTGATTTGATATTTGTTTCATGGGAAAATTATATCGATAAAAGAAACTTTGAAATTCATCTTTAAGTTCTTAAGAAAAGACAATTATATTACTAAAGTTATTTCTACTAGCGAAAACTCCGGAAGTCCTGAAACAGCGCACAGTAATTGGCTCCTCTACCCTAGGTGCTTTAAAAAAAAAATATGTATATGTATATTACAAAGATAGTATTTCATTTTCTGGGGAATTATTGGAAATATTAAATATACAGGATGGCTCGGCACTTTCAGAATTTAGTGAGGAAGGTCTAATTGTAGAATACTGTTTACCAATGTGTGATATCTTATTTTAGCCGTAGTTCCGTAGCAATACGATAAAGTTTAAAAATCGTTCACATTTTTTACAATACATAAAGTAACGTCTAAACACTGTTAAGACAAAGTAATCTCAATTTATATGCTCTTGGCCCGTTTTCTAATGTTATTGTTTTAGAGTTCACGAATATTGGCCGATCAGAGCGAGTGGAGGCTAAACTCTCACCGTGTATGTGCTTGCCTGGGCATTACGTATTGGCCTCCGCACACCTTTATAACGCACAACCACATAGTACGCTATTTAGCACAAGCTGATCATTCCCACCCACGGTGCAGAGCTCCCCGAACCATGGGGTCGAGCGCTGTGGGAGTGCCCCTTAAAGCTCATTGTCAGATGGAGAGGGCCGATTTCCCCTCGATCACTATTCGCGAAACCGCCCAGACCGGCCAATATCCGTGAACTCCATCACAGGCTAATCCTTTATACCATTGTTTCTCACTATATACGGCTTTTTCCCTGGCCACGTGCGCATTAAATTCATTGTAATTATATTAATTTCCAGAAACAACAATCTTACCGCATTTAATTTTATTGTCCGCATTAAATTCTGTCCAGTTAGGATTTATCCCTACACACACCTCTTGCCATATGTTCTTTTTTAACCCTTAAACGTCTGGTCGGTGAGGGTATCGTCTTCTGTTCACAGCCGACAGAATTTCTCAAGTTTGAATGCAAAGAATATATGCATATTATAATAATGAAATAAATTTTACTTTGCACTTAGAATGTCTCATAATATAAACAAGATATTTAATATGTTTTCTTTAAGTGGTATTGTTCAAAGCACGGCACTCTATCAATTGGAATATTGCAAAATTCGAAAATAAAACAGGTGAAACTTTTCTTTTATTTATTCACTTATTTCTGAATAATCGATGAATAACTTTCTTCGTTAAAATTACTACTTTTTGCAGTAACAACTGAATACGAAATATGAAATGAATAACTGAATAGTTAAATACTCGTGCGTATATCAAACAAAAGAATAAAATAAGCGAAGATCGTGTCTAAGGAAACAAGTAAGAGAGTATCGCCTGACCTAAGATTTGGAAGAAGTAAAAAATAATTAAAATTCGCTTCGCGCCCTTCAAACGGGTATTAATACCCGTCCGGCCGTAACGTAAGTTTCATAAACGGGTGTTGGGTGGATGACTTCCAGTTGCTGACAGTAGGATTCGGTAGTAATTGATTCTCCTTATTTTAAGCAATTGTAATGCCTGACACCAGTCACGGAGCATGAAACTGTCACCATCACTTTTCTAGGATATAAATTCGGTTTCGGAAAAGATCTGGGTGGATCATTAACATCCAGCCATTGAGCAGATCTGCGTCGATTATCATAAAGAATCCATTTCCCATCACATGTTACCAAGAGGTTGAGAAATGGTTCGTTATAGTGGTGCTGGAGTAGTGAACTGTATATTTCGTATCGCTGATTTTTCTGTGCCTCGTTCAATTCACGAGGAACCCAGTTTTGCAGTGGAGTTGGAGTGTTTTCACATCGCCGATTTCTTTCAAATGTTTGATACTGCCACAGCACTTGTACCAAGTTGCCCCGCAAGTTCTCTAACAAACTGGCGTGGATCTGCTTCAAATAACAATAAGACTTTCACGTGCTCATTTCTCATCTTCCTCGCAGGTCTACTCCGATCATCATTTTCTAGGCTGGTATGGTCAGGACATACAATCTAGGTCAGTGGTTCCCAACCTGTGGGTAGCTGCCCCCGGGTAGGGCGGGGGGGGGGGGGGGTGGTCGCGAAGTGTTTTTTTGGGGAGGGGATGGCGCCACAGTTATTTTTAGTTGACGATTCTTAGCACTGATTTATTTTAATATAGTTGCATTGCCATTTTCTATTAACGATGTAACACTATTTTTTCGTAAATGGGAAATAAGAAAAAGCTGGTTACCCAGACCTAAATAAGATAATTAAATATATTAAATATCTTTAAGTATATTTAATATATGTATTAAGATATATATTAAGTTAGAATTATATTCTGAAATACCTATTTTTAATGTGTTTCCTTTACCTTGTTAAATTTACTTTACCCTAAAATATAGGGGAGGAGGGTTGTGGGTTATTTGAACATTATAAAAGGGGGTCGCGACTCACAAAAGTTTGGGAAACACAAATATGTTCCTATACTAAAATATTGTGATACCTACATGGGAGCATCCACGTGGCTTAACTCATTTTCTGCTCTATGCTCTAATTTAGGGTTGACTAACTGGTGGCCCGCGAGCCACGAGTGAGTCAACCCTGCTCTAATTTATAATCATAATTTTGAATGAATTGGGCCTACCTGTAGATTCGTGGATTAATTATTGTTTTCTTCAAAGATAGGCGGAAGCTGTCGCAATCCGTAACAATTTTAAAAGTAATGCAGGATAAATAAACGTGGTATCTCTTAATTGCATAAATTACCACTAAACATTCTAATTCAGAACTACGATATTTAGTCTCCAAGGGCGATCTCCTTTTACTGAAATAAAATATAAGCCTTAAAATTCTCAGAAGAAATTGGAGTTGTTCTACAGCAAAATAGCTTCAAAATCACTCGAATTGGCATCTTATTAAACACTTTTCACTTTGTATGCCAATAATTTGCGAACGCATGATCGTAGAAAAATTTTTATGAGTGTTTTGCAAAGCTAAGAAATTTGCGTTTCAGAATCTTTGGTTGCCACTTTGATGAGAATTTTTTTCATCATCCAAAATTCATTTTAAAATGACCCCCAAAAATGGCATATTCTCCTTTTTTTAATAAAATATGATGCCACTTCAAGGCAAATCATGGATTCATTCAAGTGTCCATGCTTTTTTAAGAGTTGGAAGTACCCATAAACACTGTGCAAAAGGCCGGACCGATCAGATCTTTTTTCTCGTATGTCCTAGATTGTGAAACATGCAATATGATATGAAAAATTGAAGGATCACCTGTTTTTCGTTACGTTTTCTCTTCAAAACGCTCTGTTTTGTTCTCCTAGCTTTTTAACGATTTTTCCATGTTTTTTTGTTAGTTCAACAACAGTTTAGTAACAAGAAAACAATTAAAAAATAAGGGAAAAACTTTTTCATCCAATCCTTTTGCAATTGGTGAACACTGCACCACACCGCCGGCATTTGCATCACCCATTGTATCGTATCTATTGCGAAGGGATTGGCCAAAAATGTTTTCTCTTACTTTTTAATTGTTTTCTTGTTACTAAACTATGGTTGAACTAACAAAGAACACGAAAAAATCGTTAAAAAGCTAAGAGAACAAAACAAAGCGTTTTGAAGAGAAAACATAACGTAAAACAGGTGATTCTTCAATTTTTTTTCAAACCATATCGCATGTTTCACAATATAGGTCATACGAAAAAAAAAATCTATTCGGTCCGGCCTTTTGCAGTGTTTATGGATACCTCGAACTCTGAAAAAAACATGAACACTTGAATGATTTCATGATTTCCTTTGAAGTGGCATCATGTTTTGTAAAAAAAATGTGAACATGACATTTTTTAGGTGATTTTAAAATGGATTTTAGATGGTGGAAAAATATCTTATTAAATTGGAAACCAAAGGCTCTGGAAGGGAAATTTCGTAACTTTCCAAAATACTAATGAAAATTCTTCTATGATCATTTTTCCGCACATTATAGGTGTTCAAAGTGAAAAGTGCCTTTTCTGCTTTGATCGCGAATAACTCGTTGAATAAAAATCATACTTCAAAACGAAAAGAAAAAACAAATTAAAGAGAAATGTTTGTTCTACAAGAGCCCCCAATTGGATTTACCTGAAAAAATGTTGTGGCCCGTACATGCGTTCAAATTGGACAGAAATTTTTGAAACTTGTTTTCTGCGTTTCATCCTAATAAAACAGTATCATAATGAATGAAAAAAGAATTTCAGTCCTTGATTCAAAAACTAGAAACTTCAAGCGATAAAATACTTTTTTTTAAAATATTTTTGCCATCATTTTTCGCAGAGATACAGCCATTTGAAAATAACCAAAATTTTCGAAAAATTATAGTAATCGTTTAATTTTGTCCAGCGGTGTATATTTAACAGAATTATCAACCATTTTCACATGATCAAATCCGTTTTCAAGATCTAAGTATTTCTCATCCTCTAATCGCTAAACATACTGTTTGGGGATTCACGACCAATGACCTAGACCATGACATATGTTGTTTGTTAAAAAGTTATTAACATTAAAATACCTCTATTATCGATGTCGACCCGATATATCTGACTTCCATCATAGCATATGGCGAATTACTGGGTTGAATAATACCGTCTTTTACTAATTGTAAGTCATATTAAATGGAGCGCAATTTCTCCTTAGCAGCTGTAGGCGGCAGGACAAACTTTACCTACTTTGTCGATGCCACTGACAATAAGTATTACACAGCATGTTCCGTCTTTTCGACTGAGGATCACCCAGCAATGAGTTCAACACTGCATTATTAAATTATATCAGTAATTACTCTAAAGTAATTAATGAGGTACAGACTGCTCAAACGATTGTGGCCGATCGAGATTTGATTGTGGGACAGCTTACTACGGTTCGCTTTTTTTCATCGCTAACATTCTACAGTATTTCATGAACATGGTGAGGACACTGCCAAGCCACAGGTTCCCGTCTAGAACACTTTTAATTCATGTTGAAACGCCACTGTGGCACTATCTGCCTATGATTGTCATAATTATATAAATCTGCGCGCTCGGCTCTGTTCGCGATGCTGTAGCGTAAATGACACCAAGAATAAATGTCAAATGACTTTTATTGCAATGAACCTCAAGAAAAATCATAATAATTTTGACACTATAAACGATAAACTTGTAATGTCCAAAGTAATTGAAAGCTACAGCGGGCGAATTCGCCGCTCGCATGGGCAGAGGGCCAGATATAGCGTGAAGTAAACAGATGTTTAATATGAGACACGTTCGCGCAGTCCTTTCACAAAATTTAATTTACATTGCTTCGGTTATGTTTATTTTACCGTTGTTAACATAAAATAACGAATAGTAGATTTTAAAATAAATGTGTATTTCTTTGCTCTACACATTTCCACTAATAATGAGCGTCTTAGATTTGAATCTATGAAGACTGCTACGAATAAAATACCACAAGATTTTATTCATCTCAGTATTCTGGATTCCTAACCCCTGCCATATCTACGAAATACATAACATTCGTTTCCATTCTTTTCCTTATTACCCCACCATCCCGCTTTATTTATTTGTGTTTTCCATTATAAATCCGTTGATTTATTTACTTTGGACATTACAAATTTATCATTTATAGCGTCAAAATTATTATGATTTTTCTTGAGATTCATTGCAATAAAAATCATTTGACATTTATTCTTGGTGTCATTTACGCTACAGCATAGCGAACAGAGCCGATCGCGCAGATTTATATAAGATTTATATAATTATGACAATCATAGGCAGATGGTGCCACAGTGGTGTTTCAACATGAATTAAAAGTGTTCTAGACGGGAACCTGTGGCTTGGCAGTGCCCTCACCATGTTCATGAAATACTGTAGAATGTTAGCGATGAAAAAAAGCGAACCGTAGTAAGCTGTCCCACAATCAAATCTCGATCGGCCACAATCGTTTGAGCCGTCTATACATGTGACTATTTCTTAATCGTGTCCTGAACGTTTGGACCTAACACTTTTCTGTTACTCTAACTGTAGCTAGCGATGTTTAGTTGCCTTCTGGATTAAGATTTTAATTTCCTAGTAATTTCTTAGCCTCCTCCAATGTGCATCCTTAACGCGCCTTCGCTGGCAGGGGCGCAAGACAGTACCCCTATTGTGCGGAGGTGGGTCCAATTTTTCGGTTGCTGAGTCTGGAAAATGTCACGACTAAGTGTAGATAGTGAGGGTTCTCTCCTAACCATGACATACACCCAACGTCTATTCCCCTATATCAGCAAAGGCTCATCTACGGGGTTTAAAAGTTATGGGTTGGTCATTTTTCAAAGGTATTGTGGCGATATGACGCATACCAGGCCAATCGTCTCCTATCGGGGAGACAAGGCTTGTGTGGACGGTGCGTAGCGAAAACAATCCGAATGTAAACGTCCTTGTACGGACTATGATCGAAGCAGCGATCTTCGACTTGGCAACCGCGTTCGAAAAGTGAAGATCGTGACGCCACTCACTTCAGACGAAAACGAGACAACGTGTCCGAGTCTTACATCGTAAGTTTTATATCGTAAGAAATAATCATTAAACCGATCCTGCCGCGCCTTTCTTGATTACCCATAGTATAACCGTTTCTACGCTATCTAAATAAGAATTAATGTCATTCTTTGTATATAGTTTGTTCATGCTCATGTGAAGTTGTAAGGGTTCACAAGAAAAAACACTCTTACTAGTCTAACTTATAGGTACTAGATTTATTAATGCTATAACTTAATATTAACTTACTCTAAAATATGTATGTCTAAGTAAGGTAGGCAATAGTTCGTTACAGTAGTTGTTCGCTAAGAGCTCGCAGCTTGGGACCGACGGTGAGCATTTAACGTAGAGGGGGGCACGATTCCAAGCGATCAATTCTCGCTTCTTTCTTGCTGAATGCGAGCGCACAATGAACGAGATCGAGTCTTAGACCTGTTACGCATTTGCGACAAGTTGTCGGCAACTTGGTGGTTGGCATAGCGCCGAGCTCTTAACGTGTAGACCTAACCGAGCTCTTAGTAATTACATTGGTATGGGTTAGGTTCACACCATCTACGCGCCAGACTATGAGCATGCCTCATGCGCCAGGTGACTCGGTCTCTTATTTCGACAATCAAATTATAGTAACGTACCACTTTGATTTAAAACGCTTCTCGTGTGTTTGTCTTTACTATTTACTAATTTATAAAATCAGTCCATTTCTACCTTTCTTGTCATTAAATCTTGGAACAAATAAATTGATTATTTCAACTTTGCGCGTTGATATGAAACTTATAATCAGATTCAAAATGTAAGAGCATTATGTACATATTTATAATAAACAAATTAAATATAAATGTATCGTTGAAGCATATTAAATAGGTTTAAATAATTTTAAAAATAATTTCCAATTTAGTTTTCGGAAACCCATAAATTGTGGACATTTCATGTTTCTGACGAAATAAAAGTTGAAATTAAATAACGTTTAGTTTAAAAACAGTGGAACATGACGCTGGGTCTTTTTCAAATTTGTAATTAATTTTTTCTTGTATAATTACATTCATCTCTCTAATTAGTAGGAGATATTTTCCGCTGTTTCTAGATACTTGCGTTACTCTTTCGTTTTTGTTTTACATTTGCTTAATCCTTCCAGTCCCTTGTTAAATTATATCCTAGCTGTGCTGCATTCACGAAAATAAATTATGAAAGAGAATGTGTGCAATCTCATTACACAATAATTTTTTTGTGTTTTCTGTCGTTCGCTTTAATTAAATCTAAATTATTAAAAGTTCAGGAACTTCGGTCACCTCGAGATTCTGATTTTTTAATACTTTGTTAGTTTGTGCAAAGAGCAACCAACTTTTTATATCAATTTTAGACATGTTTATAGAAATTGTAGACAAATAGCAGGTTTCTTCCAACTTTCGTTGATATCCTGGAAATTCTACAAAGTCGAAATAAATTATTATATTTGAATACAGTTTATTGATGAATATAATTTATTGTGCTCTTTCTCACTATGTAGCAACGTTATTTTTCATCTGAAACAGAATTTTTTTTATTTTTACCTCATTATAAATAGAAGGATTTCTGTACTTTAACTGTATTCTAAATATATACAAATATGCGTGTTAAACTTACGAGACAATGTATTTTGTGTTACGTTATTGCATTTCAAACATTGAAGCCCTCGTACTACTCGTATAACATCATATTTTTCGTACGAGTTTGTAATTAGTTCCATTAAATACGTCATGATATACAAAACAAATTACTTAAAAATTATTGTTAAATCGGTCCGTATGAAATGTTTCTCTGATGCTGTTGCTGCGTTACATTTACCTACTCCATGTAGGAGTAGGTATTTTGCTACTGCATTTTTGAGAAATAGAAGTAGGAATTAGATCCTATGTACTGCGTGCAATGATTCACTTTAACTGATTAGATTTTTAAATTGTAGGGTATTTACGAAAATTGAAATTACACTTTATAAAAATATAAAATGGAGGGGGAAGCTATACTATAGCAACATATTTGAATATTTTGGAAAACACATGTCGCACATGTTTCTCAAAAGTGATACAATTAAAAAAAGAATGTTTTTCAGGAAAAGGTGTTTGTGAGCTTAGAAAACGATTATTTACTAAACAAAGAGATTTTAGATAAAAAAATGTGCAAATCTCTCAAAAATTGGCGGCTCTGCTCACGAGGAACCGTTAACCAATCTACCCTCAACCAACTACCGATCAGAGTTTTTTGTAAATATCTCGAAAACTAAAGCCGAGCAACGGAAAAGTTGTTCGGAGTGTTGACGGTCAACATCGTTGGAACTAGGTCTCCTTTTGTCAATATTTACCAACTAATATTGACCCGAGGAAACAATGATCAAATATTATTTTCTTAATTATCGATTCTCAGCTCTTGAAAATGCTCCCTTTTTGAGTTGTGTCTTATATTAACAATAACAGTTTGGACAATTGTAGCAATTTATAACCTTCATTTCAGGAACTTTCGGAAAAAAAATGTAAGTAAATAATAAACATGGACTTACAAGTCCATGAGATTAAATCAATATTATTACTTCACAATTGTCTATGAAGTAATACTACTGCTTATGCAAAAGTACAAAAAATCATAAAAAGATTTCGGAATTAAATTTTTATTAATAACATCTTGTATGTCCTTCTTTTTATTGCCAGACAATTGGATTGTCTTTGAGTAAGCGAGAGATAATGGGAGAAAATTATTCAATTGTTCTGAAGATTTACGTTTTCTTCTATTGCACAAGTTGACCTTCTTCTACATTTCGTCTTCATACGATGTTTTATAGAATAATGCGCGGGGGTGTTCCTTTTCGACTCACAGTTAGGGAATACAATCCCGGCCATTATTTACTATCCCGGGATTGCGGGATTTTTTAAAGTCTATCTCGGGATTCCGAGACTAATCCCGGGATTGGGTAATAGAAAATTTCAGTAATTAAAATGATTTATTATGTGCTAAAATTCTAAATCTTTATTTAATTCAGGGCTGCACAAGGAGCTGTTTTCGGCGCCTACCGGCGAGCAACCCTCCTGACCCGTTGCTAAGGTTAGAATCGGTGAGGAGAACTGCAGTAGTGTATGTGCGTGCTCGTAGGTTCGTAGCGCAAGTATCTATGGCTGGGTTCAAGTCATACCAAATGCACGTACACTACTGCAGTTCTCCTCACCGATTCTAACATTAGTAACTGGACAAGCTAGGCGTCGAAAACAGCTTCTTGTGCAGCCCTGATTTAATGTAAATAAACTTACTTTCTATCAGCAGTCTGAAACATAAATTAAAATTATTTTTCACAATAAAACAGTAATTAATAATAACGTCTCAATAAATACGAACGAAGAAACAACAAAGCACTTAAAGTACGTATATATCTAAGTACAATGTTTCGACTTTACGTGTTCAGACAAGTTGCGATCTGCAACTCGCGTGATTTCGAAATAGCGGAAAGTGAAAATAGCATTGAAAAAATAAATATGGTTCAGTTAGTTGCATACGACTTAATATTATTATGTAAATAAATCATTATTATTATTATTATTGTCCTTATTATTATGAAATGACTATGTTTATTTATTTTGTTTATTTTTATTTTTTACAGGTGTTCCTAAAGTAATTCACATTTTTAAATAATCCCGAAATTCTCGGGATTTTTGGAATACAAAAAACAACCGGGATCGCGGGATCCCGGGATTGAATTCCCTACTCACAGTACACTTAACATCATGCTGCTTGACTTGCATTCTATCACCGTTTACTGTACAATTATTTTCCCATTCCGAATCAAAAAAATGAAAATGAAAATCGTACTAATTCATCAAAAATGACATAACTCAAAATGTAATAAAATTATTCTTTAACGACGACATAAATGGAAATGTAAACAACTGTTCATACTTACCTTGATCGACTTAAGTGATACAAGCCAAAATGAATTAATTTGTTTTTCATACCTCGATCAACAAATCTGTCTTAAATCTAAATGTTACATGTATAGACTTCACGTTTTATTTATGTAAACATCACAACTCGAAATATTACCCTTTTGAACTGTGATCAGCACACACGTTCGCTACATGGTTCAGACTACAACTCGAAGTGTGTTACTTTTGTAGATAGTAATCCCCATAAAAAAACTTCCAAAAAGTAAAAAAATTACGCAAAGTAGGGTAGGCCAGAGCGAATCAGATCACTTTGTGTTTGACGGTAAAAAAATAATAGTCAAGCATTAAAAAACTAATTTTTTATTATATATTCGTGACCAGTACACCTTTGGTTTGAACATGAATATATAAAAATTCAAACCAAACATAAAAATCTTCCATTTATAAACAAAAAACGGAAAAGTGAGAAATGTCCACTCAGCAATTTCTGAAAAAAAAACTGAAATTTTCATAACAAAATCTTTAGAATCAACTTACACAAATCTAATTTAATGACAGTGAAGTCACGTGACACTACGGAGCACACAGATCGGAAGGATATTGCTGCTGTTTGCCGCCTCTATCAGCACAATTCTCGTGGCACAACTCTTCTCAGACAATCTTCTGAAAATGGACGAATTAATTTTTCACCGCAGTAAATACAATGCCATCTTCTTAAAACTATTAATTTATTTTTTTTAATCATTTTTTAGATTTAATTTTCATCACAGCTTCTTTATTTATTTTTTGACACCATGATCCTTGATTGCTCTTCTTTATGTACCTGCGAACTATCTGTATATAAACAATTATCATATTTATAATCATAAAAATATTCAAATGAAAAAAAAGGAGTGATCCGATTCGCCCCGAATAACATGATCCGATTAGCCCCATATATAAGTATTTCAAAGATTGTAGATTACATAAACATATTATAATATAATAGTCTAAAATACATCAAATACTAAACTTGGACACCGTGCAAACTAATAACAATAAGCAGATTTGAATTTTCCAGCTTACTTTTTATTTTAAATACGAAATTGCAGATTACGTGGGTTAGATACGGGCCAAAATTGTAACGTTCGCACGCAACCATCTCACTGAAAATGTATGCCAGCTCTAAACAATGACTTAAAACAATTGACGAGCTATTGCAGTAGGTGCGGGGGAGAGGGACGAGGTACTACGGACGATCGAAATGATCATTTCTATCGCGATGTAAGAAATATGGACTAAATTCTTATTTTACGAAATCCTTCTTAGTTACAGCATCATTTTACACTTCGATTATCTACATATACATGAAATCCTCAGTTTAGTTACAAATAAAAAACAGTTTGATGATATACAAACATGACGCAATTCAAATTTGGCCAGCTTACCTTGTGTTTGAGACTGCATTTTGGTTGCAATTCAATGGTACAACGATACATATTTGTAAAAATATCTCAAATTTTGAACACTTACCTTATTTAACACTCACCAGGTTATAACCTGACTGTAAGCTGTCAAAATTTGGAGTAGATTGCATAGTGAAGGTACCGTTTGACGAACGAAACATGTGTAGTTTCTTTTGATTAAAGGTGTGCGTGTAATGCGTACCGAGAGTCGACGAACGAAACATGTGTTAGTTTCTTTTTGGCTGCAGGTGTGCGTGTAACGCATATATACGTATTATGTTTGACGAAAAATTTCTTGGAGAGTGAGAATCAGGAGAATCAGAAGAAAAATCTTACCGTTTCCGACCGATCCATGAGACGATATTACGATATCTCTGTCATGCGTGGACCGATTTGATTGAATTTGGTCTTATTCGAAAGCTTATATGTGGTTTACATAAGAAAAATGCCTTTAAATTTAGAAAATATTGCAGGCGTGATGAGATATTAATGAAATAAGTTTCAGGTTAGGTTGGAATAGCTGGGCGACGAGTAAATGATAGCGGCAGCGACAGTCGACATACAGGGTCATCCGTTAAAACTGCAACCTACGCGCGCGCGAACAGACGAAAATGGCAACACCGCCTCACGGACGCATTCCACTACAACCATGCATCGGCCTGGCGTTCGGAGGGTTGCCAGCGACCGTTGGACAGCGGTGATACCCGAGCTTTGAAAATTTTAGGATGGTTTCTTTCAAATTAACGTCACAAGGAGCTATTTGAAATTTCCCAACCGGGGTTGAAGAATTTGGGGCCTTTTTCGTATAACTTTTGAACTATAAAAGATATCGGAATGCAATTTGTGCCGAAAAGTAAGGAAAAATTATTCCCTTTTAATGATGGATAATTCAAAATATTTTACGTTTCCTTAGTTTTTCTTTTATCAATTTTTTAACCATAATTATTATGAAAAGCTTTTGTATTTAATGCTCTTTTTAAAATTTATGATGTTGATAAACAATACGCTAGTTGTTTCTGTGTCATTACTTTCATAAATTGAGAAATTAAATTTTTATTCAATTATGTGTTAGTTCTGCAGACCTCAGAATCTATTGTTCTGGTTTTCTTTTTTATAATTGTATCCTTATATGCAGTGCATGCATAGATCGGACGTAAGGAGTAACTAATGGGACGTGTCTTTGATTGTAGCGGTGTTTGAATCATTTTTCTAAAATGTTTGTGTTTGAATGTTTAACCTTTTAGCTACTCCTTTTAGCTATACCGTTAATGTCATTTTTTGGAACGATGCGTCATTATTGTGGCTTTTATACGCAGGTGGCGAAAAATCTCTCCGTACAAGGGTATAGTGCCGCGCTCAACCCTGTCGTAGCTAAAATTTTTGAAATTAAGACGGTTACGAGACCAGTTGACATTGTTTTCAGACCTCATTACAGTAATCCGGGGTGCGAGTGGTAAACCGATCATAAAAGCGGAGCGCGCGGCTCGCTTACCTGCGCCGGGAAATTCCGCACAGCTCTTTGCGGCGTTAATTTGAAAGAGACCATCTTAAAATTTTCGAAGCTCGGGCATCACTGCTACCCAGCGGTCGCTGGTAACCCTCCGAACGCTGGGCCGGTGCATGGTTGTAGTGGAATGCGTCCGTGAGGCGGTGTTGCCATTTTCGTCTGCTGGCGCGCGCGAAGGTTGCAGTTTTAATGGATGACCCTGTATACGCGGTGTCGAACATGTACTTGGCGTCGAGGCGCTACCGCGTCTCTAAATATGTTCTCGTTTGGAACGTTAAAAGAGATACAAGTAGTATCTGACGGCCGGATTTCTAAGTTCAGTTAGTAACATTTTTACGATGAATAGAGGTGTATTTATTCAACTGCTTCATGGTCGTAACTCAAAAATCGCATTTTTTGAGTTGTGACACTTTTGAAATACATGTGCGATTTTTGAGTTGTGTCACTTTTGAAATACATATGTGAGATGTAGGTATGTATGCTAGATAAGATATTGACATTCCTATAAGCTACGTATTGAAGTCAGTATGTGCCAATGTTTCGAATAAGGATTGAGGTGCGTATAATTTATGCCTATACACTATTCAAATTTTATGATTTATAATTTACATTCTTTACGTAGTTTCTCATTTTGTGTAACTGTCAGAAATATGTTCTATAAACACTGAAGGCTTCAAGGAGGAAGACTATAGATTAGTACTCGGAATGATAATTTGTACACTACTATGTAAAAATCTGTCTTAATAAATAGTACTGGCCAAAATTTATAAACTATATGGTATAGATAGTATTAAAATAAATTGTACGTGGTAGGGAAGGTCATGAAAATAATGTATGTGTATAGACGCACCCAAAAACGACAAAATATCGCTCTCACTGTGTATATTTGTATATTACTAGAGTTTTAACGCATTTAACTTGAAAGAGGAATTTTAACAAGTTGCCGTAAGCATTTGATGAATATTACACTAATAAAATCGTAGTTAAAATGCATTTGATGTTTAAATTAAAAGACCATTTTCGTGCATCCAACATTTTGTATACAATTTTACATTGCGCAGGTGTAAATGAAAATCATTAATGTTTTATTCTGTACGCACGTATTATTTTTATGAAAAATCAGATAAGTGTTAGGACAAAAACGCAATAAAATATGTAGAAAGCTAAGCGACAGATCAATAGTTCCCACAGATGTATGTATCTATATGTTAGATCTACGCTCCGCGCATAAATTCCTGTCATGAATGAAAAGACAATAAATGTTGGGTTACAGATCCAAAATTTATTTCTTCATTGATGCTGTACTCTACAAATAACTGGTACGATAGTGCCTTACTATTCAGAGTTGGTCATTATTCAACTAAATTGTTATTCGAATAATCTTGGAATAAAAATTTCAAATAAAATGACGTTATTCGAGAATAACGAATAAATTTTCATTCGACTAAATTTTTATTCGTTATTCGTTATTCGAAGGACCTTTATGGCAAATAATAGTCAGAAATAAACGTAGATCAAAACCCGAACCTCGGGTCAGGCCGAGGGGTATCATGAGTCAAGGGGATCGCGAGCAGGGGTTGAAAACAGTTATGATATCGGTTTCGGTTCTCGAAACAGTTATGAGAACCGAAATAATCTTGGAACAGTTACGAGTGAAAAGAGTTCTGGCCTATATCGGTTTCGGTTCCGGTTCTACAGAACCGATATTATATCGGTTCCGTAACGGTTATATATCGGTTAGGTATACAGTAAACTCTCGCTATGGGATTGAGCTCGCCTCAACCATGCGTAAGCGCCTTTTAAATTATGATTAAATAATAAATCTGTGAAGAATAAATTGATTCTCAAAAGTAGTTTGAAATCAATTTTTTTTTAAGTTACGTTTAAGTTAAACCCTTATTAAAAATTTAAACAAAGTAAATTATATACCGAAATTGTTGCAGAGCAACTTCCAACTATACATCGCATTTTTATGCTGTCATCGCACGTTTCAAAATACTTACAAACAATGTCGCATTTCTTTCGGCCCATTACGTCGATATGTTTTTAAATATCACTAATAACTATTATACACTACGACTAATATTAATTTGACACTTAATTTAAAGTATTGCTAACATTAACAGCAATAACTTTCCTAATATCTACAAACTTACTATCTACTAATTTTATATTAATTATGAAGATTATTAACTATTTTTTTTTTTAATAAAGACAGTGTCTCGAGGACGACAATGTATCTTGTTGGGAAATATAAAACTTTTTGTATTAAATTCCACGTGCTCGCAACTAGCTCAGGAATACAAGTGACTCTGGCCCATTGGTCTTAAACCCTCTGACTCTTCGCGTTTGTTTATAAGATCCTTCATCGCTGAGCCTCACTATCTAGAATCTCTCTTTTCAGTACTTAATTTGCAGATGCTGTCTTTCATTTCGGCTTTTCCTGCATTGATGGAGTTTTAAAAAGAGAGACACCAGATAGAGAGGCCCAGCGATAAAAAGACTTATAAACAAATCGAATTTCCATTAAAAAAATTGACA
Source organism: Andrena hattorfiana (assembly GCA_944738655.2). Lineage (NCBI taxonomy): Eukaryota > Metazoa > Arthropoda > Insecta > Hymenoptera > Andrenidae > Andrena > Andrena hattorfiana. The sequence goes on along the minus strand of OX122890.1, from coordinate 17,701,624 downwards.
TTGATCGTAAATATTTTGGAACGTGCTATGCATACCCGATGCGTAACCTATAGGATACATTACTGTTATAAAACCGATATATAACCGTTACGGAACCGATATAATATCGGTTCTGTAGAACCATAACCGAAATCGATATAGCCAGAAATTTTGGTTCCTTATAACAGTTATTCAGAATATCGGTTCTTTCATAACTGTTTCAGTCAGAACAGATATATACCAGTTTGAAACAGTTATTTTCAGAACCGTTTCAACCCCTGATCGCGAGGCCCGAATAAAAATTTATTCGACTAATGCCCAACTCTGTTACTATTAGATCACGGATCGCAGCAGGCGATATTCTTCGAACAAAATTTGGCACCGTTTTTTGTTCCAATAATTGGTCCAAATTTCTTGAGTTGACGAGAAGTAGATGAGGAAATATAGGTATTCATTTGATGACAAGGGTGAGCAAGGAATACATATCAGGAAATAATCATAATAATCAGATAGAACAGCAACGAAATACTTTCGGTCTACTAGTGGTTGGTAGCTAACAGCGATGAGATCTGCGTGCAATATGAGTCATTCATTAATAAATATTAAAAATTTTCAATTTTGCATTGACATTTCAGCCTAAACCACTTCTTGTACAGCAAACTTTTAATTCTATAGTGTCCTGAGCAACCCTACAAAACATACAGAAAATAGCAGCAGAAAAACATGTTTTTGCACTGTGAGCATTTCGTTGATTTACGTCGCAAAATACTGGCCTGTGCAGCATTGGCCATTATTTTATATTATAATAATATACACCTTAGCGATTATATTTTGTAACAAATCATACCTATATACCTAAAAGTAAAAATTTTAACCAACGACTTTAAAACGTCATTAATTTCATTAGCCGTTCTTTCAAAACAGAAGTTTTGGGGTTACGCCACTATTGCGCTAATAGCCTCAAATTTATTTTCAACTGTTTATAACAGCAAACATGTCTGACGAGCAGTCAGTTGAATTCACACTGTTGCAGCGTTGTACAGATTGTGGATTATATTTCTAAAAGGACATTACTTAAACAATTGGCTTATGCAGAGTGCAATCCATCTCGGACACAGAATGGAAAAGCGGATGGAAAATTTTGTATTACCGTAAAACATTTATCGTTATCGAACGTAGCACTCTTCGTGCTGAATAATCCTATACGATACTGTGATGAGCGAACTGGCAAGAGCGATACTGCAGCTGTGAATGCTACGATTTGTTTTTATGTTTTGTCAGCCGACTGGATGCAAAGAAAGTTGCCAGCGGCCGATCGACCGAGGATACCGAAAATCAGTATCGCGATACTGTATCTCACGAGAATCGCTATCTGAACGCTTCTATAGGCACTACATGTGCTATCGGTATCCATCACACGCGAATCGTGATACACGTATCGTCGTGTGAAGGAGAGTTCATACAGTATCGCAATACTGATTTTCGGTGTCCTCGGTCGATCGGCCGACGAGGACTTCGTTTACATCCAGGAGGCTGGCAAAACATTGAAATAAATCGTAGCATTCACACGGCAGCTGCAGTATCGCTCAGTTCGCTCATCACAGTATCGTATGAAACTATTCAGCATGGAGAGTACTACGTTCAATAATGATTTATTATGGTAATACAAATTTTTCCGTCATTGGGGGATAAAAGTGATTCCGATTATGTCGATAAAATGAAAAAGGTAGGTGCCTGGCAAATGTCTTCATTAAAAAACGTGTATTTCACAGACAAGAAGACATTATTAACTGAAACACAAATGATCAACACTTCGCCGCGAAATTAATCGGATCCTACTATATCCCATGAGTAGGCACCAAATCTTTATGCATACTTCCCCGCTGAGGGCTCGGTTTGACCTACACGATGAAGACTTTTCGCTATCCTCACCACTTCTGTCTCGCTCTTGTCCGGCGAAGGAGAGAGCAAGATGGAACAAGAGCATTTTAGAGAGACTGAAAGCGAGCGAAGAACAGTACGAGACAGACGACGCGTTGATATTTTGTCTCGCTCCGTCTTTCGGACGCTTGACACTCCGTCCTTTGCATACGCGACGGGCGTGCGCGATGATCTTGAGCACTCATCGTAAAGACGAAAACGGCTTCCGCGAAAGCTTGACGCAGGCCCGGCTCAAGCCTTTGTTGCGCTCTAGGCGAACGTACCAAATTGCGCCATTTGTTATAATACATTTATTTGAGATTATTTATAACATTACCTCTAAAATATTAGGCAACTGCCTAGAGCGTAAAGTTGACAAGAGACGTAAAATGTTCTTTCATTGTTGGTATTGTTAAAAATAAATTTTTAAATGAAATACTACAAAATGTACTACAACTGTTTTAAACTAGAAGTAAAAATTCAGAGTAAGGTCATCAAGATGCTCAATTAAATATATTATAATAAAGGACGCAATTTGATAAGTGTGTTTAGGGCGCAAAAAGGCTCGTGCCGTGCTTGGCTATCTGACCGTGGCGCGTATGCGTCGAGCAGTCACGATTTCCTCTGAACGCTTGTGACCGTCGCGCACATGCGCCGCGCACGCAAAGCGTTCCATCTCGCCCCCCTCCCCCCTTCGGCCAGAAAGATGCGAGAAACGATCGCTCGGAATTAGGGCTCCCTTAATAAGGGATAAGCTCCCGATAAGTGTTCAACGCCAATCCCGACCAGCGAGCGCTCAGCAAGGAAGTACTGTGATACTATGTCGAAGTGTGCAAGATATACCTATGCAAAATATAGGTGTGCAAGAAAACTTATTTCCTATAAAAATATGAATTTGCATAAACATCCGCTGTCTACGCACGAGTATCTTATTGTCGGACGCGTTCCCCTTACCTCAGTGTGCCCCTCTCACGTCTAAAATTGTGTTTCCGTACTCGTGCACCATTGATTACGAAACTGTATGCACATCTGTTGACTTTGAAACTTTACTATTATGATACAATATCGATCGTAGAGTTTCAAGAGGTTTGCATGTCAGGTTCAAGTATATAAATTGGCAATTTTCTCTGGGAAAAGGAAAGAATACTGGGATACTGCTTCTAGTTTTTTTGTACCTTGAATGCGACGCTTCGCTCGATTCTTTTTACCTTGACTGCGAGAGTTTGTGTGAAAATGCTGAGTCACCGATCGATTCAACGACATCTAGAGTTATTCCTTTACAATTACTGTCAGTCCGAACGAGCTGGAGTTCTGACATGATTTGTACAACCTATGTAAAATGATGGAGGATTCAGATCCAGATTACTATTCCCGCGTTCCTGTATGAAAATTAAGCAGATATGAGCAAATGATCAAATTTCGATTACAATTTACGCAAATAATATGTAGAAGTGATAAACTAAGGATAAACTCGTAAATTGAACTGCTGCTGTATTTTTATTAAACGTCTTAAAATCAGGGATGTCATGATAGCAGTTTAAAGATTTACGCTTTAAATGAATTTAAATTCAGTCGCGTTGCATGCAAACATGAATAATGTCAACATAACCTCTTAAGGGTACCAGGCAGTCGTTTTTTGACACAAAGTTTATTAACATCAATAGCTTTAAAAAAACATGTTTCTTTAGTTAAAAATATGCATTATATATGATGTTACAGATGGATCTGCTACAGAGGCTTTTTAAAAAAGTTTCTTTTGTTTTGCAGTGATAACTCAAAAATGAAGGTTCCAATCTGTTCAACTCAAATTCGAGCACGTTCACAAAATGTGTAGTTTTGGCCTGAATCTAAATTGAAGTTAATAAGAACTGTTATTCTTTAAGAAAAGAAACTAAAACCTCATCTTTGTCTAACGAAAAATGTACTTTTTTTAAAAATCACCATTTGGAAGTGCCATTTTCATAATTTATATTTCATATATAGGTTCAGTGCAGAACCAGAGATATTCTGAAGAAGAATTTATAAGCATGTCGCTGAATTTCGTGTCGTCAAAATCGTTGTAAAACAAAAGAAACATTTTTGAAAAGTCTCTTTAATGATCCATCTGTAGCGTCATTTATAATGCATATTTTTGGTGGAACAAAAGTGTATTTTTAAAGTTTAAGATGTTATTAAACATTGTGTCAAGGAACAAGCTTCCGTTCAATTTCTTCCTTTGTAATTAGTTAAAAAAGAAATGCTTTATTTTTTGCAAAAACGACTGCCTAGTACCCTTAAGGCGCGGTCCCATTTTTTGTTAATGTGTAGGCCGATTTGGCGCAAAAAGACGTTCCCACTGGTGCAACTGCGCGCCGCGCTCGAGTCAATTTGACTTTCGACCACTTTGGAGCACTTGAAAGGGTCGACTTTTACGACCAGGTACGCGTGGGAAACGCTTGTTGGCGCGCTATGCCGAGAATTGCCTCCCTCTTCACATGAATGTAAGCGCGTATCGTTGAAAAGATAAAGAAAAAATTGTGCTTTTCAACGCAAATGTACTCTGCTTTTTGTGAATTATTATTAGTTTTTATATTAAAACAAGCAATAACATGATAATTATTTATGTAAATAGGAATAATTGTACTACTGCTGTAGATACATTTGTTTCTAATTGTAAGTATTGTGTAATTGTAATACACTATACAGGCTGCCTCAAAAATGTTATAGGTCCTTGACAGGGGGGACTCGTGGGGGGATTTTAAACAACTATTTCCTTAGCGAAAATATTCTCCGAGGCTTTGTTAACGAGATATTAACAAAAAAAACCGATCAATCACAGTGCGAGGCTACCGGCCGAACCCCCGCGGTAGCGTGGCTACTGGCTATGCGTCTTCAGTGCGGGTCAATTTGTGTTCTTTCTTACATTTTATCACATGTTGTAGTGCAACAGATCTGTGCTTTGTGTGATTTCTGCGCGTGTGTGTCTGGATAATTTAGAGACGCGGCAGCGTCTCGACACCTACAATTGACTACAGTGGACATAATGGAAACAAGGAATATTAGCGTGTAGGCAGGTCTGGAGTAAAGACCCCCCCCCCCCCCCCACACACACCAACGCGAATATCGCGGCGCGGAACGGATCTGTCGCGGATCAGCAGTTTCTTATACGTGTTGGCTTATGGGCAACCTTATCTAATCCGCGCCGCGATATTCGCGCTGGTTTGGGGGAGCCTTAATTCAACTATACACTTCAATTTTGGATAGTGTGATAAAGAAGAAGAGATAAATTTCACCGCAGCTTCCCTAAGGTGACCGACCCCATGCGACAGTGGGTTTGAATACTAGAGCTGTTCAAGTACCCGGGAAAAGCAACTCGAGCTGGGCTCGGCTCGGTTTTTCGAGCCGAGCCAGGTACCCGAAAGAACCGAGCGGCTCGAATAGAACCAAGTACTTGAATTGTTTAAGTGGCCCGAAATAACCGGGCGAATTGGATAGAACCAAGCGGATTGGATAGAACCAAGCGGATTGGATAGAACCAAGCGGATTGGATGGAATCAAGCGGATTGGATGGAATCAAGCGGATTGGATAGAACCAAGCGGATTGGATAGAACCAAGTACTAGAATTTTTCCAAGCAGATCGAAAACTATTTGTCCGATTTATTTGAAACTTGATACAGATATTCTTAATGGTATTATCTAAAATGTAACATATCATTTTATTTTATGCGATAACCCATAAACCGTCTCTTTTAACCGAAATACAGTCTTTTTTCCCGGGCATTAATCTACTGACTTCGTCACTCGAATAGAATGATTGCACCATGGATATGGTAGAATCAGATAATGGCACTCCTTTCTTCTTGTCAGGGTAGGACAAAATACCCTTTTTTAAATGTAACTGTTTGGCCACGATTGCCATGTGCTTAGTACATCCTATTTCTTGTACCATTTGTCTAATACTCCACGATTGAGGAAGAATAGTGAGAAGATGTAACTGTTGTCATAGTTTGTTAATTTACTGTACTTTTCTCGCAATTCGGGTAACACTTCTTCAGAGAAATAATCGCGATCGTCGTCAGAAAAATTGTCTATTAATTTTCGTTTTACCGTTCTTTGCATATATGTTAACTTTCGCACTGCAGTGTTACGCGATGAAAAATGTATTGAAGTTATTGGCAACTGGTTCAAAATATTAAGCGTCTTATTCAGTGACTCGGTAATCATTGACTTATCACCACGCTTTACCACATTTTCGTTTGTAGTTTCACAGTCAGTATCATTATCTGAAGGTTCGAATGACACGATATTACTACTAGATGCTACAGGTTCTTCGCGTACAAGAATGTTCAACGTTTCAGACTCAGGCAACCGATCAAATTTTAACCGACAACTACTGCAAATATACTTACCCGCCTCAAGATTTGGATACTTCTTTTGCAATGTTTCCGCAACACGCCTAATATCTTTCTGAGGATGCTTGGTGTGATTCATTTTCGCAAAAGGATTGCAGCACTTTTTTCGCACCATTTTAAACTTTCGCAGTACGAATGGACACGTCTACAAGGTTTGGCTGTAAGAACGGCACTGACAAACAGAGACTAAGAAACCAAGAAACCCCACCCTTGGCAAGTTTGAATACGTCTAAGGACCAATAAAAGAAATGCAGGATGACTCAGAACACAGATCATAAAATGTTTCAAACAATAAGTGCCATCGACAGAGAGTGAGTTTCCAGTAACTATTAACGGTATTAAACCTTGCAGCGGGCCTCATTAATACCCTATATAAAAGTAGCAGGTATAGCCGCTTGGCCGCTGCGAGTACCGCACGGCCCGAGCGACCAGTCGAGCCGGTGTGATTTGACGCAGCGTTACATTCAATTAATTTTCATTTGGCCACTTTTAAAACGTCCACGCCTTTCGAAACGTGTCCGTAAAGAGGAAAAACTGGGCTTTATCTTCCTATTTTTTCCAAATTTTTAAAAAGGTGCCTTCAACTATAAAATTGCATTTGTTAAGAACAATTGCTAAATAAATGGTCAAATATTCGTTTTTATTGAATGAAATAATTTTTATTAGGTACTCCTATATCTCCACTGTAAGCACCCGAAAGGTCATTTTTATCAGTTTATTAGTTCCAGAGTTATAATTTTTGGAAAAATAGTAAACACTATATTTCAAAGAGCTGTAACATCCACAATTTTTGACATTTCGAAAAATCCTTTGAGATATTTATATATACCCCAAAAGACTACAACATATCCAAGTTGCACCAAAATCCGAAATGTTACTTCGAAAAGTGTCCGACTTCGCGTGGAATGACCCAATTACGTCGTTCTTGGTGTCAGTTTCATCAGCAAAAAATAAGGAATCAATTAACGTCGTTTTCGCAAAGATCTGATGAGAAATGCAGAAGTCGAAGATTTCTCACTTCTTGATAGGCACTCCAACCCCTGCGAGGGTCGAAGCCATAAAATTCGGTGTGGCATTGCTGAGGGTGTCCTCGCCACGAGGTAGCAGGCCGTATTTCTTTAACAGGCGTAGCTCCAGAATCACCCTGTACATGTATACATATATCGGGTTATCACCTACAGGTGGTCATCATTTTAGAGGGTGATTCTACATGAAAAACGAAGTTGAAAATATACAGTAAAATTTCTTGATATCTTACTTTGTGTTCGAGAAAATTGGCTTCGAATTTTAGCCAAATACGCGTGCACCGAGGTAGTTTTGGGCGTCTGAAAGGCACGCAGGGGTAAAGGGGCCATATCGCGCTTTCCGGAGGCGTTGCCCTTCACCTTGCCTCCGCGTGCTCCTCAGACACCTAAAACTGTATCTCGTTGCATGCCTATTTAGCTGAAATTTGAAGTCAATTTTTTCGAAAACGAAAAGCGATATTAAAAAATTGTATCGTATATTTTCGTTTAATTTGGCTAGCAGAATCACTCTCAAAAAGTTTACTACCTGTAGCGATATACCCTGTATATTAATAATCGAAACTACTGATTAATATAAATATGCTTATACATAAATTAAGTTTTATAATTATAACCGCATGTGACCTTCAAAAATTGACCTATAAAAGTAAAACTCAAATATTCCGAACCTTAAAATAATATTCTACGATCAGAATATTATTTATATTTATTCTAACTTATAATTAGAAGGCTCCGAGAAAAAAGAATTTTTACAACTTTTTACTTCGGTAAAATAGTGAAAAATAAGTATTATTATTTTATTCTTGTCTTGACAATTAATATCATTGTAATGAAACCTCTACACAATAGCAATTGTAAATTGCAAAAGTCTTAGCCATTTGAAATACTAAAGAATGTTTTTGATCACTATGTGTCAATTCAAAATATTTGTTTATAAACACAAGGATATATATTTTGGGGTAAAAGGAATTTCTTGTAATTTATAAGTAAAAATTAATTTTTCATTCACAGTTCAAAACGGTGGATAGAACCATACAAGTAATGCGGCTTTATACATATTGTTACGTGCCGACCATTTTTATTAAATTTCTTTTACGCCATCATTGACATTTGATCCAATCATTGCGTGTTATGATTAACAAACCGAATTCCTACGGTAATAAATTATTTAGCTTCTTGAAGCCTGTCACGCCACTGCATATTTTCCCATGCGAGATTGTCGACAACAATCTTTCAACAGTGCGCGACGTTCCTAGAACGCCGGATGTGATAAGCATTTGAAAACCTAAGCACTGAGATGCTGGGAACGTTCCGAGGCGACTACGCGCTGGGCCCGTGTGCAAAAAGTGCGGAGTCAGCAATTTTGGCGCTCTTTCTTCAAAGTCCCAAGTGCTCGGGCCTACCCTGCGTTCGTTTGGGGCAGTCGGCTAGCAAGTCGCGTAGTGCGCGGTCGTTCTGTCCGAGGGACATATTGCTATTTGTCTAAAATAATCTTCGAGCTGGAGTTCCATTGTGTTATAGTGAACGTGGAAAGACTCAGTCCCCGTAGAGACTCGTTTTAAATCCTACATACTTTAACCGCTTTTTTTGTTAAATTCTCGTTAATTCTTATATTTTTGCGTATTAATATTTACATCCATCTTTTATACGAACATTAATTAAAGTGTACTGTGCGGCGTGACCTGCACTTCGAGATCCTGTACGGCAAGCCCTCCAGAGAGTAGGGATGTGCGGGTAATCGAATGTGTCGGGTACCCAAGTGGTCGAGTCGGGTCGGGTAAAGTCGGGAGGGCTCGGACGGGGGCCCGGGACAGACGGGCCTACGAGTAGTCCGACTGTGTCGTGTAGCCCGATTGTGTCGGGTAGCCCGATTATTTCGGGTAATGCGGTGCTTGATAAGTTGATGTATACTCGACAAGCATGTACAAAATCTGTACCTATATGAAACTATAGAATAAGAGAATTTTCACGTGAAAAAATAATGCTTCTAACGGATTTATTCAAAATGAACTTCATTCGATAAAACCTGTACATTAATTTTGTATAAGGTGCATAAGTTGAATTTTTACTTAAGGGGGCCGTCTCAGCGTGCCTTGAATGTGTGCGTACGCTCACACAAGCTAGGAAAAGCGTGTACGTATACGCGTGTAGTAAACAAACCGTAAATTACAACTTTCGTCCTGGAATCGGCTAAAAGGAAGTTTTTGCGGGTATAGTTGCCTCCAGTAGACATCTGTGCAGGGTGGTCTGGTGCGTTTGAATGCTAATAACCACCGTACGTTGAAATAATAATGAATTTATGAATCGAAAACTAACAGAATGAGGCTTCAAGGCTTCTGCGTTGGTGGCGCTAGTGGTGTACCGCAGCCACGTAGCACCAGCGTGACGTATACGCAGGGCCGACGCGAGGTTAGTTGGCGGCCTTATGCAAGAAAATTTTTGGTGCTCCCCAATTTTTGCACCTGTTTTCTATTTAATATGATTTGTCTTTACGGGGTGTACATTTCGTTTATATGGGGGTTGGATTCCTTTATTATTAAGCGTGCGATATAGTTTTTTAGCGTCCCATTTGGCTGGCGCCCTTATGCAGCGCATAACTTGCATAATGGTTCCGCCGGCCCTGCGTATACGCGATGTAGTAAACAAACCGTAAATTACAACTTTCTCCCTGGAATCGGCAAGAAGGAAGTTTTTGCGGGTATAGTTGCCTCCAGTAGACATCTGTGCAGGGTGGTCTGGTACGTTTGAGCGCTAATAACCACCGTTCGTTCAAATATTAATGAATTTATGAATCGTGTACTGAGACAGACTCGAGAAATGACAGAATGAAGCTTCCAGGATTCTCCGTCATCGGCGTTGATGATATATTCGCGGTATGTACAATCAGAACCGGTGGAAGACCAAACTAGCCAATAAATGTAGGAAAGACATAGTTGCCGAGACGTATCGAGAGTCGAATCGCGCTGTTGCCGCATTTCCCCTATCACTATTTGACCATCAAGGAGACTTGAATGAATCACGGCGAAGCGGTTGGAGAACATAGATGGGCAAAGATAATATCTGGATAAACTCAAATAAAAGATACTACAGTATTGTCTCATTACGGGCTCGGTTTGGTGTGCACGATGTGGACTTTTTCGCTATCCCCACTACCTTTGTCTCACTCTTGTCCGGCGAAGGCGAGAGCGAGCGAGAGGCACTGAAAGCGAGCGAGGACGGTACAAGACAGACGACGCGTTGATGTTTGGTCTCGCTCCGTCTTTCGGTCGCCTGACACTTCGTCCTTTGCGTTCGCGCCGATCGGGCTCAACGCCGGTCCCGACCAGCGAGGACTTGAGCTGTTCAGCGGCGGCTTGTAATCTCGGTTGGAGAGGCATACATAAGGTTGCCACCCGTACTTTAAAATAAAGTATCTTACGTTATTATAGGTAAATGTACTCTATACTTTTGAATAACAATAAACTACGCGAAAATACTTTATTTCACAATTAATGATATTACGTGAAACGTAACGCAATAATATTATATTCAATCTGTTCCCACCACTTCAGCATTTACTGAGAGAGTTTTCTCTCTCATGAATGTGAAGTGGCGGGATGAAATAAATAACACCTCTCTCAATCTAATAAAAAACGAATGATTTATATATTTTAATATGAATATTGAGTGCAATGACGCCATTGAGATATTTCAAAATAATAAAAATTTACTCTGCAATGCTAAATTTTGGAAGAAATAAAAACTAATAAAATTAAAATGTACTTTTAATTTGTTGAGAGTACTTTTTTGTATACCCCACAAAAGCAAATGTACGTTATTTTTCTGTAAAAAAGGTGGCAACCCTAGGCATACAGTGTTGATAAAATGTAAAACGTTTTTATCTGTAATTGTCCATTTCAAGAGGGCGAAAGCTTGAATGTCGTATTTCAATTCTCCAATGAAGTTGGATTGATTTATTGTGATGACTGTAACTTGATTAGAGACCAAAAAACTATAAAAAAAAATTTCTGTGTCACGTCCCGGGTGGAGGGCTTTAGGACGATGACTAGGAGAGTATTTGCCAGGCGCGAATCTTTAATCCATCACACTGAGGGTAGAAGGAAGTCAGGCGCGAATCTTTAATCCTTCACACTGAGGGTAGAAAGGAGTTAGGCGCGTGAATCTTAAATCCAGCACACTGAGGGTAAAAAGGAGGCAGGCGCGAATCTTTAATCCTTCACACTGTGGGTAGAAAGGAGTCAGGCGCGAATCTTTAATCCTTCACACGGAGGGTAGAAAGGAGTCAGGCGCGAATCTTTAATCCTGCACACTAATCGACCATGGAAGGTTTAATATGTAGGGCCGGACCTGAGGGACACCCGTTAGATCACTTGCGGTTTTTATTTGGTTCGGTAATTGGATTTACCGTTGCATTAATATAAGAAAGCCGCGCGTAATGTTTCGGTGAAATACTGGTCGTATGACCGTACGAGGGCTATGCGAAAGAAAGTTGTAAACACTGTAAGAACACTTGGGTTCGCGAACCGCGATCAGCTGTTGCAGCGGCCCGTTATGTTTGGGATCTTCGTAGCCGAAGGATTGACACAATAATTCGACGGGTGAATTAAAGTAAAACTGTTTATTAAGGTCCAAACACGAACATATGCCATGCACTGTTACTGTGGTGCGTAGGACGATGACCATAACCATATAACATTTATAAATGTATCGATATTATAAAATAGGTGTATGGATGGTAATAAAGTAGAATAATATGACAGCAATAAGCATTGATAATACAGAATGTTATAAGATGCTAAGCGTTTAGCAAAGATAATAAGACAAGCAATAAGTAATGATATGAAATGCAATAAGCGTTGATAATACAGAATGTTATAAATGAAGATGATATGCAATTGGACAATTTTAGTACTAGTAATTGCTTACAGGAGTTGCTGGAGAATGGTTCGTTGAACGTTGATTTAATGAGTAATAACACTGAAAATCTCAGATTTCAAAGAACGTAGTGACTTCGCGGGAGTGTTTCCGTAGAAGAGGGCTCTGTCACGCGGGCCCTCGTATTTATATGATTTTCATTTTTAGGTATGAGGGGTGCGCGCGGTACGCGCCGATATTTCCGGGGTTTTTATAAGTACCAAAGGTTAGTTTCGCAGACAATAGAGATTTTGGTCTTCCGGAGTTTTTATAAGTAAGAAAGGTTATCTATAATTAGACTCGCAGACAATAGAATTTTTGGTCTTCCGGGGTTTTTGCATTGGCTTCGGAATATGCGCAGCGATTGGTTTTCGGGGCTTCTTTTAGGGGATACTCAACCCATTTGATGGAGGTTTGATCGGAAGGGGGTGAGAATGGAATCGACTTCTTTGGTCGTAGAGAGGGGGGAGAGACGTGGTCTCGATTTAAGAAAGTTTTTAGGGACGAGGGACTTGTTTAGATTTAGATGTGAGGGAGGAACTTGTGCCGCGTAGGGCGAAAAAGGAAAGGGGATTTCATACCGATCGTCTTGAGATGGGGACCGCTAAGGTACATCGTCAAGGTGATCAGCGATTGGAGAAACTTTGGTGGAGTGATCTTGTGGTTTATTGGAAGGACTTGAATTTGTACCGCGCGAAAATTTAGTGGGACGTCACACCTCCCCCCTTATGCGAAGAAATGAGTACATTTCTTAACGGTAAGGAGTGGGGTTGCTCGTAAAGAAAACGAAGAAGAAGAAAAGAAAAAAGAGAAAGAGAAAAAAATAATAAAGAAAATAGAATATTGCGGCCAAAAGGGCCTGTAGAAATTAAAGTAAAAAAATGAAAACTTATCTCCAACGGAAGTAGGGGGACTATTTATAGGGAACTATTTACAGGGAATATTTACAAGGAAAGGATTGGAAGGGTTAGGACCTTTAAGGGGGATAGGAGTAGGAAAGGGTTGAGAAGGAGGGATCATACAGGATGTGCGTGAGGTCGCAACCGCTTTGGTAGAGGTCGTCGAACCATTTTAAAAACTCGGATGTCAGCTCCCTATGGTCGAGGACCTTCGTTGCTGACCCCGTGTCCAAAATTTCCACGACACCTGGGTATGGAGGGATGGTGGAAGGGACTGGTTTTTGAGGGAGTTGGGGTGGAGATTGGTAAGGGAGTGGTTGTGGGATTTTGAGTATTCCCTCTTTTGGGGGCTCATTTTCGGAAGGGCGATGCGGGGGCGGCGGCGTCACTGCCTCCATCAACGCAATCCAGTCTATGGACGTTGGCGGTGGAGAGTCCTCTATAGTGATGACCTCTGGGGTGGTGACTGCCTCCCTGACGATGGTGGTAGACGTCACCTGGGGGAGGAGGGGGGAAGTGCTTCTTCCCTTTTTCCTCGCCTCCCGGCGTAGCCATTTTATGTGGCTCAGCTTCCATCTGAGTCCACCCCCACTTCGTGGTTGGTAGGGTTTGGTGGCCCTTTTGTGCGGCATGGTTTGATAATTGTTCTAAATGAAATATGGTTGGGGAATAAGAGTAATATTCATATATATATATATATATATATATATATATATATGTGGATACGCGTCTTATTATCGGGGTCAACCGGGATCCTCGCGCATGCGAGCAAGACGCGCTTTTTGTTTTTTAACTTTAAATAAAAACGTGGAGCAGGATATTTCATAACAGAATATGAATCAATTTAGCTCCACGATTTTATTTAAAGTGAAAATACACCATCGAAATTGTAGTATAAGAAAATAATTCTTTTTTTAGTTTTTAATGCATTTTTAATAAAATCGTTTATTATAAATTTTTTTATTTTCAAGTTTTTAGTGTTCGTGGATTTACATTTCACGGCCCAAACTTCTTTACAAATATTATTTATTGATGTATGCAGTTTAACACTTTGCTTGAACCCTCAGTGCTAAAAGTTCGTAAAGAACGCGAGTGGTTGATTTTAAGTCGATTGAATTTGTGGTTATGGGTTATTATTTATTGGTGACTGGGTAATTTTTTCACCTCCTTGGATTTTTTTCATAATTTTGTATTGTCATCCAAGCTACGCACCCCTGCAAAGTTTTAAGACAATTGGATGGTTGGAAGTGGATTAAAATTGAATTTCCAGATTTGAATCAAACATACAAACAAACAGGGGATCGGAGCTGAATGAAATCGTTTAATGAGACATTCCAAAATATACGTATTATTAGTACTGATCTCTACTTTATATTGATAAATTTTTACAATCGTGGAATAACAATTCCGGAGAAAACCATGTACAAAAGTATTAAATTGAAATATACTTTTGTCCAAATTGATGTTTTAAAAAAATGATTACGTTATTAAATTTGTATTTAAACAACAGACAATTCTTGTTGATAAAAAAGATCATTTGATGTATAGTTAGATAAAAAAGAAAGCGTCATATTTTTTTTTAAAAGAACTATAGCATTTATAGATTTCATTACGATCGGCGTGTTACACTTCGGTGATGTACCTTATTGAAATTGTATGCTTTGAATTTGCACACTGATTATACAAACTATTACATCCTTCTATGTATAAATAAAAACGATTAATACGCAAATTAGTATTGTTTCATTGACAAGTTTCCTAACTTCACTCCCGAACCTCTCTATCTTTCATTATTGCTATCCTCTTTTACGTTCAGCGAGGCTCTGACGCTAGACGCAGCTCTCGTGCCGTATTCCTTCAAGACTTCTCGATAGAAAGAGATAACTCTGTGGCAACAGCGCGGCAGAGACAGAGAGAACAGCAGATGTGGCAACTATGCGTAAAACATTCGTCTACATAGAGTACCTAGAGATGTCACCTCTGTACAAATTCTTTTTATCGATCGCAGTAGTTTCATTATGGTCCGCCTGTTTACAAGGGGCGCTTCGATCGATTCGGACCATAACAAAAATGAGACGGCCCCCTTAAGGGGGATTCTCGCCTAACATCTATTCTGTATAAGCTTTCGGGGAACGAGGCCGCAGCTTTGGAGTACCTAGAGCAGATTTTTACTGCTTATACCTCCAGGTGTTCGAAGTGGTTAGCTGACCACTACCATGGGGGGCTTGGAAAAACTCCCTTCCTCTTCCCGACAACAGGGGTAGAAGGGATGACCGTCCTCTTTTGGAGGTAATGACTCATTTAGTTCGTTCCAGACGGGTATCACTCAGAAGCCGTCTAGAGCTTAACAGTGGGGGCCACGCGAAGGCAGAGTCACAAGCATATATGCTTCGGTCTTTCAGCGTTCAAGTTGTCGTTGCTGAGTCGTATCTACTGCACAGCGTTTTGCGTTCGAGACTTGGTGATTAGCACCGTTTTGGCGAAGTTCCGGAACTCCCGCGATAGGTTAGCGTTTGATACAAGGCCAGCTTCCACCATCGGCCAATGCTGGCCGCTGGCTTCTGCCGCTTGCTTCAGGAGTTCTCTCGCCTCATTGTGCCGTGGACAGTGGAATAGGATGTGGGTTGAAGTTTCGTTCCCCCCACATGCACATATCCCGTCCTCCACCAAGTTGAATTCCTCTAGTTTCGCGCGGAAATCTCCGTGTCCACTTAGGAATTGCGCTGTGTAGTGGTCAATTGTTAACCAGCGTGTTTCCAGGCGGTCCTGGACATCCTCGAAGAATCGGAAGGTAATCCTTCCCTTCATTGATGCCGAACATCTCGATTGCCACATTGCAAGGATCTCTTTCCGCACCTTCGCTTTCGCCGTGGCTACGGAGACATCTCCAGACGCCAACTCGGCGTGACTTATTCGACATTCTCCAATTTCGATGCTTATTGCTTTTCTGGCTTTATAGTTCGACGCGCGCTCCGCTAACACAAGGTCCACCGGTATCTCTCCCGCGATCACAGTGATCGCGTGGGTCAACACCGTACTGTAGGCCTTAGTGGTGCTGATCAGAATCCGCCTCTGCGATCCGAGAAGTTTAGAACTTTTCTTGACGTCGAGGAGATCCGCCCATCCTGCGGCGGCGTATGCTATGATCGGGACGAACAGACCCGTGTACAGAGTACGCAGGGTCGGATGTCTCAATCCCCAATCGGCGCGAGCGAGCCTCGCTAACGTGTAAAACGTTCGTTCGGCTTTGGCACAAATATTTTGGACGTGAGAATTAATACCCATTCCTTGGTCAATGTAAACGCCCAGCCACTTGATAGTAGGCTTGAGTGCCACATTCTTCCCGTAGATCTTTATCTCAGGAGGTCTTTCTCTATTCAGGGAGCCTTTCCAGAGAATCATCTCGGTCTTAGCCGCAGACAGCGTTAATTTCTGTGTGGCGCACCACTCAGAGATCACGAGCGCGGCTTCTTGGCCTTTCTGCTGCAGTTCCCGTCGCGAATTGCCGTAGACAATTACGAGCAGGTCGTCCGCGTAGGCGATGGGCTCGCAGAGCCCGGTGTTCGAGAGGAGCTGCAGAACTTCATCAAAGATTAGGTTCCAGCAGCTTGGACCGAGGATTGACCCCTGCGGGCAGCCTTTGGTGACTTTCTTCCGCACGCTATCGAAGCTGCTGACCATAACAACTTGC
This sequence comes from Andrena hattorfiana, assembly GCA_944738655.2. Classification (NCBI taxonomy): domain Eukaryota; kingdom Metazoa; phylum Arthropoda; class Insecta; order Hymenoptera; family Andrenidae; genus Andrena; species Andrena hattorfiana. The sequence goes on along the minus strand of OX122890.1, from coordinate 17,684,804 downwards.
CGATCGGCGAAATAGTCGACCATAAGTCTATAGAGATTTCGGGGGCAGCTTCGCACTTTCAATTTCTTGAGTATGCTCGGCCACCAAACGTTGTCGAATGCTCCGGAAATGTCGAAGGAGAGGGCCAGGGTGTACCGTTCCTCTCGACCAGATGTCAATTCCCTGAACTTTACCAACGCGTCTTCCGTGGATCGTTCAGGCCTGAATCCGTATTGTCGATCAGAGCAGTAGTCCTGGCTTAGGAACACAGTCGAGAGTCTGCGTGCGATCAGTCGTTCGAGAGCTTTGCCGAGCACCGATAGTAGACAGATTGGCCTATATGACTTTGCCTCTTCTGGAGGTTTGTCGGGACTTTTCAGAATGGTCCTGATTAGCCCGACTTTCCAACGAGAGGGAAACACCCCTTGCTCCAGACACCCGTTATAGAGTTTCAGTAGGGCGCTCGGAGAAATTCTCGACAAGCGCTTCGCTACGTCAACCTCTATCCGGTCGAGTCCAGGGCATTTTCCGCTTTTCAGGCCTTTCACTGCTCCATCAACCTCCTCCCTAGTGAAGACGGGATCGTCTTCCGTTGGTGGGTCGGTAGCAATTTCTAGCCTTACTCTCGCTTGCTCCTGAGTGTCGTCCGTGGGCGAGTCGTCCGGAATCAACGCATCAAGGAGCGTGGAAGCGGTGGAGTGCCAAGTCATTGTAGAGCCATTGGGCGTTCTGATGTTCGAAACTGCTGTCTCAGTGCAAAGCTTGCTCCTAGCGATCCTGTACACAATACCCCACGGGTCCTTGTTCCCCTGCTTGGTCACAAAGTCTTGCCAACTTTTTGACTTTACAGCACGCATTTCAGCCCGATAGGCGTTGTTCACTGAGTGATACTCCGCCCTCTTGGCTGCTCTCTCCTCGTATCGTTTCTCTAGCTGGAAGATCCGTCTAAGGCTATAGACGTATTTCTTCCGTTCCGTCAACTCTGGCGTCCACCAAGGGACTGATTTACTATGCCAATGCTTTCGACGCATGGACTGCTCACACGCGTGGATGACCGACTTCTCGATATCCTGCGCTTCGGCTTCGACGTCCTGCCGGCTAGAGCAGGCAGCGGACATCGGGTCCAATTGCCTAAGCAACGTTCTGTCGAATTTCGGCCAGTCCGCTTTGCGGGTGTGAAACCGGTTTCCAGAGGGGTTAACTCGGTTTTCATTTCCGCCCGCGGGCACGATGCTGAAGTCAATTACTCTGTGATCACTGTTGGTCCAGTCAAACCGAACTTTCCAGTTTCTCACTTGTTTTGCAATGTCTTTGGTCGCAAGTGTGATATCGATCCAGGATTCACCGCTAGGGCTGGAGTATGTGGGCATACAGCCAGCCTCGTTCAAGATACTCAGGCCGTGCCGGGCAATAAACTCTTCCAGTCTTCTGCCTCTCGCGTCCGTCTTTGGTCCGCCCCACATAGGGGACTTCGCGTTGACGTCCGCTGCGATCACGACTCGAGTATGTTGGAGCGCGCGAAGTGTCTTCTCCAATCGCGCCAGACTTGGTTCAATCTTTTCGGAGCATTGAAAGTACTGGCTTACGAGGCAGAAGCTTTCGAACTGTCCGCTTATGTGTACGCATGCTATGTGTGTATCGCAGAGGTTCGCGACCTTTGTGACAGTTATCCCTGGGTTTTTGACAGCAATTGCCGCCATCACCGGGTTGCCACCTGAGATGATCTTGGTCGCCTGCCCTAGCCCGCGGATTTGACCGTTGGCTGAGTAGGGCTCCTGCGCGAGTAACACGTCAAAGCCTTTGTCGCTCATAAGGACGTTCACCTCGTCAAGCACTCTTTGGGCACGCCGCATATTATGCTGCAGCACCCGGCTGCTCTGGGAAGGTGACTTGTTCTTTCTTCTAACCATAGGAAGTACGGGAAACCACTTGCGTTACGGCGTCCTAATAGGACGCGCAAGCCTTGTCTCTCGACTTATGGTCGTGCTTCTTCCCACCCGCTTTGCAATTGGAGCAGACCGGGGGTCTGTTCTTCTGCTTGCAGGTGGAAAAGGTATGCCCCTTTTCGGAGCAGTGACCGCAGACCTCGTCTGATCGGCAGTATTTGGCCATGTGGCCAAACGCCTGACACTTGAAGCACCGTGTCACGGTGATGTAGTCCTGGACCCTACAGGACGCCCATCCCACGTAGACACGGCTTTCAGTATTCGAGATCAGCCGCAGGCGGATCTGTGGACTGACCTCGATGACCCAGTTGGCAGAGTCCTTGCTTTTGGTTCCGGTTTGGAACCGGATCTTTAGGCGGGACTCAGATTCCTTCTTGGTCATCTCAAGGATCTGTTTCCTAATGCTGGAATGAACCTCTTCCCTAGTCATCGACCGGGGAACGTCATACACTATCAGTGTAGGGTTCCGCTTTGTCGGCAGGGTGGCGAAGATACCTGCTTCCTTGAATTTGCTATTCCCCGTAAAAGCGGAGAGTCTCTTTGCGCTCAGTCTCGACAGCTATGCCACCGGAGTGGATGCGTCGAATAGATTTTACGCGGATCTTGGATTTAGTGGGTTTCACCAATGAGAGTACAGCTGACTTGGTAGCTTCGCTGTTTTTCTCCTTGCCCTTCAGCGGGAATATGCGCACGATATTTCGTGGAGGCACCACCGCATCTGGGGAAATTCGAGGGCTGGTATACCGCCTGGGCATACGAGCCGATGTTCGCCGGTGAGGATGCCACTTTGGGCCGCTGAGCGACCATTCCGCGGTTCCAGTGCCACGCTTTGTGCAGTCGCTTGCGTCCTTATCAGGTCGCTGCGTACTGCGGCGAGCTGGCCTTCAAGAAAGCTGTTCCGAAGGAGCAGCTCCTGTACCAGCGCGTTAAGCGTGTCGACGGTGTTCAAGACGCGGAGACCGGACTCCTTATTGATCTTCGATTCAGGTCGAAGGCATAAAGTCCTTAGGTCCCCGGTCGCGGCCTTGGCCTCATCTCGTATGAGATCGAGCGCCCGTATGTTGGGCACAGGTATTGCTGTGTTCAATACCTTTCCCTTTCTCCCCTTGCTGGCACGCGCGGCGTCCTTATCAGCAGCGGCGTACCTTTCGGGGGAGTTTGGCTTCTTCCGCGCGCGGCGTCCTTATCAGCAGCGGGCGCGGTGTTGGCCTTCTTATTCTTTTTGGAGACGAGTTCTCACTTGTCTCCTTCTATCTGGCTCCCTACCTGCTCGTTTTGCTTATCAGCAACGATGCAGGTCTTGCCTGTAGGAGAATCAGGTTGTTCGGCCTTGATCTCCTTTGTTGGAGTTGTCCCTTTTCCGCCGTTGGTACGACAGGGTCCCTCCTTCTTCTTCGACGGATTTTCCATCGAAGCATTCGCAACGCCGATCGGTCTTACCGGCGTTGTGCTGCTGCGAACGGTTTCCTTATTCGCAGCAGGGCTCTTTTTTTACCCTCCCGTACGCGCCGCGTCCTTACTGGCCGCGGGCGAACGGGTCGTGGGTTTCTTACTCGGCCCGGGTATGGGCCGAGTATTTGTCGATTTAGGGGCTTCCGGCAAAGCCGTCTTTCCCCTGGGGAGGGTGGCCCGACAGGAAGCCGACACAGCTTCCGTCGTTCCGCCCACATTCCCGCGGGTCATACTTAGAGGATTGCTCCTCGCGGTAATTCCCCAGGTTGTCGTTGTTTTCAACGATTTTGGAGCGCGCGATTTGGTACCCATAGGATAGTTTTTGCCTTCATCCCGCTGCTTGTCCCGGCCTCCACGCACCCTCAAAATGGAATCCGGCATCCACCGGATTAGGACATCGCCCAGGATATGGTCCACCTACCGCGGCCGACAGGGTGTCTCCCAGAGGAAATTCCCCAGGCCTGCCTCCATGGTCTGTTTCCTCGCCCAACAGAATCTCCTTACTTAAGCAAATGTCATCCAAGCCGATTGGCTAGGCCAAGGGCTACTTATCTCGCCTAGCCGCCCGTCTAGCCGAAGCGGAGACCAAAGGTACGTGTTGGGAGCGTCCCTCCCGCAGGCAGGGGGGCCCCCTCAGATCCCAGGATCCTCCTTTCCGGCGACAAGGGTTGCCACGCACGGCAAACACGTGGGAGTGTTAATTTAAAGCAGCCAACTCTTCTGCTCTTGCTAAGGTGCCCCGGGGTCGCAGCCCCCGTCCCGGTTGCCCGTGGCCCTTGGGATTGTTACCGCTTTCTCTTTCGCACCCTGCACTTTATTGAAATAGCTATGCAGGGTCCCAGCCGCACCGCTCGGAGGTGAGGAAAGCGGGTTTGACCACTATGAGCCCGCCTACTTCGCCGAAGCTTGTTGCTGCACCGGAACGCCACAGACGTCAGTCCTTGCGTCGGAGTTAGTTTCATCGACTAACGCCAACGCCCCGAAACAGTCCGTCTGCATATTCCAGATATAGGCGAAGCATCATCTAGTTTGGGGGTTTTGACCGAATGATATGTAGAGGCATATGACGCGGAAAGCCCAAGTAGCCTTGGTTGCGGCCATTCTCGCCTAACAGCCCCCAAACTTAAGTGATATGTATGATTTTTTTTAAAATAAAAACTATTGTTAATAATGCATTAAACTTCCTTTGTTTAATATCGCAGTACTAAATACATGTTTAAAAACGCATATTTTCTGGATGTTTCATAGTATTTAATCAAAATATACAAGCATATGAATATACTTTTTAACGTATTTTTTTTAAATTAGCATGTAAAAGACAAAGCTGTTGCACATTTTCCGGTAATGACTTTGTCCGTGTATTTGTTCCATCGCGTGTCTATTTCCTGTATCAACTGTGAGGGTATTGTTTATTTGTATTCATAAATGTTTATAAAAAATGTTTCTGTATAATTATAAGAGGCGGTTGTTGATGGTACAAAAAACTAATTAAGCCGAGTATCGGATATGTTAATCGGGTTCAAGTCGCAATCCGGACAGTATCATACTACGTACAATTGATCCCGTACCCGATTTTCCATTCACGATTACTTATCGAGATTTATTGTCCCAGCAGCCTGCAGTAAACGATATATATATGTACGGTTTAAATACCCTTACGATTAGGTCATTATTTAACTACTTGTAGTACATGTTTCTTGAAATTATATTGGTGTTATATTATTTAATATTTCGTTTCCTTGAATAAGTTCAATTCGTGGATTCATAGACTACGTGTTCTTTTCTGAAATCTATACAATACTAACTTAGTATATGGTGTTAGGTCTGAACTGAAAGAAGACACTGAAGTCTGTACTCTTAAGAATCTTAAGGTAAACAAATCTCTGAACGCGGCGATGCACTTCGACTATGTCACACCATGAACCATCGAACCGATACTATAGGACGTTAAATGTTTAGACTAGTTTTAAGTTAACGAATCGGCGCTGCATGGTTGAAGCTCAGTCTTCAGTCAATCGCGGCCATAGCAAGATACTCTTCTGAGTCAAAATCATGAGTGACAATAATAATAATAATGTGGAAAGCTCTTCCACCGTATCTAATACAAGTGAAAGTGTGTTGCGGGCAACTCGTAAGAAAAATGATATTTGGCAACACTTTGAGAAAATAGATTCTTCCGGGGCAAAGTGTAAAATTTGCTCCAAACAATTTAAAATTAAGTATTCAAATACTAGTTCCTTACTTCGTCATTTTAAAAGTATACATAACAGAACACACAATAATAGCACGAGATCAAACGAAGCGGGACCCAGTGCAGAACCCACCATTAGCAATATTACGTACTTAGATAAAAATTCTAGTAGAGCAAAAGAATTGACAAATGGAATTGCACGCATGATGGGCATGGATTTTCAACCATATAGTATCGTCGATGACGTAGGATTTCGTTCGTTATTAAATATTACAGAACCATGATACGAGATTCCTTCTCGGACAACTTTCTCACGAGTGATAGTCCCAAAATTGTACGAAGATTTGAAACTGAAAATAAAACACGACTTATCCACAGGTATAAAGTATACTCCTTTTTATTATTATTTCATTGCCGAATTATACTCTTTTTCTTTATATTATATTTTGTTTAATTCATACATGTTATCAACATTAAGTGGCAATAGTGTGTTTGCATTTACTACCGATGGTTGGACATCGCGAGCAATACAAAGTTAGATTTCTTTAACAATTCATTTCATCACAGAAGATTTGGAACTGAAACATTACATGCTAAATTTACACCATGTACCGAAATCACATACATTCAAATATATACCAAGCACGATACTAAACTCTTTAAACACATGGAACATAGATATAGATAAATCGGCATATTTTACAACTGATAACGGAAGTAACATGGTTAAAGCTATCAACACATATGAAAAGTGGACAAGAATTCCCTGTTTTGCCCATTGTTTGCAATTAGCCATTAAGTCGGGTGTGAAAAATTTTAACCAATACGATCAACTCAGGAAAGAATGCAAATCCATAGTCACATTTTTCGCGAAATCCACAACCGCTGGAGAAAAATGAATGAATATCCAAAAATCAATAAATCCAGATATAGCACCATTACAATTAACGCAAGAAGTCGACACAAGGTGGAACTCCACATACGCAATGTTCCGACGATTTATTTTATTACATACTGCATTAAACATGATTCTTTGCGAAGAAAAGATGCCAAACAATTTAACCATCGCAGAATGGAATTTTGTAGAATGTTTAACAACCGTACTGGAACCAATAAAAGATGCCACAGAAATCATGAGCGGGGAAGTTTATCCGACACTATCACAGTATTATCCAATGTATTTTGCATTGATTAGTATACTTCAGGATCATTCAACAGAACATCCATTAACAGCAGATATTTGCAATAGTGTTCGGAACGCTTTCAAAGTAATTTCAATTATATATTTAAATTTTGAACCAAAACAGTTTGTACAAAGAAGTGAAAAGTACGTTATACTAACTAATGTATGAAATTTTATTTGCAGAAACGTTTCGAACCACTTATACACCACGATATATTATACATGTATGCCATGCGTCTGAACCCACGATTCAAAGACCATCTTGTATCGGTAGAAAAAAAATATTATTCATAAAAAATTTAGCGAGAAAGTTTCATTAATTCACAATGAGCTAAATACTCCACAAAACAACGGAGAACATAGCAATGCTCAAGTGCAAAGTACACGTGAAAATGGTTCGTTTTTAAAATAATAAGTACTTACAATGTTTCTTTATTAATTTCACCAATTTCAAAACTCGTTTTTATATTACAATATGTTTATTAGGTGGGGTAAAATCCAAATTACTGGATTTTTTTAATAAAACGTTGGTTACAGCAGACGACGAACCCCAAACATTTAATTCGCGGAAAAATGGGGAAATACAAATGTATTTTTCTGAAAGATTAATTTCAAGGGAAATAAATGTTATGGATTGGTGGAAATTAAACCACGAAAGATATCCGATACTAGCATTAGCGGCTAGACATATTCTCGCTATAACGGCGACGCAAGTAACAAGCGAGCGGTTATTCTCATGTTCCGGAAATATCGTCACAAATACAAGGACAAAGTTAATACCGGAAAATGTGGAACAACTTTGTTTTTTACACGCAAATTTAAAATAAATATGTTCGTCGATTCGTTAACTTAAAACTAGTCGTTAACTTAAAACTAGTAACATTTATCTTCCTATATTATCGTTTCGATGGTTCATGTTGTGATTAAACTCCAAGTGAATCGCCACGCTTCACCATATACGTTATTATTGTAATTATTGTGTATTGTTTAAGTTAGTATTGTATAGAATTTCATTTCAGATAATGTTGGAGGTTTTGAACTGATAACGACACATTACTTTATATGCTTTTATTCTAAGTATCTAGTGATATGAATATATATAATATAGTATAAAGGGTAGACATGTGTGTTTTCTATATGCATCCGTGACGCTACATTACTCTCTGACGGGCATGCGCAAAACCTTTTTCTTCTTTCTTCCGAACCGGATGTGTGGTCAATTCTACCAACACCTTTTACATGCTAATTTAAAAAAAATATGTTAAAAAGTATATTCATATGCTTGTATATTTTTATTAAATACTATGAAACATCCAGAAAATATGCGTTTTTAAACATGTATTTAGTACTGCGATATTAAAAAAAAAAAGTTTAATGCATTATTAACAATAGTTTTTTTTTAAAAAAATCATACATATCACTTAATTTTGGGGACTGTTACGCGAGAATCCCCCTTAAATAAAAATTCAACTTATGCACCTTATACAAAATTAATATACAGGTTCTATCGAAGGAAGTTCATTTTGAATAAATCCGTCAGAAGCATTATTTTTTCACGTGAAAATTCTCTTATTCTACAGTTTCATATAGGTAAAGATTTTGTACATGCTTGTCGAGTACTCGGTTGTTTAAAAAAGCTGAATACGTATATCAACTTAACAAGCACCGCATTACCCGAAATAATCGGGCTACACGACACAGTCGGACTACCCGTAAGCCCGTCTATCCCGGGCCCCCGTCCGAGCCCGCCCGACTTTACCCGACCCGACCCGAGCCCGAAAAGTCGGGTACCTGCACACCCCTACCAGAGAGAGACAGAGAGAGAGAGAGAGAGAGAGAGGGAGAGAGAGGGAGAGAGTAGGAGAGAGTGGGAGAAAGAGGGAGAGAGAGGGAGAGAGAAGGAGAGAGAGGGAGAGAGAGGGGGAGAGAGAGAGAGACAGAGAGAGAGAGAGACAGGCAGGCAGGCAGGCAGGCAGGCAGGCAGGCAGGCAGGCAGGCAGGCAGGCAGGCAGAGAGAGAGAGAGAGAGAGAGAGTAAGCCGTTCTAAAAATTAACAATCTCTTCGTACCGAATCGGTGAGTGATTTCAAGTATGTCATTGTACGGAACCGGCGATTGATCCAACCACCTAGGGTGTGTTACGGGTTTCCCTCGATCAATTGTTTTCTATCCTCTGACGTTCGCGGCTGTATGCGTCGTATGTTGGCTGTATGCGTCGTATGTTGGCTGTAGAATCCAGTTTAGCAAAACTGTAGCCCGCGAAATCGCACCGAATATTGTAAAATTCTACATACCGGGATTTAACCTTTGCATTGTTATTCATAACGCAAATCCATGTAAATTCCACATTATTGTACCACCTTTGCTTTTCCTTTGTTTATTTGTAATACATGGTATAATCATATAAATCCGTCTCACATTCTGTTCGAACCAGTGTCATCTAAGATACCACATCCTGATTGGGCAACCTGTATGGGTTGTAGACGAAAGCCTTATCCAAAACAATCCTGATTTTTGCTTAATAACTCTGGTTATAGTAAAATTATACAATCTCTTTAAATTCGTTAAGCGTTGCGTGAGAAAATTAGACTCAATCGCTCGGTCAATCAAAATTAACGCCCTCACGTAACAATATGCAATGTAAATATGTGATGCAGCTTTAATGGGACGCCATGTTATATGAATTAATTCGTCCAAACCAGTGTTTCTCAAACTTCTGCAGGTCATCGCCGCCTTAGTTCTATCAAATTATTCCAATCGCTCCCTGCCATATATAGGGTGAACCGCTTTAATCTTTCTACGCAGTTATCTCCTAACGCAGTGATTCTCAACCGGTGGGTAGCGACCCCCAAGTGGGTTGCGAGGTGTTTCCTGCGGGGTAGCCACGGAGTTTTTTTTTATAATCAAGTTAAAATTGTACTCTGAAATACCTGTTCTTAATGTACTTTCTTTACCTTATTAATCTTACCTTACCTTATACGGAGGAGGGGGGTCGCAGAGTATTTGATATTATAAAAGGGGATCGCGACTCAAAAAAGGTTGGGAAATATTGTCCTAACGTTTAGGATCGCATTTCCGCAAAACAATATTATGTGTTACGACAGTTACAACTATTCTGAGCATTCTCAACTTGCTGTCCATCGAATATTAAGTAAATCTGCGTATCCGTTTTTCAAACTTACGGAATTTTGTAGATTGTAATCATGTGCAACCTCATATTATGAAAATCCTAATCGCCCCTCTTCCTGCCCCCTTTTGTCTAACGCCCCCATGCCGCGCCTTTAATGCGTAATGCTCTCCTAGATCATTTAAACTTACATTTATACACTTTGAGAAACACTGATCTAAACGATTCAATATAAGTACACAGTTAGGGTAGGGTGGGGCTAAAAGTCCGGCGGGTAAAAAGTCCCGAATTCAAAATCTCTATTCCTAAACAATATATTGAGTTTCGCAGTATACTATGTAAAATACGAGAAGAAACGGGAGTGACCATAGAGTCGCTACTTGCTCCTGCACGTTCGTGCGAATTACACGACGCCTTCGTTATTTTATGTATCGAAAACTAAAAGAAATACGTCGTCTTTATTGTTTTATTAGTAATGTTGTTCTTTTAGTAATGTGTGCATGATATTATTTATTGCTGAATGATAATATTTTCTACCGTATATATCGCAGAAACTATAGAAGTGCCACTGGGGCAAAAAGTCCCTCAGACTGAAAATATATATTTTATTATTTGTTCTCATAATAAGATGGCCAAAGTATAAAGAAATGATGCCAAAGTCTTTAAATATTGTTTTAGTTTTAATTGAGCGATCTTTTTAGTTTTCAGTTCAAAGTGAGTCTCTGACTTATATTTTTATTTTTTGTTAAAGAAGTCATGCTTTCTTTTCAATATTGTATACCAAAATGAATTGGTTTAATAAATATTTGTTGATTTGAAAAGGGGTTTTTATTTATTTAGTTTAATATTACACGAAAAGACATTCTACCATATGCAATGGACTTTTTACACCGTGCGTGGGGCAAGAAGTCCATTTTACATTGACAAACATTTTCTGGTATAACTCAACAAAAAATAATAGAATCAACAAACGAACTTCGTGAACGTAAAGCATAATAGTTACAGTTTATACAAAATAACATTAGATATCTCTAGATTGTTAGTACTAAATTTTACATATTTTTATACGGAAAACGGGACTTTTAGCCCCACCCTACCCTACGCAAAGGTAAATTAAAATACCCTTTTATATGTATAACTTTGACAGTTAAATTAAAAATTATTACCGCATAAGTTATGGTAATACACAACAAGGAGTCATGTTACGACATAATTGACACATTTTTTATAGAATTTCTTCAGTGTGCTTTCCAAAAGCATAGTTTTCAGAATTTCCTTAGAGTCTTTAATATTAAAAGCAAAACTGCACAGTGAAAACGTCTGATGTAATTAAGATAATAATACTCTATCGTTAAGATATAATCCTCTATCGTTAACGAACTTTTACAAAATTTCAAATTTGAACAGAATAGGTTAAGTTAAAAGGGTTTTCTTTTGAATAAAACTTTAACACAGCCAAGATTAATACCTATAACCCAAGCTGACATAATGTACCAAGAAACTCAAGTCTATTCCGAACCTTCGCATGTCCCCAGCATTTTGTGCCCGGTTTCAGCATTTCTTGCCCTCCTAAATGTGCTTTCACACGTACTGGCTTTCGCCGTTACGGAACTTTGGAGTAGGGGAGAGGTGCTATAAAAGGGACACTTTTGTTTAGCGTCCATTTCTGACAATGTCGTTATAGGTATTTAAAAAACAACTACATCACAAGAAAGCGTGTTTATTTCCCTTCAATAAAAGTATATTGCAAACTCATCAATTGTAATAGAAAATAACAAAATCTTCGATTTTCAAAAAAGTGGGAAATGTCCCTTTTACGACTAGGTGGTTTTAAATGGGACAGTATAAGTGATAAAAGGGACACGTTAATAAAAATAAACTTATTAAGTATTACAATTATAATTCTAAATCTTAATGATACAAAACAACGAAATCTACGAAAAAATGAACTCTTTGTAGTATAAATCATCAATATTTTATTATTAATGACACATGGAACAGAAAAAATTGAATGTGCCTTTTATTCCGCATGACTCATTGGCCCATTTACCGTAAATTTTGCATTGGAACCAATTTTCCTTACTGGTAACATAGTTCTTTTTACAAACGCAGCACTGATTGTTTTTTGAATCATTTGTCAATAGGAATCATGTAAGAAGTAAATAAGTCAGTGAAAACAATTTGAATACACGAAATTTACATACAACTGTAGCAAATTTATAACTTATAACGAGGGCTAATTTATTGCCACACATTTTTTTGACGATAAAGTTTGTCGCTTTGAATAGTCACTTTATTAATTCTTAAATTTGAAACAATACGCCATCAACTAATAATTCATAATTTTAAACAATATCATCTATGTATCAGATGATACACTAATAACTTTACAGGAAAGTATAATACATATAGTGTCCAGCAGCACATGTGTACGAGAGGGACAGCCATGAAACGGTCGTCCTATTTAAGACTTGTTATGCTGTCCCTTTTACGACTATAAGTGAGTTTAATATAAAATAATCGCAAAACAAAGAAAACAATTAATTAAGCTTACCTGTTAAGCGTTTTCGTTTCAGCTGAATACAGGCTATTTTAATGATATAACACTTTAACACTTTGTATATATCTTGATCTCAGAAAACGACACAGAAAACCAATGAAAATTTCACTTTTACTGCCGAAAAACATCAACCGTGGATTACTACTCTGTTGCAAGTGAGACCGCAATGAAGTTTACGTCAAATGACTAGGCACTAGTGTTGCCATAAACAGGAAAATAACTTGCATGTGTAATGCGTTTAGAATTTTGGATATTCGATTTGTCCCATTTAAGACGTGTCCCCTTTATAGCACCTATCCCCTATATACATAAAATGTTGGTAAATATCTTGAGAGCAGATGAACGGAACGGTACATTGTTGTAGGTGGTTCAATTTTTCATTTTACCCTCTATAAGAAAGTGGAAAAATATATTTCTACTAAAACAACACTGACAACCTTAAAATCTCATAAAAAATAACCTTGATAATTTTTGTGTATGCTTGTTCTAAGGAGTTTTTCATACGACCATACATAAAGGAGATATTTAGGTGTTCCCACGTGAACGCCCGACCCTTGTGTGTAAGTTACTTATATATGTATAGGCTGTATAAAAAGTAATGGTCACTGCTTTCAGGGGCGAATCTACACCTCTAGATCGGTGGGCATTTGTAAAAAAATTTACGAAACAGTACTCTTGTAAAGCCAATCGGAATAAACCAGGTTACATTAAGTAAAACAAGTGTCTTAGAATTGTGTCATTGCAGTTCCATCACATAAGTAATGGCCACTATCATAACAAATACAGGATGTTCCAAAATTCAGGGACTTCCCGGAACATGCAATATCCTGATTCAAAAAGACATCGAAAAGTCCTTTACCGTTTTGGGATCCGGGGCTTGGTTCTCAAAATATAAACAGTTGAATATTAGTAATGGAACTTGCGGGCCGCGCAGTTTAAAGCCGAGGCAGCTGAGCGCGCGGCAGCGTACCCTGGCACGCACATGCAGGGGGCGTGTATAGATACAGGTTCATGCACACAGTTAAGCCGACTGCGCTGGTCCATTTTCACGGTTTGAATTAACGCGGTCGGCGAGTATGTCGTCTGTGTGTGTGGATCTGTATCTACACGTGCATCCTGCGTGTGCGTGCGAGGGTACGCTGCTCCGCGCTCAGCTGTTTCGGCTCTAAACTATGCGGCCCGGAAGTTTTACCGTTAATAATCAGCTGTTAAGGGGGTATTCTAATTTGACGGGTAGAAATTTTTTTTACATTTTCTACTGGTATATTATTTCGGTAATAAGTGTGCAAAAGGGTTTTTTCCAATTCGTAATATTTGCAGAGCTACAGGGTGCAGAATAGGTAGGTGTCTATACGGCGCACTCACTGAGCGGGACGGACGACGCATAACAGTTTTGTTCCTGCAAGTGTATTTCGGCAAAGTTTCGGCGGACTGTTCTTTCTGGGGAGGGGGGTTGTGCATTTTTGTGCATTTTAAAACACAAAAATCGACCATTTGGTTATAAGGAAACCGTTATTCTTATAGGTTACAACTTAGTTTGGCTTCGAACGTTGAGTTAACTTTAAACGCGATTTTCTCGAAACCATGTTTTTCGAATCGGTGACCGTGATATTTCAAGATTGGCTGGACCAACTCAGACCAAGTTTTGCATTTTTGTGCATTTTAAAACACAAAAATCGACCATTTGGTTATAAAGAAACCGTTATTCTTATAGGTCACAACTTAGTTTGGCTTCGAACGTTGAGTTAACTTTAAACGCGATTTTCTCGAAACCATGTTTTTCGAATCGGTGACCGTGATATTTCAAGATTGGCTGGACCAACTCAGGCCAAGTTTTGCATGCATTATCAGCACACGTTGATATCGTCTCTACCAGAATTATGATAAAATATTTCGTTTTTAAATTTTCACAGACTTCTAAAGTTGAAAAAATGTGCGAAAATCGAAACATAATTTTCAAACCGTCGCCATTTTCTTAATTTTCAATATTTTTTATCATTCTGGTAGGGACGATAGCCAAAGGCATACAAATAAAGAATCTCTTTACATTTTTTGTTTCTGATCACTAGAACGAACCCAATCATGGTCACCGTGACCCCACGTTTTTTCACCTTTACTTTAAAGCAGTCAACCGCGTTTGATTTTATTTTTTTTGTATTGACAAAATTTCTAAAGACAGTTCAAATATCAATAAGCATGTAGGAATAAACTAAATAATAATAAAACTTATGGGTTTTTTGTAAAAAAATTCCGAAACAACGCGACGAAAACGCCTCGTCAGATCAGAATACCCCCTTAATATCTTGAGAACGAAGCTCCGAATTTCCAAACGGTAAAGGACACTTCAGCGTCTTTTTATCTCAAGATATTGCATGTTCCGGGAACCTAAATTTTGGAATACTCTGTATTGTACTGATTGTAGACTTCGAATAATTAATGTGTGCTGTATACGAAGAAATATAATTAGATCGACACCAAACTGTATTAATAACACTATTTAGTATGTAAAGTGCAAGCAATTTATACAACTGGGGGTTTAATGAATTTATATTCATATACTGTAACCATTAATTAAAGTACAAGTTCTGACTACAAACTTGTATATTAAAATGCAAATTCGCGTATGGTTGTGAGTAACTATGTGTTCAGTTGATATAACACGCTAACAATAATTCAGCTAACTAATCTTATACATGTTTTCCGCTGGATAGATTTCCAGCGGTACGACGGCTGTCCACCGTATTGCATGTGAATTGCAGGTTTGCGGTGCAAAAACGTCGCAAACCGCGTGAACCCAACGATTACAACTCTGTTAAAGCGGCGAATTGCGTGTACCCACATCATGGATTATCTAATAATTTGTCAATCGCTATCGAGACTGAGCGAGGAATATGGTAACACAGCATGTGGCCTGTAGAGTTTAAAATCCTTCACTAATTATCTTTCAGAACCTTAACTTATTGTTTAGTTACAATTCAAGACAACTAAATCTCTAATACATGCTTCTCACATTACCCATGTTTCAACCAACCATATTATAAACTTGGCTGTTTAGGAAGACATGACATTTTGTCTCCTAAAACAGCTACATTTGTCTATTATTTTGCGAAATATTTAACTATGTCTGGTTACTTGTACCTCATTACATTTATTATCTTCCAACAAGTGTATACGCATTCCTTGGGAAGTACGAGTTAGTACAAATTAAATTATATAGTACATGTTACTGCAAATGATCACAAATTGTCATAAAATATTATAAAACACCGAGTTATTTTAAAACTGTTCTTTTTCAGTGTGCTTCTTATTTTCAGCCGTATTAAGCAGAGTTGGGCATTATCTAAATAAAAAATTATGTAAATAAGTTTCGGATAATAAATTGTGACGTCCCACTATTTTTCGCGCGGTCCTAATTAACATTTTCCCTACTATCTATAAAATAGCAACTTTTAACCCTTTCCCAATCATCAATCGCCTGGACGATGTACCTTAGCGGTCCCCATCTCCAGACGATTAAATACAAAAACCCCCTCTCCTCTTCGCCCTAGAAGGCACGATCTTTTCCCTCACAAGTCCCTCGTCCCAAAGCCCTCTTAAATCAAGACCTCTTCTCCTCCCCTCTTTACCAATCAACATCAAATGCAAGCCACTCTCAAACTCCTCAATCAAAACCCACAAAATCCACCCAACGGTTTGAGTACCCCCTTTTCAAAATCCCAAAGGACCGCCAACTAAGCTATTGCAACGTATATTTCGCGCAGGACTCATCGAGACATTCCGATTACATAACACATATTTTAAGCATGAGTCATCGCGCATACCGCAAATTCCCCGCATACCTGACATTGCATCGCTTTGTATAAATACCAGCACCGCATGGACCGCACACAGCTAGTTCGGCAACACCTACTACGCAACTCACTTCGTTATGATCCTAAATCTTTTAATCATTAGTGTAGTGTTAACATTCGCTTCAGTGCAATGTACCCAAAAGAACTACAAACCTTCGACATCACTGTAAGCGCATATCATTTATTTCATTGTCATTACTAACCGTATCACTTTCTATTCTTTTCGTTTATCTATGATTATCTGCATTTATATCGTTTAGTTTCTTACACTTATTGCTTTATATTATTTTCTTTTGCTTACATTATTGCTTTATATTATCTCCTTTTGCTCACGCTTATTGCTTTGTATTACTTTCATTGCTTATACTTGCCGCCTAATTATATTATTGCTTACGCTTATTGCCTTATGTTAACTTGTTTATAACCAATTCTAACATTTCTTATGCTTATATATATTATTATCATTGATCATCGTTATATAAATGTTTTGTGCTAATGCTTAATGCCCAACGCATTGTTATAATACTTCTACCGCCATTGCTTCAGTAGTGCATGGCTTATTCGCATGCGTTCCAATAAATAACGCTTTTGTTTTACCCAACGTTTGAATTCTTGTAATTATCCTTCGAATACCTAGAATCATTACAAGCCATAGCAACAGCTGATCTCTCTTCGCGAACGCCGGGAGTTCTTATCAGTGTTTACAAGCTTACTTTCGCTTAGGGTCCCGCATGCCCGTTACTACACCTATTGTAAAGAACTACGACGTGTGTCTTTTTATTGCAATGCAGCAGTTAAGCCAATTATCGAGTCATAAATACAAGCCACAAGAGTTCTAACGGGTGTCACTCTGGTGAGCGATTACTCCCTAACCTTCCCTGGTCGATTTATGCTGCGAAGCTGGCCTTCGTGCTAGAATTCCTTCTACGATTTATGCTGCGAAGCTGGCCTTCGTGCTAGAATTCCTTCTACGATTTATGCTGCGAAGCTGGCCTTCGTGCTAGAATTCCTTCTACCCTTGCGGTACGAAGCTGGTCTTCGAGCGCAAACATTCCATCTACCCCTAAGCTGCTGGACTTCGAGGCTAAGTCCCATCTACCCTTGCGCTGCGAAGCTGGACTTCGAGGCTAATTCCCATCCACCCTTGCGGTACGAAGCTGGTCTTCAAGCCCAAACATTCCAGCTACCTTTGAGCTGCGAAGTTGGACTTCGAGCTAAATCCCATCTACCCTTGAGCTGCGAAGCTGGACATCGAGCCTAAAACTTCCCATACTTCCCCGCGAAGTCGAGGAGCTGTTAAGAGGTTGGATTATTCACAGACGAACCTGGTGCGAAACCAGGGAGCTGTTCGGAGGTTGGTAGATTTACAGACGAACTTGATACGAAATCAGGGAGCTGTAGGATACGGACGAACCTGATGCGAAATCAGGGACCCGTAGGTATGAGATTTCATGGACGAACCCGATGCGAAATCGGGGAGCCATTGGGTTGGAGAAGATTCCTTGTTTTGGATGAAAGGTTGCGAACAAACCTGATGCGAAATCAGGGAGTCGCAGGAAATGTTAGTAATGCCTCGTAACTCTTAATTAATGTTTGATGCAACTCGAGCGGTAAAGTTGTATCAGTGGGTGAATGCTACTAATATTATAAAGATTGCTGGGTAAGAGATGGGTTTAACGAATCTACTCGATTTACACGTGAACACCATTCGTATATTGAATAATCAATTATAATACAAATGTAAGTGTCGCGGTTAATAATTAAATAGTGTAGTTACCAATAGTTGCACGGTGTTAACGCACTGGCGATGCGGGGCGTAAGAGTGGCTATTACACTATGCCAAATAGAATATAAACCGAACTCGCGGATTCTATGAGGTTAACTATTGATTCGGAAGGGGACTCGAGCCCGATCTTACTGATATAACCAACTCTGTACAAGCGTGACACGACGTAACTCTACGCGTGACTCTATACCTTTGAACCAAAGAGGGTTGTAACCTCGACCCGAGGAGGTTACTTATCGGGCGGGTGTCCCGGGCGGCCGAGTGAACGAGACAAGGTGAACTGTGTAAAAGGTGTTTATTCGGACTAGAGTACAAGCAAACCCGGTCAGGTCTTTGCTGGCTAGCAGAGCGTTCGTTCCTTAACCTAGGCCTTAAGCTAGCGCGAGGACTAGCCGCTAGTCACCCGCCCGATAAGTAACCTCCTCGGGTCGAGGTTACATTTGGCGCCCGAACAGGGACATAGAGTCAGTAAACGAGAGAATGACCAAGGTGAGCTGGGTATACGGGCTACCGAAGGCCAAACTCGCGGCGTGGGCCCAAAAACGCGGGATCGACCATACGGAAGATCTCGACACCCTACGAGCTCGGGTAGTGACCCACATAAGAGCCGTCGTCATGAACCGGGACAACGACAGCGCCGATATCTCGGTAAATATCGACCCTCCAAGCGACGATGAAGACACCACACCGAAGGAGAAGGCCGCTACAAAGGAGGCACCCCTGATGAGTTTTTCCCCGATGCCCGGAAACAAACTCTCCTCAGAGGCAACCGCATCAGCTACTACCTCCGACATCTACCACGTGGTGGAACGAGTAAGACGGTGGGGCAGCCACTATGATGGCAGTAAGGGAACAGAGGGCTTCCTTGACCAGCTATACGACCTACGGGATACCTACGAGGTCACCCCGGACCAGATGTTGCGCTGCCTCCCCAGGATCTTAAAAGGCTCGGCCCTCCAATGGTTCAGGAACGAGAAGGCCGATATCCCCACGTGGGATGCGTTCCTGGTGGCATTTCGGCAAATATTCTTGCCAAGACGTCGACAGCATGAGCTGGAGATGGCCGTCCAGCAGCGTCGTCAACGCCCGGGCGAGAAAGCCCGAGAGTTCGCCACCGCCCTCCGGACGCTTATGCGCCGTCATGGACAAATGCCCGCCTCCAGCCAGCTGAATTGGGTATATTCCAATCTGCGAGCGGAATATCGCCTCTACATCAAGCGAGCAGACTTCAGCTCACTCTCTGGGTTCCTCACCTTGGCCGCGGACTACGAGGCGCTGCGCGAGGAGGAGCCCAGCAGTGCCTCGGCACCACCGGCCCTTCCAAAAACGGACCTCGCTGAAGTAAGCGGCCGATATAACCGGGACGAGTGCTGCTGGAACTGCGGCCAGCGCGGCCACTTTCGCCGGGACTGCCGCCGACCAGGGCGGCGATTCTGTAGCCGCTGCGGAACGGAGGGACGACTCAGTCGCGACTACAACTATTCCCCGGCTGCAGGAAACGACGACGGGACCGGCGGACGAGGCCACGACCGGACCACCCAACCCAAACGGCCTCCACAACCCCAGGGACCGATAGCCACCCCTTTCTCCCCGTAATTATCCGCGGCCGGGAGTTCCAGGCTCTAGTAGATACGGGAGCCACCCTGTCATACATCAGCCGGCAGGTGGCCGAATGGTGCAAGAGACACGGCGACCAGGATACGAACACCGAACGGTGGGTACAAGTGGCCAACGGCGCCACCACACCACTAGCAGGAGAGATGGAGCTAGGGATAATTGTCGGGGACTGTGTCCTTGCCATTACGTGTGGGGTCCTCACCAGTCTCACGCAAGACCTGATCCTGGGGATTGATGCCCTCCAATATGCAGTGGAGCCCAGCAGCCGAAGCCGCCGCCATCGAGCCGGACCCCGGCCTCAAGGAATGCACCGCGGAACAAACACAACGACTCGGGGCATTCCTCGGCACCGAGCTGCAGCATTTTGCCAATTCGCCAGGGCTAACCCACATGGCGAAACACCGCCTCCGATTGAAAGCCGGAGCCGAGCCGGTAAAACACCGCTATACGCCACGTAACCCCGCCATGCAGGCGATAATCGACGAGTAAGTCACCCAAATGCTCGCGGAAGGAATCATTGAGCCGCCCTCCAGCCCGTGGAGCGCTCCGGTGGTCATCGTCAAGAAGAAAATCGAAAAAAAACGATTCTGCATTGACTTCCGCGGTCAATGAAGCCACCGAAAAAGACGCGTACCCGCTGCCCCAGGTTCAGGCCACGCTGGAAAAATTGCGCGGCGCCAGATATATTTCAACGCTGGACTTGGCCAACGGACACTGGCAAGTACCCCTCGACCCCGAAAGCCGCCCAATCACCGCCTTCACCGTCCCGGGGCGAGGCCTGTTGCAGTTTCGAGTAATGCCATTCGGATTACACTCTGCTCCGGCTACCTTTCAACGCCTCTTGGACCAAGTCATCGGCCCCCAGTTGGAGCCACGAGCCTTCGCGTACCTTGACATCATCGTGCTCGGGGCAACCTTCGAGGAACACCCCGACAATCTAAGAGAGGTCCTCCAGCGACTACGGGCGGCAGGTCTAAAACTAAACGAGGATAAATGCCAATTCTGTCGCACCGAGCTGCAATACCTCGGGCACACGATTATCAGCGAAGGCGTAGCCACCGATCCCGAAAAGGTACAAGCGATCGCCCGAATACCCCCTCCAACCACGGTCAAGGAACTACAGCGGTTACTGGGGATGGCATCCTGGTACCGCCGCTACATCCCCAAGTTTGCCGACCTAGCCGCGCCGCTGACCCGCCTGCTGCAGAAGAAACAGAAATGGAAGTGGGGTCCCGAGGAAGCAGCGGCCTTTGACGCCCTCCGCCAGCAGCTGTCCGTCGCTCCCATCCTGACATGCTCGGACTTCAGCCTGCCTTTCACCCTCCAAACGGACGCTAGTAACGAGGGCCTCGGAGCAGTGCTCACACAGGAACTTAACGGGGAGGAACGAGTAATAGCGTACGTGAGTCGTACGCTCAACACGGCGGAACGCAACTACTCCGTGACGGAAAAGGAATGCCTCGCGGTAGTATGGGGCATTCGCAAAATGAGGCCGTATCTGGAGGGATATCGGTTCACCGTCCTTACCGACCACCAATTCCTCAAGTGGCTAAGAACCATGGACAATCCCTCCGGCCGTTCAGCCCGCTGGGACCTAGAGCTCCAGCAGTACGACTTCGACATTCAGTACCGCCGAGGGGAGACCAACGTCGCCGCGGACGCCCTCTCCAGGTAGCCAGAGGAAGGACCGCCCCCCCCCCCCCATCGGAGGAAGTGGACAGCGTGGATACGCCCGTCGGATGCGCCTGGTACGACAGGATGAAGGCCGCCACCGAGAGAGAACCGCACCGTTACCCGGAGTACTGCGTAATTAGGAGACACCTCTACCGACACATCTCGGATACCCACGGTCCCCGTTCTGAAGCAGAATGGCGAATGTGCGTCCACCAACCGCTTCGGGAGGCAGTACTCCGGGAAACACATGACGCTCCCACCGCAGGACATATGGGCATCAGCAAGACAGCGGCTCGATTGACCCGGCAGTAGTTTTGGCCCGTAATGGTCCGCGACGCTCGCCGATACATACGACGCTGCCAGAGATGCCTGGAGCACAAAGCATTCCAGCAGGCACCCGCGGGCGACATGCAGACGACGCCAGCAGCTAACCCCTGGGACGTGGTGGCCATCGATCTGGTTGGACCCCTGCCACGGTCAACGAAAGGTTTTACGATGTTGGCCGTGATGCAGGACAAATTCAGCAAGTGGGTCGAGTTGCAACCACTGCGTCAGGCCACCGCCCCAGCTGTCACTAGAGCCTTCAGGGAGAGAGTGGTACTCCGCTTCGGGTGCCCCCGGCGCGTCATCTCGGACAACAGGAAGCAATTTATAAGTAAGGAATTCACGGAGATGCTTCGGGGGTACGGGATCGAACACCGTAAGACCACCCCGTATACCCCCCAGTGTAACCCCGTGGAGCGGGTCAACAGGGTCATCAAGACCATGATCGCACAGCTGATCGACGGAAGCCACCGAGACTGGGACAAGTTACTGCCAGAAGTGAGCTTCGCGTACAACTCCGCTCGCCACGACTCCACGGGGTACTCGCCGGCGTACCTCAATTACAGAAGGGAGCCGGCCACCCCCGGGGCACTCCACCAGCCGACCACGGACATCGCGGAGGAAGACGACGGGGACCACTACGCCGCGCGATCCGAGGACTTAGATCGTCTTAAAGAGGCCATACGTCCTGCCCGCCACGCTCAAGCCCAGGCCACGGAAACCCAGAAGAAGGCGTACAACTTGAGGAGGCGGAACTGGCGGCCTCGCATCGGGGAATCCGTCATGCTCCGGGAGCACCCGCTCTCCTCCGCGGAAAAGAACTTCGCGGCAAAACTGGACCTAAATTCTCGGGCCCGCACCAGGTACGCCAGTACATCGGGCCAAATTTAGTGGTATTACGGTGCGGGCGGAAGACAAAAGGGGCACACCTCCAGGACCTCAAGCCGTGCGGGGGGGTGGAGGATCTCCCCACCGCGGGACATAGCACGGACTCGGCCTACCCCGTCGCGACCAGCACCGCGGGTCCTTGTTTGGGCGCCAAATGTAACCTCGACCTGAGGAGATTGCTTATCGGGCGGGTGTCCCGGGCGGCCGAGTGAACAAGACAAGGTGAACTGTGTAAAAGGTGTTTATTCGGACTAGAGTACAAGCAAACCCGGAGAGGTCTTTGCTGGCTAACAGAGCGTTCGTTCCTTAACCTAGGCCTTAAGCTAGCACGAGGACTAGCGGCGCGTCGCGGTCGCGGCGCGAGATTCGGCGCGTTTCGGCGGTAGAAATAGGAGTGGGGGTGTGGGTCGTACTGGTCCCATGGCTGTGGTCTCCACCAATGGCCCTGACCGGGAAGTCTTTAGGCCGCTCGCCCAGTGGGTAAAACCCGCGGGAGAAACGGAGACTGTAGGATGTCCTCCGGGGCAGACAAAGTCTGACCCTAAGATTGACAACGGATATCGACCTGCGTCCCGAGGTCGGCGAGCTCGCGTTCCTCTGGGAGCCGTGGAGGTAAGGGAATCCCAAAATACGCAGTGATACAGCTTGTGGTACAAGAGATCCCTGGGAGAGCTCTAACCGTTCGCCTGTAACGCTCGTGGTAGACTCTGCCTGACGGGCCCGCCGCGCTGGCCTATAAGCGGCGCCACGACAATTTCGCGAGCGAGAGCGCCGCTCGGCGCGCGGCCATCTCGCGGCCACGCTCGGCAGCGGC
Source organism: Andrena hattorfiana (assembly GCA_944738655.2). Lineage (NCBI taxonomy): Eukaryota > Metazoa > Arthropoda > Insecta > Hymenoptera > Andrenidae > Andrena > Andrena hattorfiana. The sequence goes on along the minus strand of OX122890.1, from coordinate 17,661,413 downwards.
GGGCCGCGCCAGGCGCACGTGCTGGAGGGAAGATTCGCGTCCCACCGATATAACTCGTTACAGGGTTGAAACCAAAGGGTTTATATAGTCCCAAAAATGAGTGGGGATTCGTTAGGAATCTCCATATAAGGAAATCCTTCGGGGTCGTCGTCGTGTCACTACCGTTCCCATGGTCGTGATCCAGATGGTCGAGATCATGACCCCCCATTAGTGGTGTGTGATAAGCGAAAGGATTTTAGGGCGTTTTCCCTTCGCAGACGCGAGTTCAAAAAAACGGTTGAGAGCGGCGTATGGGAAAATTCCACATACGTAACACATATCATCTTCGTTTCGATGTGACATTACCAGCTTGCAATGTACATAAATGAACGGTTTAAAAAATATGAAGCTCGAAGATATTATAGCGGCTAGAAATTTTTGATTTTCGAAAGTTAAAGGAAATTATTTAAAATTTAACAAAATGGACCATTGTAAATATGATTGTGAAATGTAAAAACAAAAAGCAAAAATTTCAAATTTTGGATAGGATAAATTGAATAAATAAATCCACATTTGAAATGAAAAATGTAATGTATATAAAAACATGCGGTGTAATTATGTAGAACAGGTGTTTCCCCGCCGATTTCAATGATTTTTGGATATGTTGTCGGGGACATGATTCTGAAAAACTTTTTCCTATACATGTTACCGCCACTCGACTTTCGTTTCAAAAATATTCGCGAAAAACTGCTGCTACTGCTACAATGTATTGTGCCGTAAACCTACATCAGTTCTCCACCATGCTTTACACGCCCGCGAGCGGGCGCACACCCCCCGCACTAATCTGGTCCCAACCAATGCTAATACCCGGAACAAGTTGGAAAGTGGAATGCGTTGCGTTGGAATAAATCAACAGAAGTTTTTCGCAAATATCTCGGAAACGAAGGTCGAGCGGTGGTAACATGTGTAAGAAAAAGTTGTTCAGAATCATGTCCCCGACAACATATCCAAAAATCATTGAAATCGGTGGGGAAACACCTGTTCTGCATTATTACCACATCAACGATTTAAGAATATCAGACTTCAGAAGTTTCATATCTCCTATGTTTATAATACTCGTCTTCCGCATCCATGAAATGTTTTTTCGTATGCCACCATGGAAAATTCACCAAAAAGAAATAGAACACCAGACAAACTCTTCGAAAGAAATATCGTTTTAAAAGGAAATATTCATTTTATGGAGAATAATTTCTCAAATCATCTCTGAATCTGTTATATCAACTATGTGAGAAATACAGATTTCCTCACACTTCTCTTATTTCAGTTCAATGATTTAACTAAAATAAAAAATTATTTGAAAATGATTTATTTTTTCAAACTTTCGAAATACAAAATTCCGAAATCAGGGGCTTATAGCAACATTTTTGAGCTTTATACTTTTTGAACTGTTTATTTATACATATTACAACCTGGTAACGTCGGATCAAGAGGTCACAGTTATTCAAAATTAACGAAAAGAAATAACAAATAAAGATAATATGTTGTTTGAACTCTTCCGGATAACCTGTCACGAATAAAAGCGTCGAATAAATCGACGTGCGTTAAGAAAAGTAGTGTTCCGTCTTACGGGAACAAAGGAGCTCAGAGCGAGGAGGAAATTTAACGATTATTACCAGGCAAATGCTTACCTTCCAAGCGTTTTGGAGAACATTTGCTTGCCAGATGTCTAATAGGCGGGAATCGACATCGTGCCATTTTCTTTTTTTGGACACCTTGACAGTCCTCGCTCTGAGAAAATCCGTTGATTGCTCTGTCAGCGGGTGGTATACGGTAATTTCGAACCAACATACCGTTGACCACTGCTGACTCGCGGGACAATACGGCCATAAACCGCGACCCTAGCGAGACGCTTCGGCCGATCAACCTGGCGAGGTTTGGTAGCCAGATATCCCGTTTTTCCTTCGCTACGTCACCAAGAGGGAGAGGGTTCCTCCTCCACCACCGAAATCGCAGAGGGAAGGTTCCTCCTCTTCAAGGAAAGCGGGGCCAATCAAGCATTTTGGTACCTCCCAAATTCCGATGTCTTGTCTACCTTTGACATCGAAAAGGTAGACAAGGTAGAATTCAGTCGGCTTTCAACAAACAAGCTTCGTCGGCTTGATCAGGTCATCGTTTCGGACCACAAGCAAGAACAGAAGAATTTCTCATTTTCTGATCATCGTGCGGATCACTTAATACACTTGAATAAATCAAACAATCACCTAATATTAGTTTGGCGGGTGATACGATCGTCCGATTTGCGTTCCGCAAAGTGAATCGGGCCTTACAACCCCGAAAGAAACATCGAGTTCTCACGCGCGTGTCGGTGCGAACAAGTAGCACGTTTCAATTTTCTTACGAAAAGTAGCACGTTTCGGTTTGCCACAAAAAGAAGCACGTTCCATCGTTTCTGACAAATATTAGCACGTTTGGTCTTCCGCCACGAAGACTAACACATTTAACTGCTTCGCCACGAAGAATAGCACATTTCGTACTGTTGCGGCAAAAACTAGCACGTTATACTGTGTCGCCACGAAAAATAGCACATTTGGGAATTTGCGGCGAAAACTAACATATTATCCGGTTTGGCCACGAAGAATAGCACGTTTTGGATTATACTGCAAACTGCAGAAACTATCACGTTTCAGCGTGTGGTCAGTTTAAAAGAATTCAACTGTTGAAATTATTGTTTAATAAATAATAATTCCACCTAATCTCCAAAAGACAACACATGAAAATTGTAATCATGTGGCAAACCGCTCAAACGTGCTAGTTGTCGCAGCGAAAACCAAAACGTGATAGTTTACGTGGCAAACCGCTCAAACATGCTAGTTTTCGCAGCGAAAGACGAAACATGCTATTTTACGTGGCAAACCGTTCAAACGTGCTAGTTTTCGCAGCGAAAACCGAAACGTGATAGCCTTGGTGAGAACGAAGGCAAACATGCTAAGGTAAAAGTACCAATAACTGGACACGTCCCAATACCTGGACACCAATGACATTTATATTTTTGCTAAGCTTCATAGAAAGTTTAGAACAATATTGTTGGGAATATATGTTATTTTGCAACTTAATTTGTTATATAAAAAATTAAGAAAGCCCTAGATGTAAAATTTAATATATAAAACAGTCTTTAGATATCGGAGGTGCATGCACTTGAATTCTGCGTAGATCTCTTAAGTAATCCTTAAGAAAGATACATTTAGTTATTAAGGTGATAATAATCATTATATAACGTTTTTCTGAGAAAAAAAACGTATGTGCAGAATCTTAAGAAGTTTCTTGTTACATACAAAACAAAACATTGATCGGTTAATATTGATTTTAATTAAAAATATACGAGTTCATGTACCGGTACATAATAATATTGTTCTCTGCACGCTGTCCCAATAACTGACCAGCTGTCCAGTTAGGTCGGCCTGTCAGCCGCTTTTGAACGCTTAGGTGAAGTCCCAATACCTGACCGCATTGTCGAACCGGTAAAGTGTCTGTGTTTTCTCAAATTTTTGTATATCAAAAGTGTAAGTACAAGTATACTGTACATAAATTAACAGTTTTTTTTATTTTCAAGTCATATTTTTAGTCAATTTCATGCTACATTTTCAATATAAACTAAAATTAAAAAATGAAAAATTCGTTCGCAAACTATTCACACAAACACTAGTGGCGCCCTCTGCGCCGAGCTTTGCGTCATCTTCCCCAATGACCAGGTATTGGGACACCAAAAATGGAACGCTGGGACAAATCAGAATTCTATTGTCCATGTTCTGGTACACATAACTACTTGTGTTTTTATTCAATTTAATTAAAATAATGCACTGAAAACAAGTTTTTAGTAGCTCAGTTGATAGAAAGAAGAAACATTTATTTGAATATTGACACTTTTGTTAATAAGGACATTTATTTTTAGTCCATTTTTAAGATATGCAACTTTGATATCCTTAAGTGTCCAGTTATTGGTACATTTACCTTACTTTTCGTAAGAAAATTGAAACGTGCTACTTTTCGTAACGCACGTCGAAATCATCTCGTTACATCGAGTTTCGAATAACCTATGAAGGTTAAGAACGAACTCGTTCAATTAAAATCTCACAAATAAACTTTGCTGAATAAATTCTTAAGAAAGCAAGTACGAAGGATAACCAAATATTATCTTTTACTCTATTCAGTTTTATTTAAATAAGAATTTGACAACCACTGCAGTGTAAAGACATTTGCTTCAATCTCACAATTTTCTTTTAACAATCACTTCGTTCGTTGAATTAAAGATAATGCTTTCAGTAATTCTTTTTTGCTACGTTCAAAACTATATGCGTGGAAAATTCATGTGATTTAAGCACTGACTTTTACTTGCAATATTAATGGCCGTGTGAATAGTACGATTAAACTCGAGATTTCGTGAAATTGAAAAGACAAGGTGGTGAGGCGGCGAAGGGAATGAATTGCTACAAAGCAGCTGCGCAGAATGACCTTAATGTGTTTTTAAGCATTGCTGTAACACTTGCGAAGTAGTCATTTATCATCGGCGTCGTTCTTTGGGGTTGTACATACTTAACGCGTTATCAAACTCTCTTGTCAAAATAAGGAAAAAAATGTACGAAGTTAGATTTATGGTAACATAAGATTCTAAAACTGGAAAGAGCGCCGTAAGAAAATTTTAGGAATTCCAAGAGTTTTTAGTATCCTCACTATATACTTTAATCTTATATTACTCGAAATTTATCTTATCGTTTCTTCATCAACATAAAGTTCAAAAAGTGAACTGAAAATCTTTATACACCTGGAAACGGAAAACAAACGTATGGAATATTTCTGACAAGTACACATAGCATTGTACCACCTGAATGAGAGTTCTTCCCTGTTTTCCTTCACTCACTAGGGACACTATTCGGTTGATGATGGAATCGCGCAGATTATTTTATATAGATCGAAAGTATATGTCAGCACGATCACAAAAATGTAAATTAAAGATGCTCCCAAAAGCTGGTCCGAGCTTGAAAAATCAACAAATGTGGTACAGGGGAAAGAAGAAAAATGGGGGAAGGGAATGGCAAAACCGTCTGTTCGGAATTAATTATCTCTGTTATATGGAAATACATTATATTAAATGAATGATGATAGATTAATGATGGATAACAATTGGAAAAAATTAATGATAATATGTACTATTGAAATCACAACAGTGGGTAATTAACCGTTACATTTATGATAATCTTGTCGACAAGAAGGTTTAAAAAAGTGATTGAAACAATAATAGATTCAAGATAAAGATTCTATATAGCAAGAAGATGGCGTACTGTTTCAAATTTAAGAATTAGTAAACAAGTAATTGTTCAAAGTGGCAAAGTTGATCGTAAAAAAAGTAAGTGTCGCAATAAATTAGCCCTCGTTATATGTTTTCTAAAGTTGTATTTAAATTTCGTATATTCAAATTGTTTTCTTTGTCTTATTTACTTCGTACATGATTTTTAAGAAAATTATATATGCCTTTTCTGGGTATTTATTTTTCAATTAATGTATTGTCACGTCCAGAATTGCCGGAACATTCTGGACGAGAAGAGAGTTCTCTTGCCCCGTCGCCTCCAACGTAACCCTAAACCCTAAGGCCGGCCGGTTACGCCGCAATGGAGTACTGTGCGGGGCGGGTGGATAGGCTTTTCGAAGGATCGTGGAGGAAAAGAAGAGGTGTGTTTCGTTTCGTCTTGGGACCGTCATCAGTCAGACTCATCAGTAGGGCTATAACCGACGGCCCCTGCCCTAGACACACACGGGGACACAGAGGATATGATTTGGAACTTGTATATATATGAAATGAGTAAGGGAAATAGGACTAGCGAGAAGATTAGACCTCTGGTGGCGCTCGTCGACACTAAGTCGCGATACCGTGGTGGGGCCGGGACGTCACAGTATACATAATCATATATTCGGCAAAAAATAGTGTCGCACAGTATAGGTGTGATCTGTCGATCAGTCTTCGGAGTGTCATGTTTAGACTGTCTTATTGGTCAAGGTATGAAAGAAACAGTCTTCGCTCGTTGCAGTCATTGTGAAAATTATTATTGCTTCAATCAGTTTTTTAAACCTTCTTGTCGACTAGATTATCATAAAAGTAATGGTTAATTACCTACTTTTGTGATTTCAATAGTATTATCATTAATTTTATTATCATTAATTTTTCTAATTATTATCTATCATTAATTTATTATCATTCATTTAATATAATATATTTTCATATGATAGAGATAATTAAATTTCAACACACGGTGTTGTCATTCTCTTTCCCTCGATTTTCTTCTTTCCCCTGTTACACCTTTCTTGATTTTTCAAGGTCAGTCCAGCTTTTGGGAGCATCTTTAATTTACATTTTTTGACCGTGGTGACATATACTTTCGATGTATATAAAAAAATCTGCGCGATTCTATCATTAACCGAATAGTGTTCCTAGTCAGGAACATAATAACGTATAGCTCAACTCAGTGTCAACAATTTTGTTGTACAATTATTTATTCCCTGGAGTAGTTCATAAAGCACATACATAGATAGTACGATACATATAGATATAAATACTATATGAATACATACATACAATGTAGATACATACATAGATCAGGTACACACGGCTGAAACGATTGTGGCCGATCGAGATTCAATTGTGGGATATCTTACCGTGGTTGGCTTTTTTGCGTCGCTAACATTCTACTGTATTTCGTGAGCATGGTTTAGGGCACTGTAAAGTCACCGATTCCCGGCTAGAACACTTCTACTTCGTGAGCGAAACTAGTGATCCTCTAGGACAGTCCTGAACAGCTAAATGCCCACCGGGCAAAAATTTTCGGACGCGTGCGGAAAGAGCATCGTAAAGCGCAAAACCACGCCTTCATGAGCAACAGTGCCATGGTGGGGAGTGTTCGTGAGTGAAGTGTGCCGCTGAACGTCAGCAACCCACCTTATAGTTTACACGCATATTACGGCGGGTGGCGCTGCGAACGTCGTGCTAGCAAGACGTGTTATGCGCAAGAAGAGAAGTTAGTTTTATTCCAAGTAAAGAGAATAAAATGATTAAATAGAATAAAGCGAAGTATTATGCCTTATATCTAGCATATGGATCTCGATAATAACGAAGGTACTGTTTCTGCAACTAATATTGAAGATATTTCTGAGACACAGGAGACTAGCCCCCACAGCGTCTCGAGCATTGTACGAACACGCGGGACGGAGAGTAGTAAATTCCGACAGTGTAAAGCTGGTACTATCCTAGAATTTTTAAACGAAGGAAATAAAACCAGTTTGCCCAATGAAAGCATCCAAGCACAGGTGGTTGATCTCCTGCAGCTCAAAAAGAAAGAGAAGAAGATAAACCCGCAACCAAATTTTAAGGTTAGAAAATCTAATATAAATACCTCTAATCCAAAGACGATTGAAATGAAGAAAAAAACGCGGAGTGCCCCAAAGATGAACCAGGGGTCTCATAGTTGCGAGCAAAGTGATCACTCGCACAATGATTTGCTCAAAACTATTGAAGTCTTAAAAAAAAACATTGAAACCCTGGCAAAACAACTAGAAGAGGAGAAATCGAAAAATGAGGCAAGAGATGTTAAGGAAAAAGATGTACCTACGAACAACCTGGACCGAAAGAAGGATACGCAAGAAATCAGACATGAGGGAACTCCATTAAAACGTCCAAGATCCAATTCAGCATCTATATCACCATCGGAAGTAGCTGGGTCAAGTAGAAGCTCACACGAACTCGCCTCTCTGCCCCAGGACCACACAGTTTTGGACACCATGGACCTTGGAGATCCCTGCCATCAGACGCAGGGGCAAATATTTCACCATCTGGAGGACGATATACAGAGGAACGATACACCTTTTTTACCTAAGAATATAGCAAAGGTAAAGCCCCCAATTATAAATATAGTCGAAACTTCACAACAGATCTCATATAGAATTTTAAAAGAAACCTTAGGATTAAGAAATTTTATCATTAAGAGATTAAATGCGAATAAACACTACATGCAATTAAATAATTTAGAAGACTATAAAGCTGTGATCGATACATTAATGCTAAGGCAAATTAAGTACTATACCTACTATACATCAAAGTCCCTTAAAAACCGCTCTTTATTGCTCAAAGGCATAGATGCCAGCTTTTCCACAGACGAGATTATGGCGGAGCTGAAGGAGCTCAAAATTCCTCAAGTAGATATTGTCGGTGTGTCCCACTTTACCACAACAAGCTCTACTTTGAATAAAAAGACCCTTCCTTTTTTTATAGTCAAAATCTTACCTGAGAGTGATATAAATACGCTCACCAAGATTAAGTATCTATTACATCAAGCAATCGTATGGGATAGAATTATAAAAAAAGAACCGATCATTTGCCATCGGTGCCAAAGGGCAGGCCACACAGCGAGCAATTGTAATCTAGATTATAGATGCGTGAAATGTATGAATAGTTATGGGGCAGGTGAATGTCCAATTAAGAAAGATGAGAAATTAGAATTATCTAAAATATTCTGTGTTCGTTGCAAATGCTTTGGTCATTCTGCATCATATAAAGGATGCCCTAAGTATAAAGAAATTAAAAATAGAATAGTAGAAAAAGTGACTAACAGAACTGAGAATAAAATAGAGGCTTTGAACAGAATGAAAAACAATCTTAACCCAAAAAGCTATAAACCTGATGTCTCCTTCGCTCAAGTAGTTAAAAATAATTCTAACAGTCAACCCTTTAGGGCTATTGTAACTTCTCAAAGAGAAAAGGCGGTTAGAAGGTGGAACACGCAGCCCTCCTCTAGCCACTTAGGTATAGCACCTAAACTAGCCCAAGAGGTTCCCCCTATTTCCACAGGAGAACAGCTCTCGGATTTTAAAAATTCTATATCACTACAATTTAACAGGTTAGAAAATCTCATTAACACTAATTCAGTAAATATTCAAGGACTTCACGATATATATTTTAGGCATAATTTAACCCAAATGGAAACAAACACAATTTCAGCAAATTTATCCCAGATCAATAGTGAATAACACAAAAAAAGTACAACTTAAAATTATAGCTGCTAACGTCAACTCTATAGCAACAAATGAAAGAAGACACAACCTAGTACAGTTGTTAAAAAAAGAAGACCCAGATTTTGCTCTCTTAAGTGAAACAAAACTAAAACCTTTCCACAAGCCAAAATTCAAAAATTACAATTTGTTAAGGAAGGATAGAAGCCCAGCAAATGGCGCTCTGCTAATTAAAAAACAAATTAAGTTTGAACAAATTTCCATTAACAGGAATTTGGCGGTGCTGGAGATCGTTGCTGTAAGAATCAGATTGCAAAGTGGTAGTAGTCTAGTCATTGTATCTGCGTATGCGCCTGGTGCAGAAGCCACAGAATTCATATCGGAATTAGAATGCATCTTCAAGTCCCTTTCTCTGGACAGTCTTAATAATTATTTCGTGATAGCCGGGGATCTTAACGCGAAACACGCAGCGTGGAATAGCCCGTATTACAATGGACGGGGACTGGCCCTTTTTAATTGGGTAACAGATAATAATATAGATTTTAGAATCGCTCTAAGAGGCACTAACGTGCCTACATACCCTAGAACTAACTCTTACATTGATATAGGGCTCACCGACAGCAGGTTACAGACTTGCAATCTCAACCCAGATGGGACAATTAAGACTATAGATATAGACAGTGACCATAGAGCCATATGTATTCACTTCATGTTACCAAAGATTGAGGATCAAATAGCACTCTCGGTCCCACATAATCCTTACAATTATAATAAAACAGACTGGGAAGCATTCCAAACAGAATTAGTCTCTAATAATGATATCATCATTCCTCAAATCAGGAATCTATCCAACACAGAAATTGATAAGTATCTAACAGATATTGGTAACAATATAAGTAAGGCAATGGAAAAAAAAATACCGAAATTCCCTGACTATAACTCCACGGACGCATATGTTAACCCTAGAATTAGACACCTTCTTAAAACAAAAAGCAAGTTAATATCGATTCTGAACAACGAATACAGACATCCATCGGCGCAGACCCCTTTTATCATCCAAAATTCAAAACAAGGCATAAAAAAATGCAAAATAGAAATTAAAAAATAATTTCAGAAATCGGTTGATAGCTACTGGGAGAACAAAATCAAGAAGATCCCCATACATTCAAAGGTAATGTTCCCGCAAGTAAACTCATTATTTAGACCAAAAGGAAAAATCTCAATCCCAAACTTGTTAATCGATAATAACCGTACAAACCTATTGAATCAAGCCAAAATAGACCTAAATACTCTGCAAAAAGATAACAATGGAAGCTTCTTGATCTCAAGTGGAAAAGATAAACTTGATGTAATCGGAACCAGCTTCGCGGCTGTCTATTCTTAGAATAGGGATCTTGGTGAGGAAAGATTAAACAAATTCATCGAAAATCAGTTCGAGGTCATTTTTGGAGAAATGGATACCAATAATAGAGCAAACAACTCGCTGGCCCAATTCTCGGATACAAACATAGCCAGCAACCCTATCTGGGATGTGGATTGTTACTACTTTACCAATCCTTTGGAAACCCTAAAACTGTTCCGAAAGTTAAATAACAAGAAATCTGCTGGTACAGACGAAATCCCTAACATAGTTCTTAAAAATCTTCCCTTTGTAACCATCTACGATTATAGCATAATTTTCAATAATTGCCTCAATAATTGTTATTTCCCTAAGGACTGGAAGACAGCGAAGGTGGTCCCAATTCCCAAAACGGGTAAGAATCCCTCAGACCCCAGTAGCTATAGACCCATTAGCTTACTCCCGAATATATCCAAAATATTTGAAATTCTGATAAAGATACCACTAGAAAAATTTCTCACTGAAAGAAATATAATTCCAGATAATCAATTCGGGTTTAGATATAAGCTAAGCACAGTACATGCCCTAAACAAACTAACTTCGGACGTTCACTATGCCTTGGCAAAGAAGGAAAGCGTAGCTGCATGTCTTATAGATTTAGAGAAGGCTTTCGACATGGTGTGGATAAAAGGCCTTATCTATAAACTTTCTAAGAAGGGATGCCCTCCACACCTTTTAAAAATAATAATCAGTATGCTACGCAACAAAAAATTTTATACAACAGGGGGCATGTCGAGTTCTGGTCTTATCTATGAGCTGACGGACGGTATGCAACAGGGAACGGTTACCGTGTCACGTCCCGGGTGGAGGTCTTTGGGGACAATGACACTGCGGGGTTAATGGGACCCAGGCGAGGATCTGAAATCCTGCACACTGTGTTTCGGGGGAGGTTTAGGCGAGGATCTTGAATCCTGCACACTGAGGGTAGAATGAGTTCTGGCGAGGATCTTGAATTCTGCACGCTGAGGGTAAAAGGAGTTCAGGCGAGGATCTTGAATCCTGCACACTGAGGGTAGAAGGAGTTCAGGCGAGAATCTTGAATCCTGCACAGTGAGGGTAGATGGAGTTCAGGCGAGGATCTTGAATCCTGCACACTGAGGGTGGAGGGAGTTCAGGCGAGGATCTTGAATCCTGCACACTGAGGGTAGAAGGAGTTCAGGCGAGAATCTTGAATCCTGCACAGTGAGGGTAGATGGAGTTCAGGCGAGGATCTTGAATCCTGTACACTGAGGGTAGAGGGATCTTAGGCGAGGATCTTGAATCCTGCACACTGAGGGTAGAGGGAGTTCAGGCGAGGATCTTGAATCCTGCACACTGAGGGTAGAGGGAGTTCAGGCGAGGATCTTGAATCCTGCACACTGAGGGTAGAGGGAGTTTAGGCGAGGATCTTGAATCCTGCACACTGATCAACCAGGGAAGGTTTAAAGGCGAAATTGTACCCGGGGGACACCCGTTAGATCACTTGTGGGTTTTTGTTCCGGTTCGGTAATTGGATTTGCCGTTGCATCTATATAAGAAATCACACGGCTGTACGCGGCCCATGCAAAAGAACGTTTGTAAACACTATAAGAACACTTGAGTTCGCGAACCGAGATCAACTGTTGCGGCGGCCCGTTATGTTTGGGATCTTCGTAGCCGAAGGATTGACACAATAATTCGACGGGTGATTTAAATAACTGTTTATTCAGCTTCGAACACGAATATATGTCATGTACTGTTGTTGTAGTGCATTGACGATGAGCATTAGCACATAACATTTATAAATGGATGTAAAAATATATAAAATATGTGTATGGACATGAAATACAATATAGGATAATAAAGTAGAAAGATGTAAACGATAAGCGTTAATAAGACAAATAGTATAATCGCAATAAGCGTTGACAAGGCAAAATAATAATATGATTGCAATAAGCGTTAATAAGACAAGTAATATAATCGCAATAAGCGTTGACAAGACAAAATAATAATATGATTGCAATAAGCATTAATAAGATTATATAATATGAGAAAGCAATATGAATAATAGTATGAAATGTGGATGATATCCAATGGTATTAAAGATAATGATAATAGCTTACTATGATTGGTGAAATGATAATTGTTGCACTATAATTTAATTATACTCGTAGCGTTAACAATAGCTTTCGGAGATAGATTTCGTCGAAAGAGCGCTCTCTTCGCACGGGCCCTCATATTTATACTCTTTTCGGTTTAGGGTATGAAGGGTACACGCGGTAAGCACGGAAGATTTCCGGGGTTTTTATAGATACGCAGGTGGAGTCTATAATTAGACTCGTAGACAATAGAATTTTGGTCTTCCGGGATTTTCGCATGGTGTCTCCATTATCCGACGTGCTTATGACATGTACGCCAAATATTCATCGCTTAGGCTTTTGGGGTTTTTATGCTTACGAAGAGGAGATACTCAACCCATCGAATGGATTATGGGTGCTTTGATGGGAAAGGGGTAATTGTGTTCTTGAATTGGAAGGTATTAGAGAAGGGGTGAGACATGGTCTCGATTTAAGAGGGTTTTTTTGGGGGGGCGAGGGACTTGTTTAGATTTAGTACGAGGAAGGAATTCGTGCCTCGTAGGGCGAATAGGTGAAAGAGGTTTCGTACCGACCATCTTGAGATGGGGACCGCTAAGGTACATCGCCCAGGTGATCAGTGATTGGGGAAAAGGGGTAAGAGTTGAGTTGGAAGGACTTTGGTGGAGTAATCTTGAGATTATTCAGAGAGACTTTGGTTTGTACCGCGCGAAAAATAGTGGGACGTCACAACCGCTCCAACGCTCTTTAACTTTTACAACGCGGACATACCAAATCTGTTTGGAATAGCTGAATCAAGCGACATACATACGTTGTTTTTTGCTGACGACTTAATAGTATATATTACGGGGACAAATGTATCTAAATTGCAGGAAAGAATGCAGATCACAATAGATAAAATCAATGATTATTATTTAACTTGGAAATTAAAAATAAACCCTCAAAAGTGTGAAACAATTTTATTTAGGGAAAAACTTGCAAATAAATCCAAAGCATTCCGCAGAACCTATAAAACATTTAATATTAAGATAAACAATATAACAATCCCGCACCAGAAAACTGTTAAATACCTTGGACTAAACCTAGATGAACGCATGCTTCTAAATAAACACCTAGACATCCAACTCGATAAAGCCCGAAAATCTTTCCTCATACACAGTAGAATATTTTACTCCAAATATCTAAACAATAGGATCAAAATTATTTGCTATATGCTTCTGGTTAGACCGATCCTCACATATGGCTGTCCCATCTGGTACAACGTGGGCCCTCATGTAATGAAGAAAATACGGAAATTTGAAAGAAAATGCATAAGGCCATGCACGGGGGTATATAGAAACGAAAGAACCAACTTCAAATGGTTCGAAAATAGTAAAAAGCTCTACGATGCGGCTAAGATTCCCAAAATCGATAGCCACATTATAAAGCTAATGAGGGACTACTTTGCAAATATCCCGAAGATCCGCAACAATGATCTCATCAGTGGAGCCATATACCCAAACGATGAGTACTACAAGAAGGCTATCCTATCAGGCCACCTCCCCCCTGAAGCGTTCATGTTCCTAGATAAAACGGGCATAATCATGAACAAAAATAATATTCCCTCAATATACCATTTAAACAGAAAGTCCTCCGATAAGCGTATCACCTACAGCCAAAATATAGACTGTTTAAATACGGAGGTTGAGAAGGTTTTCGTAATGACACTACCCAAAGTGGATACCGAGAATAGGTACCAGCTGAATATAAACAAATATTGGTGGCTGGGGGATGATATTCCTCTGTGATGATTATACTAGGATTAAGACTGGATCCGCAAGAGGATCTACGTGAGAGGGAAATGGAATTTACGGATCTCTATATTTTGTAAACCATTCCTTATTGTTTCTCTACACCGTTGTAAATATGTACATAATAAATATAAGGGTTAGTATTTAGGCGATATGAATGTGTGCGTGTGTATTGGTATGAATGTGAATATTATCTACAGCCCATGAGTGAGGCAAAAAAAAAATTCCGTCCCGGTTTTATTAGACAGATGTCTATCCTTTTTTCCGGAACAGAGTACCTAAGGTTGTTACTTGTCTCCCGTCATATTCGGAAAAGCGCTTAGAATGGAAAACATATTATAAGTATCCCACGAAAATGAAGTATTAATAGGTTGTGAACGTCGCCGAAGCAATTTGGCAATCTAGCGGACATATGTACAAGCGGTAGACTATTCACTACAGTGAACGATGTGATATTTACTCATTGTAATTTTTTTTCTTGAATAAATATTTTATGAAAAAAAAACGCATATTACGGCAGCTATTGGCCACAGGGTGGGGGAACTGCTCACGGCGTCGCTCTTTGCTTTGCTCGCGAGCAATCGAGGGCGCTCTTGCCCGCCACAGCCTAGCTGTGCACGTCTGCTCTAGGTAGTGATCGGAAAATGTGACCGCGTTTTCTATTGGTCAACGCCATTACTGACCTAAACCGGAAATAGAGAGAACAAGTAAATCTGCGTAATTTTTCCTATTGGGCGAAGCAATAACATCTACCAATTGGATTCCACAACATTGAGCGAAAAGTGGGATCAACAGCAAACTTAATTTAATACTGAAGTGCCCGCCGATTTGTGACTTCCACTTTAGGACAAAATGGTGGACACATTTTCCAATCACTACCTAGAGGATCACTAAGCGAAACATCACTGTGACGACATCTGCATTATCATAATTAAATTATAAATCTTTACGGTCTGTTCTGTTCGATGCTGTAGCGTAAATGATGTCAAGAATAAATGTAAAATAATTTTTATTGCAATGAACTTCAAGAAAAATAATAATTAATTTATTCTTCTCGCTAATAGGTATCACTCATCAAATTTCCGTAGAAGCACCGTATCTCGTTCAGACATATATTGACGACCTTGTTTGAAATGAAAATGAAATCGGTGAATCGCAAACGATAAATGTGCAAAGTAAATAAATCATCGGATTTAGAATGGAAGACACACTTAAATAGAGCAGGAAAGTAGAGTAATAATGAAAAGAATGGAAACGAATGTTATGTATTCTGCCCTCTATAGTTAAAATGTCCCATCTGGTATTTTGAAACAACCGAGAAAACTGAAGTTTTATCATTTACTTTGTACCGTCCTTATTTCCCTTCATTCAAATTAAAACATGTTGTCATTATTTCCGTAACATCCTAATATAATTTATTAGCAAGGCACGGCGATTAGCAAGGCGAATGAATACAAAAGTGAATGAATAAACTAAATAAACAATAATAATAATGAAATAATGATAAAAAAATAAAAATATAATTAAAAATAATAAAAAAATCATAACTCGACCATCTCTCCTTTCTGCAGCGAGAGATGGTCTTCTCGTTAGTTTTGAGAGGAAGAGTTAATATAGCTAAATATTTTGGCTGCATTGTCCCCCAATGTCTCTACTATCTTATTATTCCCAAACATTAAACGAAAATAAGCTTAGAAGTATATTTTAAATAAGATTCTGTACACCGTTATTTGACAAAAGAGGTTAAATGTAACCTCAGTTTACCTTTTATAGCCTGCAAATCTAGAAAAACAAAGAAGTAATCGAAATGACGCTATTCATTCAATTGTTTGGCTTCTAGAGAAGTAATTGGTCTGCACTTTAACGCGTTTTTACGTATAAAGTCTGAAATATAGCGACTCGACCAACTCTCCGGCCCGACCCCGTCTCCCGGATTTACCCTACTAACAGGACTGGAGAATGTGCCGGCCATGAAACGTCTCGTCCTCTGGAAATCCACGAACTGTTGCCACGTAAATGGCGCCAGTTATGCAAGCACGTAATCAGTGCGCTCTCGGTCTAAATGCCAGTGTTACCAACCCATTGCACTTTAAAAATCGTCAGGTTCCCGTGGCCCACACAATATATGCCCCCAATAAAGTGCTCATTTGCGAAACAGTGGCGCACTCAGGATTTAATCTTGGGGGAGCCGAGTTGAGCGGATAAAAATATTTTTAATGCAAGTTCAATAAAATTCATTACGTAAATATGAAAGTTTATTTAATGAATAAAATTCAGTTTGCTTTTCTCTTTACAAAGTTCTTGAATTATTTCAGTCGTGGTTATATTAATTTATTTTATCCGTTTCCTTTGGGGTGTGCCAGGGCTCCTTGGCTTCCCCTAATGGTGCGCCACTGTTGTGAAGTATAGGTGACATTCTATCTACTAGGTTTACTCTTCTTCATTCAGACAACATTGTTAGCTTTATTTAAGTATTGGCTTAACAAAATTTCTACGTATATCATTCTTCTGCTAACAATAAGTAGCGTTGAGCACTCTAAAGATCTAGGCACACATATCAGTTCCGTGGCGTCACCTCGTGTCAGTGGTAAGAAGAAGAGATCCTCTACGCCCCTCTTCTTTTTACCACTGCTTGGTACGCTGACACTGAACCGTCACGGAACTGATATGTGTGCCCAGAACTTTAAGCGCGTGTCACAACCAAAGAGTTAACGGATCACCTTCGGGAATATGATTAATGTTTGCGACGACGTACTATACGGAAATTTCACGTCTTTTTAACAAACAGTAACACAAGTTTTCTTTCCATAAGTAACGCAGATCTGGAAAGCATACAGCTGAAATTTAAAAATGATTGATTCTTTATGTGGAATTATGGTACATATACACCAAGTCGATCACTTTTTGCGATCGGTGTTTAGGATTTTGATGAAACTGAAAATTATGTAGTCCATGTGAAATTAGGGGACCATTAAGATATTGTTTTACTGGTTTTGAATTTGTTTATAAAATACAGGTCATCAAAGCTCATTATTTTTGCCCGAACGATGATTGTTCTTCCTTAATTTTAATAAAAAACGATTCGTTATGGAAAGTCATTTTTGGGGGACACGAAAATATAAATGACGTTTCTAAAAATCCAAGATAAACATATCTCCGTATTGATACATTTTCTATAAATAAGACTTCCACCAGAATAAAGACTTTCAGATTGACTTCGCATCGAGCTTCTAAGAATCATGGTGCGCTTTGTTTCAGGTAACCGGCCTTTGCGCTCGACTGCTACGGACAGCTGACCATATTGCTTCCACCCTATATTCTTGAAATGATGTCTACTACTACTACCATACAGGGTGATTCATAAATGCATGTCAATACTTCAGAGCGTACTAAATCTACACATAAATATAAGTACAAACATCATACATATATCCTATATAGATACCTTAGTTTTCGAGTTACAGATGATTAAAGAATATGTTCGGAGTGCCCGCCTCACGCCTTAAGTCATCCAAAATGGAAAAACTAAGGTTAATTTTCTCTATTATGTATGTCGCAATGGTTGGAACCACAGAAGGCCTTAACAATAAAAAATTGCAGAATGACAGCATTTTGAAAAAAATGTTCGATTTTTCCTAATAAATTGATCTATTTTTTTCTGTAGAATTAATTTTATACAAGATAGAAACTCATCCGAGGTTCCAACCATAGCGATGAACATAATAATGAAAATGAACCTTAGTTTTTGCATTTTGGAAGACTAGAAAAGTTCCTACACCAACGCTTGTCGAAAAAGAATTTTTTTTAAGAAGTTTGCGCCATCGACTATGTATATATGCGATAAAAAAATTAAAAAAAATTCTGAGTATTACTTCAAACATACCCTAATATGCAGGCAAAACGCCACATAGTAAAAACTTATAGTTTTTGTTAAATCCGAAGATGGCGTTACAAAACGGGCAGTACCTTAACATACACTACTGCATGCCGTAGCATTGAGTTCCACACTGGCTCTAAAATATCAGGTAGAGGGTGACCTATCAGGATGAAGATTACCAGTTAATTTCACGTAGACTATATCATATTTCACTTTCACCAAAATTCCAGACTTCGACTGCGCAAAGTGATCGACTTGGCGTAAAATGACCCGTGTGACAATTTTAATATTAAAAGGTGAGCAGATACATTCATTTTGCGTTCTAAATTCACTAGTTCGTCACGATAAGCACTTATACAGGATGAATCACCTAAGATTAGAGTCTACACTCCGTTCATCATAAGAGTAACCTATGCTCCTACCGATTTTCGACCGATAGAATATCTCCGTGCTTTTTAAAAAATATGCCACCTTGACCGGCCCAAAACAGACGACAATTTCACGATTTTTTTTACAAGAAATTTATGCGCTGTGTTAAAATAACTATTTTAATGCGCATAAAGCATTTTCTGATCTTTAGGAAGCAATTTTTGTGATATGTCTAGATTTATTTCTAACGGAAACACTGGTGTTGTTCCCATCTATGTAGCGGTATATGTGGTACACTGGCATCACTGATTCAGGCTTTCACAGTGACTGAAAGTCAAATGTTTAGCAGCTTTCTTATTTTTAAAGGCACTTTAAACGGTTATTTTTATGACATACGAATTTCTTGAAATTCAAAAAATTGTAGGAACTTGAGCGTTTTAAATAAAAAAATTTAATTTTTTATTGACATTTTTCCATACCTTCAGAACTAATTACAATAAAAAAAAATTGTACATTATACGAGAGGGAATACAATTAAGAATATTTTTTGCCACATTTCATAAAAATCAGTTGAATGGTATCCTAGATATTGCTGACACCAAGTCGAGAAGTGTAGTTTTGAGAAAAACGCGTCTAAACATTTACGTGTTCATTTTTCTACGACAACTTACATAATTTTTATTTTACCATTAATCAGCCAATCAAAGCTCATAATGTGATGCTCTTGAAATGTTGAAGTATATTGTTTCGACATTTTCGGCTGCCTTTTGGCAATTTTGGCTCTTTTTGTTGACTTGTGCACTCTTAACTTTGCTGCAGTGACCCGGGAGATGTCCAATTTTCCCGATACAGAATAATTTTCACAACCGATAGTCAAGCCTATGCCAATCATCATTTGCGGTACTGCTTTATACCCTTCATTGAAAATACATGCTGCAATGTATTACAATATTGCAATATGTTGTCATTTCTATTGCTTTTAATCCTTTGAACAACGATTTTGGAGCTTCCATATCTAGTTATGTTGTTTATTTTGTGTAAATACTAATAAGTAGTTAACTCTTAACTCTTCGTAAATTGGTCGGGTAGCCTGTTGAACATTATTATAGAGCGCGCGTCAGGGCGGGTGGTATACCCAGGCATATGGTAATTTCTTGGACAAAAATAAATCGAATATGTAGAATAAAATTATTTGTATGAAGATTTTGTTTTCAAAAAAATCGATTTTTTAAATTCATGGAGTGTTCGTGCACCTGACCAAAAATCAGCGAGTTTACTTTTCTTTATCATTCCACACGTATTGTTCGCAATTAATAACTAAAATCATCCCTTTTGTATAAATACGTAATTTTTTTCAGATAATTCTGTTCTTTCAAAAATGACTAATAACAATATGTCCTACCTAATACATATATCATAAAAGTACTTTTCGCGATAGCTGCAGATTATGCCGTATTAGAGATGTATTTGACCCGCGATTTTGTTTTACACTCGTTTAAGTATAATTATTCGAAAACGAAACGTTTCCCCAAAATGGCACGTATGCCATTTGAACAAGCACGAATAAGAGTACAAATGAGCAGTTTTTTTTGTTAAAATCCATTGTTGCATTTTTGGGGCATTGCAATTATTATGAATTTTTCCAAAAAGGGATTATAAGAATAATCAGTATAACTAAAAAATATTAATCATGAGGTACATAAATTATACGTCACTTATAAGCGCTAATATTTACCAATTGTGTTACAAAAAGAATCATTTAAATATCCTCAAACATTCAAAAATTATAAACTTTTCTGTATTTTGCTAGTTCTATCAATAGAACTACGAACAGTACAAACGTGCAAAACTAAAAGCAAAGAAATCTTGGGTAATTTCATACGAAAAATGAATGTACATAGTTCTTTTCTGTTTATTGAATCAGAACGCCTTTGTCGGCAGTAGAGTGAGAAGTACGAAATATAGGTATCTAATTCACTAAATACAATCGAACGATTCTGTATTGCGAACGCAATAAAGAAAAAAACAACGGAAATGATAATGAATTCGTTCCTTAAATATGAAAGTTTAAATATGGTACAGTTTTGTATGTTATACATGTACAGTATATCCGTATAATTTTTTTAATTATTCCGGAATTCCAATATCTAGCTTTGACACCTTGGTATATCTTATGCGATGGCATGGACAAAAAGCGATTCACAGTAGTCGACTCCAACATTGAAGCTACCGTCGAATTTTGCTACGATCGCAAGGAGGAAAATTTGCAAGTCTGAACACATTCATACAAAATAACGTTTCACGCTACAGGCGAACTAATCGAGCCGAGTGGACGGACCGTGGCGTGCCGCAGTCAATAATCCGTCGCACGGATCGTCCGTCCTAGTCTGACTCTTGACACCTCCCCTAAGATTTTGTGTTACATCAGGCGCGAATAAATGCGAAAATTTCTGCGCTATTTTCGTACGAAGTTGTAATCTGTACTGACAGCTATCAATATTAATAAATGTAAAGTATTAATACATTACTGTTTACAGTAGCCACGGGTGTAGTGAAGGGGGGCAAGGGTGGCCACTTGCCCACCTGACAAAGGAAAAAATAAATTAATCGTTCGCCCAAAATTAAATTAGTATATTAGAAAATAAAAATAAATTAAGTTGTGAAGTACTTCCGCATTACACGACGCTGGTTATATTGGTTCCTACCTACGTACATAAATTGTAATAACAAAAATTGTTTCACTATTAATTGTCCCGATCCCCTCCCGAATGAAGTCCTAGCTACGCCCATGATAGTAGCTTTTAATTCGATGGGCAGAATATAAATATGTTGCATGTAGTGCTATGTAATTGATGGTTATAATCCGAAAAATAATCATTCTACATGGAAAGGCAACTCAAAAATATGCAATCAAATTTTCCTCTAAGATGATTCATTTTCGAGAAAATTCAGTTTTAATATCTATCGGACACGCGTGCACTCTGGCATAGTCTGTGTAGCTCCGGCGCGGCGGGTACCGTGTGATTCAGAACGCTAATCATAGGCAGAGTAAATAATACAGTAGTTCCTGGCTGAGGGCTCGGTTTGGCATACACGATGAGGATTTTTCGCTATCCCCACCACTTCTGTCTCACTCTTGTCCGGCGAAGGCGAGAGTGAGATGGAACGAGAGCGAGTGAGAGGCATTGAAAGCGAGTGAGGACGGTACGAGACAGACGACGCTTTTATATTTTTTGTAGCTCTGTCTTTCGGATGCCTGACACTCCGTTCTTTGCGTGCGTGACGGGCGTGCGCGATGGTCGTGAGCACTCATCGTAAACAAAGTTGGGCATTATTCGACTAAATTTTCATTCGAATACGTATTCGTATAAACCCCCAAGATTTATTCGCGAAAAACGAATAACGATTTTATACGACGAAAAATTATTCGTTATTTATGAATAAATCTGTACCGTTATCCGAGCCAGATTTGTTCGAATAAGAATTTATTCGTTATTCGATCTGATTGAACGGCGAATAAATGTGATACCCAACATCTATTGATGGAAGTCTGTACTGTGTCCAACATACGTTTGAACGTGTGTGTCTGGACGCGTGCATATATGTCTGAACGATATTTAGGATAAAGAATTACCAGATTATGTGATTGTGTATTACGTGTGTCTTGGGTATTGCCAGGGCACAACATAAATAAGTCTCTAATTGTGGAAGCAACAAGCTACGTTATTTTTCAAGCAATGTGATATAATTATCTAATTTACTTACAACTTGGTATGAGACTATAAAAAGAAAAAATATATGATAATATGTAACAAAGACAACATGATTCCAGTTTTTAATGTAAAATTTTGCTTACACCAATAAATAATTCATTTAATACCAATGAACCCTTGTTTGAAATATTTTTGTAGGTCACGTAATTCATATGTATGTATTAGAACAGTTGCATTATTTCCTAATGTATTTGAGATACAAAAAAATTGTTTATATGCAATTGCATGGTTCGAAGGGACAAATTTATTGGCGAAGACAAATTTTTTCTTACATTATTATTTTAAGAGATATGATGATGAAGTTCGATTTTTTTAAATAGAACTATATATTTTTTAGAAATCACTTGATAGTGCGTTTCGAAGCAAATTCAATAACCTTTAATGTATGCACCTTTTCTCAACTGGTTTTCGAGATATTGCGCTTACAAATTTACTGATTTTCACTGAGAGACAATGCCTAACATGCAAACAAGACCACCCCCGGTGCTTCCATATTCGGGCAGGTGTTTTTCCAGTAAAAATTAGTAAATTGGTTGGCCCAATATGTCTCGAATTTGTCTTAAAACGCACTATCAACTGATTTTTAAAAAAATATGTATATAATAATGATAATAATAAACATGTTTTAAGAACTGTCGATAAGGTGCCAGTTTTCTCACGAACACATTATGTAATACTTAAGATACTAAGAAGGACTGGCATATGAACTGAAAAAATCAGTTTGCATCGCTGGAGAGCTATGACAAGAGTTACTTAACTTAAAACATTAGGTGTTACAGGTGTCAGTCGGTGGTGACACCATACATCGCCGAAATTACGTGATCATTTTATTTGTCCGTTGAGTCGACTCCATTTTTATTCGAATAACAAATTATTCAAATAAATTTTCAGTCAAATAAACAATCATTCGTTATTGTCGAATAATTTCATTTTATTCGAAGATTATTCGAATAAAAATTTATTCGCACAAATTTATTCGAATGCTTATTTGAATGAAAATTTAGTCAAATAATGCCCAACTCTAATCGTAAACACGAAAATGGCTTCCGCGAAAGCTTGATGCAAGCCCGGTTCAAGTGTATTTTTGCGCCCTATGCGAACTTCTCAAATTGCGCCCTTTATTATAATACGTTCATTTGAGACTATTTATGACTTTACTCTGCAAAATTAGGCAACGGCTAGGGCGTAAGGTTGACAAGAGGTGCAAAATGGTCTTTTCATTGTTGGCATTGTTGAAAATAAATTTTTAAATGAAATACTACAAATTGTACTACAACTGTCATTAAGAAGCTTAATTAAATATGTTATAATAAATGGCGGAATTTGGCAAGCACGCTTAAGGTCAAGTTTCCTAGCCGCGACCACCGGCGGCGGCCGGTGGCACGTGGTGGCGGCCAGACTCCGGCTGCGCAGCGTTCAGGGTCCCACTTTGATTCAAGCGCACTTGAAAGGGTCTACGGCCAATGCGCGATGAAATATCAAAACCAAAGCACGCGCTGACGTATTAGTTGCGAGAGAAGGTAAGCCATAGGGAGGAGATTATATTATAACCAATCGGTCCTGCATTCTTTTAAAACAGCAGCTTTTCACCTCTGCCCAGTAATATCTCCTCTCTATGGCTATTTCTCTCGTATCGAATACGTCAGCGCGTGCTTCTGTTTTGATTTTCCAACGCGTGTTTATACTCGATAAGTGATTTCTCTCAAATTTTGTAGGGAGGACGATGCAGGCGGGAACACGCGCAGTCGGCTGACTACCCCGTTTCTTCCTGTGTCTCACCACGAAACGTACTGATACTTCTTCAGAGTGATTTCGTTTCCAACACTATTGTCGGGAAACATTTTTCGATATAACATAAGAACATCTTCTTATTTTGTTCGTGGAGGAAAATGCCACATCTGATTCCAAAAAGTTAATCAGGCTGATCGACCAAAGCGTCGCGCCAGAATCACAGTTTATGACCATATTGTCCCGTGAGTCGGCGCGGCGGTTAATAGCAGTACCTACGTCCGGGTCCGAAACCCATTGTACGTACTACCCACCTACAGAGCAATATACGGATTAACTCATTGTGTGACTGAAGAATGCCTAAAATTTTTAAAGACGGCACTACGTTCTGGACTTCCCTTTAGAAATGCTGGCAAACAGATGTTGTTGAAACGTTCTTGGGAAAATATGAAATTATCAGTCGAAAACAACGAATGAATTCTCGCTTGCGTCCGATCCCGCTTTTGCCCCAACGCACAGTGGGCGTCAATCCCAAGAATAGAGAACAAATTCAACATGCCACTTTTTCCAATCAAAATGTCGAATCTTATGAACATACTAGTACTTACTTTACTGAATACTTTATGAAAACACTAGTACTGGATCTGAATAAAAAGATAAAAAGTTTAAAACATCTTCGTTTGTATTGCAATGAGAATATTTTGCGCGTACAATATTTCTGCACTTTCCATAGTAATGTAGGAATATTTATCAAATTGTTCTAGTTTTATTGGAATTTTTTTTTTAAATGACGTCAATCCTCCGTATGAGATGTATATTAATACTTTCTTTTATGAACTTCCTTAATAATATTCTGCAGTTTCAGTGCGAAAAATGTGATGTTGTTGAATTTCCCCCTAATTCTTGAGATTCAGCCTCGCTGTGCGGCATAGAATACAGGTAATTACTCCATTATTGGTAAATATTGCCAAATCTTGTTTTCGCAGTTGCAAAGCCAAATAGATGTTGATTATATAACAAAAAAGAAATTTGCTCGGAAGTTCCCGGAAGGTAACTAAAAAGCCGATAATTGCTGATATTTCTTCAAAGGGTTTCTTATGGAAAAGAACTGTATGTAACTAATTATTTGCTATTGGTTACCAAAAACGATACTACTCATTTCGGTTCCCAAAAAATTTATATCATCAAAATTTAAAAGACTCGATTCAAAATTTTCCACCAGAAAAAACATACAAACTTTACACGTGTTTACACGATATTTTTCCTTTTTTTTTGGAGCTCATATTATTAGTTTACGAGAAATATATATAAAAAAAAACATAATCTTATAACTTTCGAATTCTGCCTTGTTTCCTTATTTTTGGGATTCTGTCCCACTGTGGCGTAGGATCGCAGCGCGGCCGCGGCTTTGACTCAGTTTGGAGGAGTCAAGCGATTTGCCGCCGTGGCTAGCCGCGCGGCTAGTAGATTCCGCCATCATGGCGAAAAACAGGCACTCATCGCATTGTGTTGCGTCTCGAGTGGCCTAGGTAGCTGCTGTAGCAGACGCGCGGCCGCAGCTGCTCGAAAACGCGGCTAGGAAAACGGTTGCATGCTTTTCTATAAGAGCGGTGCTTAGGATTTGGCCGCCGGCCGCCGCCGCCGATCGCGGCTAGGAAACTCGACCTTTAGAGCGCAAAAAAGGTTCGTGACGTGCCTGGCTATCTGACCGTAGCGCGCATGCGTCGAGCAGTCCCGATTTTATCTGAGTACTCGTGCCCGTCGCGCATGCCCGTCGCGCACGCCCGTCGCGCACGCAAAGCGTTCCATCTCGCTTCCCCCTTCGGACAGAAAGAAGCGAGAAACGATCGCTCGGAATTGGGGCTCCGTTCACTCTGACCGCTCAACGCCGGTCCCGACCAGACAGCCCTCAACGAGGAAATACTGTATTGAGGTTCAATATTTACGAAAATGAAACTTTTTATAAAAACAATTTAACCTTTATGTCAATACCCGGAATGTACGACGTTGTTCAATACCCAGGGTACCCGAGTGCCCAGCTACTGAATTCCTTGATTAAATGTTTTGTATTGTCGAGATATCATTTCCTTGGCATTATATTCGACAAATGCGAGCTAGAAGTACAAACAGAGGACTTATACGTGCTATGTAGTCTATTATAACTTACACAAAATGGGCCTGGAAACGTATTTACCATGTCGCCGCACGGTCGATTTCGGGCCTCAATGAACTACGGCTGCTTGAAATTTGGAATTCGACGATTAGTGGAAACCATAACGCAACTATTTAGGGCTATTCCATAGCTTCAGATAATGCAAATTCTTCTGAGGAGTGGGAGCAAGACGATGTGACAAACAAGTTAGTGACCACATGTTTTGAAGGTGCTTGAAGGCAGATAGTCCGACGCTGTTTCGCTTTCGCAGGGTTCATGGCAGGGGTTGAAACGGTTCCGAAAAGAATGTTTTAAACTGTTATATATCGGTTCTGACTGGAAAAGATATGAAGAACCGATATTTTGAACAGGGACTTAATGCCGGTATAACGCTCATACCGGTATTACGCCAATAAAGCTATACCGAAACCGATATTGTACCGAAACAGATAAATACCGAAACCGATATTGTACCGAAAAAAATAAATACCGAAACCGATATTGTACCGAAAACAATAGGTTTCCGAAAACCGAAATAAATACCGGTATTTTTTCGGTATTCTTTTCGGTAACATGATAGATTTCGGTATTTTTCAGTAATACTTTCATAACCTTTATAGAATTGGAACTATTATATCAAAATACCGGTATAACATTATACCATTATATAAAAATATCGGTATATTAGTAAACATTTACGGTTATTTTTTCGGGTTCGTATTTCATTATGTGTAACTTCAAATATTTCAACATATCTCAAAAAATGAAAAAATGCTACATAGAAGTGATAGGACAGTTTAACTAAGAAAGGCAGTGCTAGTACCTATTCACTCAATGGTCGATCATCAGACTGACGAGTCACCACGCTCTTGTCCCTGATGTCGAAAACAAATCTTCATTTGTTTATATTCCAGCTCCACTTTAGCTCCGACCCTTCCTGCTATCCCTTTCTGGCATGAAGGTGAAATCTGACGGCACGTGAATCGGCGAGCGAGCTTGGCACGAGGCTGGCCCATCCACACGCCGTGAGAACTCATGGATCGTCGATCCACGTGCCGTCAGATTTCACCTTAAGGCAGACGACATAGGCCGGCACCAACCGATGTCGCGACACTTGACGTTTCAGATCGACGTTTCGACGATTGTAACATTATACCATCATATTCTTTTTCAAACGCGATAACACTATTACATATTATCAGAAAAATGCTGGTAAATCTTTTTGTTTCGGTATTAAAGCGATTTCGGTACTATATCGGCTTCGATATAATTTCGCTAACATAATACCGGTTTTAAATCTCTACTTACAAATATCTTGAAAATTGTAATGAAATAGGAAAACCGACAAAATTACCGGTAAATATAGGTAAATATACCGGTATTTTCATATAGCGGTATGATCTCATTAGCGGTATTTTCGTATTTCGGTTTCTATAAGGGTTACGAAGATCAGGAACTCCTACCGGTACGTAAAATTGATGATCTAGTGTGTTCTCTAACCCCAGCGCGTATTGCAACCAAACGATTACAAGAAGAACAACTTGTGATTGGAGATTTTTATCGAACGTGGGCATCATGTAAATTAGAAAGTGCCAAGATCAAAACGTCATTGGCATGTAGACTTGTTGAGGCAATAGCAGCTCGAGAAAAAAATTTATTTAATAATAATGCTTTCCTGGTAGGAATGTTTCTTGACTTGCGATTTAACATCGTCTTAACGCGATAACAAATAATACAATCCAATAACCATTTGATACGTACTTGGCAATATAAATAAAAAATACAGAAAGAACACCAGACGTTGCATAATAATAACTGTTCCCCGAGCATTTCAACTGCATATGAAGATGAGTGTGAGGCAGACGATGTTGAGAAAATGTTAAGGGAGTTAGACAATAAGAAACGCGGTGCTAGTATTTCTACACATACCTCGGATATCATGAGTATGCTGAGGAAATTTTTAGAATATCCTCGTTTGGATTCCAAAGACATTTTAAAATTTTGGAACACAAATAAAAATAATGAACCGGAATTATACTCGTTAGCCAAAATAGCTTTATCAGTACCTCCGACACAAGTTAGTGTAGAGAGATTCTGTTCCTCTTTGAAGGGTCATTCCACGCGAAGTCGGACACTTTTCGGAGTAACATTTCGGATTTTGGTGCAACTTGGATATGTTGTAGTCATTAGGGGTATATATACATATCTCAAAGGATTTTTCGAAATGTCAAAAATTGTGGATTTACAGCTCTTTGAAATATAGTGTTTACTATTTTTCCAAAAATTATAACTGTGGAACTAATAAACTGATAAAAATGACCTTTCGGATGCTTACAGTGGAGATATAAGAGAACAAATGCAATTTTATAGTTGAAGGCACCTTTTTAAAAATTTGGAAAAAATAGGAAGATAAAGCCCAGTTTTTCCTCTTTACGGACACGTTTCGAAAGACGTGGACGTTTTAAAAGTGGCCAAATGAAAATTAATTGAATGTAACGCTGCGTCAAATCACACCGGCTCGACTGGTCGCTCGGGCCGTGCGGAACTCGCAGCGGCCAAGCGGCTATACTTGCCACTTTTATATAGGGTATTAATGAGGACCGCTGCAAGGTTTAATACCGTTAATAGTTACTGGAAACTTACTCTATGTCGATGGCACTTATTGTTTGAAACATTTAAGTTGCCATTGTTCAATGGAAACCACGAGAAGGTGGTGAGTATTCTTCCATCGGGAGATGGAATTATGTTAAAGGATAAATATTTTGTCGTATCTTTGAGCGTCTTTTGGAATAAATGACCAATTAATTACGATTAATTGTAAATGACCGATGTAATTACTTATTTGATAATTGCTACAACTTTTGATTTGTTACTGTATGAATAGACTTTAGCGTTTAAATGAGACACTGTATCCGTTGGTATAAATGAATGAAAGTTTCGCATCTCTCTAGTAATAATCGTGTATGTTTTTGATATTGTTCTATTGAGCTGAATAGAAAATGAATGTTTTAATTTGGCAGTCGCCCAATTAAACAATTTCTGTGGTGTCGTTATTTGTTCTTCTAGCGGTCTTTGTAAACTGGCTCGAGCTGCAAGACGCTTTAATGATCCCCCGATACTATCATATGACACTTTTGCCAGGTGATGTTGCAAAAAAATGCCACTCGGCGTTAATTCCGAAATCTTCGAAATGGAAGCTGAGATTCAGTAAATTATATTTATTTTTATATTGTGATGAAGTCCTATCGGAGAAATATTTGATTTTATTAATAGCAGTGCCGTGTGTTTGTTTCAAAAATTGAATCAGCTTCATTTGGAATAAATGAACTGCGATACTGTCATGCCCTTTACAGTCTGAAATAATGACAAAGTTGTCATGCTGTAGACAATTATTGATTCTATAATAAGCAATGAATGGATAAATTGTAGCCTGTTTGTTAGACCAATGATAGCTCTGAACTTCATCCTGAATGACAAAAGAATAATTTTCTGCAAAATCTCCGACAACAACTAACTCATCCGGCCCTAAATTTTCTTTGCAATATTTGAAATAACTACTCTGATTTTTTGCAATAAAATCATGGACTTGCAATATCGATAATCGAGTTTCCAGATGTTCAAGAAATTCTTCTGTATTGAACCTTGCTGCGGTCCTCATTAATACCCTATATAAAAGTGGCAAGTATAGCCGCTTGGCCGTTGCGAGTACCACACGGCCCGAGCGACCAGTCGAGCCGGTGTGATTTGACGCAGCGTTACATTCAATTAATTTTCATCTGGCCAGTTTTAAAACGTCCATGCCTTTCGAAACGTGTCCGTAAAGAGGAAAAACTGGGCTTTATCTTCCTATTTTTTCCAAATTTTTAAAAAGGTGCCTTCAACTATAAAATTGCATTTGTTAAGAACAATTGCTAAATAAATGGTCAAATATTCGTTTTTATTAAGTGAAATAATTTTTATTAGGTACTTTTATGTCTCCATTGTAAGCACCCGAAAGGACATTTTCATCAGTTTATTAGTTCCAGAGTTATAATTTTTGGAAAAATAGTAAACACTATATTTCAAAGAGCTGTAACATCCACAATTTTTGACATTTCGAAAAATCCTTTGAGAGATGTATATATACCCCTAAAGACTACAACATATCCAAGTTGCACCAAAATCCGAAATGTTACTCCGAAAAGTGTCCGACTTCGCGTGGAATGACCCTGAAATATGTATTGTCCTATTTACCCTACAATTTATCTGATCACATTCTTGATGATATTTTAATGCTTAGAGCTAACACCAAAGATGTAAATTTATAAATTATGATAAAAGCAAACATTCATCACCAGCTGCTGTGCATTTTCGTTTATCCTACACTTCCTTTTAAATTGTCTAAATTGTTTTACTTAATTTAATTAAAAATACCCTAAAAATATCGTATTAAAAATATCGTAAAAACATAATTAAAAATATTTCGAAATTTAGACATAATGGAATACGAAACCGAAAAAACAACCGTAAATGTTTACTAATATACCGATATTTTTATATAATGGTATAATGTTATACCGATATTTTGATATAATAGTTCCAATTCTATAAGGGTTATGAAAGTATTACTGGAAAATACCGAAACCTACCATGTTACCGAAAAGAATACCGAAAAGATACCGGTATTTATTTCGGTTTTCGGTACAATATCGGTTTCGGTATTTATTTTTTTCGGTACAATATCGGTTTCGGTATTTATCTGTTTCGGTACAATATCGGTTTCGGTATAGCTTTATTGGCGAAATACCGGTATGAGCGTTATACCGGTATAAAGTCCCTGACGAAGATACAACCGAAAAATACCGGTATAATACCGGTATTTTACGTACCGGTAGGGAGTCCCTGATTTTGAATAACTGTTACAAGGAACCGATTTTTCCGACTATATCGATTTCGGTTACGGTTCTACAGAACCGATATTATATCGGTTCCATAACAGTGATATATCGGTTTTATTTACTGTATAACCCATATATAACTGTTATGGAACCGATGTAATATCGGTTGTATGGAACCGGAACCGAAACCGAAACCGATACAGACCAGAACCTTTTTCACTCGTAACATAGTTCAAGATTATTTGGGTTCTCATAACTGTTTCGAGAACCGAATCCGATGTCATAACCGTTTTCAACCCCTGGTTTCATGGCTGGGTGACGACCAGGAACGGGCCCCTGACATAACCAATGTACCCTCGTGGGTGGACATCAGACGGTGGTTGGCGACTTGAGGTGTCGACGAGCTATCGGATGTGACCTGGTGGTGTTTAAAATAGTGAGTTTGGGAATGGCAAGCGGCCCGTCGTCCTATTGCTAAAGAATAAGGACTTTGTTCCTAAAGAATCTAGCCATCGAGTAGAAAAGGCGTGTGTACCTTCTGGTAAGAGGACTGTGATGAACCCCACGGCACTTACTCCAGAACCAATGATCTAGAATGTTCTTTTTACTAAATTTCTAAAAAGAAAATTAGCAACGCAGTACCACAGGATCGTGTCCTACAGGAGACCGTAAAAAACGTAGAAAAACTTTAAAATCCAGTATGCAATGTATAAAACCTGTTTGCGATGACGTTACTATTACAAAATATAGAAAATGCACATAAATAACTCATTTTCATAAATTCTTAATTATTAAACTATCGGTTTCATTTATTAAGTCATCCCGGTAGCCATATTAATAATTTATCAATTAATTTATTCAATAACTGCAGGTAAAACTCATACTGTTACAGATGGGCACCCGGGTACCCTGGGTATTGAAATCAAGTAGGTAAACTTAAACGTCATAATTTTTTACTTTCAGATCTTGAAAAGGAAAGGTCAATGCGCATATTCTGATAGTAAAAGGGTCAAATCGCGACGATCCGGGCGGGTATAAAGAAATTTTCATGGCAGCATTTAAAATTTTCACAATACATTCTCAGGTAGGCACCCGGGTACCCGGGTATTGACATAAGGGTTAAAGCAACATGGTATATGATTGGTTTATGAAATTCAGAAGCAATCCAAATTATGTATAGTTAAAAATTTACTCATTTCTTGATTAAAAATTTGGACTCATTTAAAAGTAGTGGAGACAATTCCGAGGCGTCGATGGCGCGAGTGAGAGAAAAAGACTGCGAGCGACACGAAAGCGTGCTCTCAGCTACATAATGACGGCGGCCGCGTGCCCGAATACTCCAAGAAATGGTGGGGATAGCGGCGAGCGCTTAACCCGTCAACGCCCACCTCAGTATCTCGTACGGACCCTAAAGTTTTCCACTGGTCGCCCGCCTCCGTATCTCGTACGGACCCTGTTTTTCAAGCGGCTCCCGCGTCAGTACCAGATACGGACCTATGCAATTGGTTGTTTATGCCGTAAGTGGGAAGATATGCCTCCAAAAATCCAACCGGACTCCCGGTTTTCCCCGGGCGCGAGTCCCCAGTGTAACCATTTGCATGATGCCCTAAACGAATCGTTAGCGTGTCACGTTTTATTGCAGGTTTATGACTCTGGACCCTATGCGCTATAAAGTAATTGAAAACATCTGGCTAATAACTAGCAGGATTGGGGGAAAGTCTTTAGGCTTAATCCCCAATTACTACAAGCTAATGTTTTTACGTCCGGTAGGCAATAAACCGTGCTCGGCTACAAACTCAACAATGACATCGAAAGTGTTCGAAGACTTTCCCATTTGCAGTCTTCATCAGTCTCAACCATGCCTTCGACGAGTAAAGATCACGAGTATCGCGCAAGATTGTTGGAAGATTTTGAATCTAGTGAAAGTTCGTGTAGTGAAAGTGAAAGTGACAGTGACGAGAGTGACAATTATGAAGATGATGCAGCAGTTGGCCACGATGATAGTGATATCGAGCAACAAGATGACATGGATTTGGATCGACCGTTTCAGTGAAATGATATGGACAGTTATAAAGGAAAGAGGGAAATATTTTATGGACAGTGTGGGCCTCAAAATGAAGCAAGAAATGTAACTTCAATTCTATCTTCATTCTTATTATTCTTTTCCCAAGATTTGGTGCAACAAATAGCGATAGAAACAAACATATACGCAGAAGATCACACACCTTCAGGAATATCATGATCATCACCACAAACACAATGGGAGCCGGTGACAGTAGATGAATTATATACCATTTTTGGTTTATCTTTACTTATGGGCATTGTACAGAAACCAACTCTGAGGTCGTACTTCTCTACCCACCACCTGATTTCAACTCCAGGATTTCGAGATGTAATGGCCCGCAATCGCTTCGAGCACATATTAAGATACTTACATTTTAGTAACAATAAAGTAACAAATTACCAGGGTCCACCTAAATTGCAAAAAATATATCCAGTCTTATCCTACCTAAATAATAAATTTCAAGAATTATATTTACCAAAGCAAGATATCTCCATAGATGAATCATTAACCTTGTGGAAGGGAGGTTTAGGAATTAAACAGTATTTACCACTAAAAACCGCAAAATTCGTAATTAAAACATATGAATTATGTGAATCCACAACGGGTTATTTATGGTCCACTTTAGTATACACTGGCAAAGATACAAAACTAAATTTTTCCGTCTCAAAAGATGCAAAAACGAATATAACTGCAAATATTGTTTTGCACTTAGCAGAGCCGTTGTTCTACAAAGGCCACACCATATGGTTAGATAATTTTTACAACTCCCCTGCATTAGCTCGTTTATTAAAAGAAACCGAAACAGATTGTGTGGGCACACTGAAAACAAACCGAAAAGGAGTTTCGAAGAAAATAAAAGACTGTGAACTACAAAAAGGTCAAATAATCGGTGAATACGCCGGTCCAGTTGTAGTTATGAAGTGGTGTGACAAAAGGTGTGTCTCTTTGATATCTACATATCACAATACGGACATGAAAACTGAAATTAAACGTGGAAAAGTAATTCAAAAGCCTATTTGTGTGCACGACTACAACACATACATGGGAGGAGTTGATCGTAAAGATCAACTTCTTCAACCATTTTTAGTAGAACGAAAAAAGACAAAAAGTGGTACCTAAAACTATTTAGAAGACTAAGGTAAATGTCCCAGTACTTAAACATGGCCCAATAATTAAAAATCGAGAAGAATTTTTTTTAATAATAACAGTTTTACTAATTTGCAATGTTTAAACTATTCGAAATATAATTGCAAAATGTATTAGCCTTTATATAGATACAATTATAAGCTTACATAACTGAATAGTTATATCATGCAAAAATATTATTGTGCAGTAAAGCTTCAACAGTTTCAATCTCGCTTCGCACCTAATGCGCTCAAGCAAGCGAGAGAATATTTTTGTTAAGGTTGTAATTAATTATTATTTTATAATTTTTGAAGTAGTACAGTTGTTGTGGATTTATTATATATCAAAGAATTGAAAATGAATTGGATCTCTTAATAATTTTTTGTTTTTAATATTGAAATTGTTGCGTTTATCCAATAGTACACGATTACATATCACGGATCAGTTATTAAACGCGTATTTAATGGTTATATAAACATTGGTATAGACGTCAGTATTCAGTGAAGTTTTAAAATTACTAACATTTATTTTACCGAAGTATTGTTTTGTATCCTATATATTTACGTTAATAATAACTAGAAAAAAATATAATACTGTTTAAGAATTATTAGGATAATTAATCTTAAACTCGTCATAATATTAGCATAACCTAAAATTTTATAATATACTTTTAATCATTTTCAGACATAAAGTCATGCCGAAGATTTAACACAAATGTATTATAAATAAAATGTTTTTATTACCCCAAAATATTACCATATTAATTTCTTTTCATTAACTGATAGAAATAGTTAAATTAAATATATATTCAATGATTGGGACACTGATTATTAATGACTGGGACACGCTATGTATTTAATTTAATTACTGGGCCATATGAACAGTTTCATGTTTTAATTAATTTAAAACTTTTCCTTTAACAAATGTAAATTCTTGTTACGTTATCTGAAACTAGAAATTTTACGCTTTCGAATAATTATATTTAGTTATAATTTTATACTATTTAAATATAAAAGAAATTGCAATTAACTCAACTGCTTCCTTAACTGTTTCACCACTGGGCCATTTACCTTACTTAATGCTACGGTATTGAACAGTATGATAATTTACCGCCATAACATGGCAAGCTCTATAAGCCAGCAAGAATTTAGAATTAATTTAATAGAAGAACTTTTTTTAAAATTTGGTGACCACATAAATAACCAACATTCAACGACACTCACAAATACTGTACCGCGATTGACAGAAAGACATTTTATTCGCAAAATTGCTCCGAAAGGGAAGAATTCAAATTCCCAAAGACGTTGTGTAGTGTGTACAAAGAAGGGTAGAAAAAAAGACACAAGATACTGTTGCGAAAACTGTGATGTAGTACTATGCATCGATGACTGTTTCGAAATCTACCACACAAACCTTCATTTCTAAGGTAAGCTATTTGTTTCTATCAGGCTGCTCTAGAGGCTGTCTGTACAGTGATGTTTCAGTGCCGAGGCCTCAGGTAGCAAAGTGACGTTTTCGTTCCGAGGGCCCGGGCCTCGCGGTCAGTTTTTCGTTTCAGGGGTCGGTCATTGAGGGGTAACGCAGGGGCCAAAGCGTGTGCATAGTGACAGGATACTATATTCCCATAAACACTTAACAGGCAGTATAGAAGTTTAAATTTTCGTTATCGCTGTAAAAGCGATTCCTCGGAAAGCCCTTACACGACTTGAAGGAGTAATTTTTAATATAGTATAATGTAATAGACTAAAACTACTTCCGCTGTTTATACATTGGTTCAATGCTTACTTACAAGTGAGAATGAAGGAGTAGGAAAAGATGACAAGGAGAAAAAGAAAGAAGTGTGGGCTTCGTCTTAAGCTTGCTAAGGGATTCGTCAGTAAGGCTGTACCAAGCAGACGTTGTCTACGACGCGGGAATGTTAGGAGGTTTATTTTATTATTTTCAACTTGAGTATCCTCTGGGTAAAACTGATGCTGGAAATCTTGACCATGAATGAATTTTGAATTTTGAATATGAAGCATATGATAGTTGGGATTGGGAGGGCGCTGCAGGGGAAATGGCATGAAAAAGGAGAGAAATTCGGTTAGAGGAGTGGTAGAGGAAGAGTAAAGCTGGGGAGAGTGCATCCCATGAAATCCGGCCAGGCATCCACACCTAAGCGTCGACAGACGTTCGCCCCGCAATGACGTCTTGTGGGTCGAGGGTGACCGCCGCGTCGATATCAGGTTGCCTCATAGGATACTCCGACGATTCCAAGGGAGGGCGAAACCTGCGCCAGGCGCCCGGGTAATGTGAGACTTATATTCACTGAAACCCCAAGGCCACATTCGCACTTGAGTGTGCACCGCTGCCTGGCATATCCTGTCTCAAGGCAGCAGAAGCACTGTAGTGACCTCTACGGCAGTGCCACCACCATTGTCTCGAGGTGGACAGTACCAGACCCACCCAGCCCTCCAGAGCTTTAGCGCCGTTCCCAGGAGGCAACGTACGCATGCCGAGAGTGTCCTCCCTCCAATAACCCCCGCTGGCGGCCAGGGCCTAAGCGGTAGGTGAGCCCTTTTCTTTTTAACTTGAGGAAATTTTTATAGCACAACCTAGCCTTCTGAGGGGAAGACTTCTGTTCTGGTGTCGGACTTCTGCCGACTAAAACCCCACGGCGGCCTATCTCAGCATGGTAGGGGGGGGGGGGGCTGTTTCCCGTTGGGATCCACTCGGGATATTCCACAATTCTGACCCGCAGATAGGCCCCAATCAGTTGGTGCAGATAGGAGAGCAGTCGATGATATTAACACCTGTTTCCGACCTAGTCCTCTCAAGAGATGCAGTTAAAAGCATTTGCAATGTCTAATAACACCGCTAAAGCCACCCCACCTCGGGAGACGACCAACCCGGACAGAGTGCGGACGGTCTGTATCGCGGCGACCGTCGAGACAGCCGCATCTGCCTATCGGACAGATCGGGCCCAACACAGGACAGGTGCTTCACGAGGCGGCGACACCTGACGGCCCCGACCAGCTCCTCCTCGGTGACCCTCAGTTTGTTGTCCGACCAGATGTTTGGGTCGGACAGCAGCTCAACGGAAGACCTTACACATGTCCTGCCCCCAAGGGGGTACAATGCAGCCAGAACCTCTCAGGAAACTGAGGGGTCCATTTATATGGAACGCCCATAGTCGAATCTTACCCACCCCATACATAGATCCGGGTTAAGGGAATCGAGAAAGTCCGTCTATGCCTAGGCTTTCGCTTTTGCGATGGCCAGGCGAAGGGCTCTAGGCACCAAAGAGAACTCTCGGCACAGCCTCTCCACTTCTTCCTCTGTGGCCCGTCTTATTGTACTTCCGTCGAACAATCAAGTAAACTACGCTGAGATTCTCGATCTCACCCAACCACTAATACAACGCGCCAGTCTGGGGCATGGTCTCGTCCTACACCATGACCTCCTGGAACCAGCGGTCTCGATGCCAAGAGTCCTGGCCCAGGACTGTCGAGGGCCTCGCCCGACATCCCCTGCCAGGCGATCACCGTGGTGGCCATCACCATGGCGTTCCGCTCCAGGCCCCTAAGCGTTTTTTCCGACGCCGGGGTCGTTATTAATGTAACCTAACCCAAACTTAATCTAAAATCTACCTTTTTTAAAATCTAATCTAACCTATCCTAATGTCTCCTGTACTTCTCTTCAATTTCAAATTCCCTTCAAAAGCGGCAACTAACGACAAAGTCAAGTAACGCTAGCTAAAAAAAGTGCTGTTCAAACAGTGACTGACTGCCTGAATCTGCCAGTTGCATTATATACATGATTGCGATGCAACTTTGTTACAATGCTGATGCTTCAGGCGTTCTGGTCACTTCACGAATCCTGATTTCCTTCCGAATCACAATTTTTACGCTAGGTGCTTTGAGACACTTCGTGAACCGAATTGGAGTACATTACATTTTTCAAAGCATGTTAACTGATCATAACAAAGCATAGCAATTCAATGTGGATTCTGAGTCCATTCAAAACTTCAATTAAATAGATAACTAACAAGTAAATATCGTTCAAAATTTATTATATATGAAGACCTCTGTCTTCTGAACGCATGAATTCCCGAAGCTATAATTTTATTTTAGAGTCTACCCTCTCCTCTCATGACACCCACCAAGTTTCATTGCCGTCGACCACGAGGACCTTTCGAAAGAATAGCCCTAATTTCATATACACTACGTAATATTTCAATTTTACCTAAATCCCTGACATTGAGTATAAAAGTAATCGATTTAGCGTGGAATGACGATTCAACTGTTTTTTCTTACGATGAGGTTCGTCGCGTAGGCTGCCATCGATTCTGTCGAACTCTCACGCCCCAACCCAACATGTGCCTCTGACTGATTCTCCTATGTCTATCAATTACTTAGCAAACAATTTCTTTGTATCCTAAGTTCCAAGAGAGACACTAGTATCCCTCTAAACTGTTCCACGCAGATTCGAACTATCATAATTATTAGCGAAACCGAGCACATCTTAGAAATACTTACGAAAGACATATTATTGTTAGCCGGAGGCAGAATTTACAAATTGAGTGAAATGTTAATGAAGTAAAACTCATTTTCACTCATAATCATTATTAAGGAGACTGAAAAAATGCCTCGAGAGATAAGGAGATGTGTTTGAACATTTGTAATAAACAGTAGTAGTAACTGTGTGGTTTTGGTGTGTGTAGAATTGTTTAAACCAGTGAAAACGTATGTTGAATTTGACGGAGGTACATGCGGAGCAGTTGCTTCAGCGCTACACGCGTGTTGATGTTCACCGACGCGTGCTTCTCGTGAGTGAGTGCCCATACGTGCGGCGGCGCATTCAACTGACTGGGATTTAAACAGCGCGCCCCGGAAATCGAACCCCTGCATTTCAACTGCTCATATCTCGAAAACAAACCTACAGATTGTAAAACGGTAAAGGACTTTTCCATTTCTTTTTGCATGAAGAATATGTATGTTTTGGCTGATCCTATAATTTTGGGACACCCTGTATATAGGAATTAGTTGCGGGAGAACTTGCGAGACAATGGGTTCAGTTGAAATGCCTTCTTGTGATACGTACGGAGGTATTGCTACAAAAGAAAGTTACGAAACTGAAAAATTTATAAAATTACTTTCTGAAAGAATTGTATGAAATAATTATTAAATGCATTATGCATTCTTGCGGTGTATCGTTATCAGGTACAGTGCTGTCTCGAAAAGAACCCGTATCTTCTGTTTAAAAAGAAGCCGTCGCTATCCTCGCTAGTTCTTTTGTAGTTACGATAGTGAGTGAGGGGTGCCAGAGAAACGAGTACATATTCCGTCTTCTTTCGATAGACGACGCCGCACGGCGGTAGTGCCGACCGTAATTTATGGCTTGCCACTGTGGCGTGCCCTTTCACTCAGTCCCTCTCACTCGCCGCGGCAGAGAGCAAAGGCAAGCCGAATAGACTACTCTTCTTGAAAAGAGCTCACACTCGGGCCCGAGGTGCGTGTTCTTTTCAAGACAAAACTGTACCCTTTTATGATTGCTTACTGAGTAGTGCACACTGCCGTAATATCAAGTTTTCAGATTAAATTCCTGGACGATGTACCTTTTGGTTCTAGTAAAAGTTTAAACTATTACTTGTCGAATAAACATGAACTCAAACTTTTTATGTTTGTTAGAAGTTTACCAGAAGATATTTTGACTTTTTGACAAAGCATACCTAACTGCAGATGGATACACAAGTCACATCGATAATAGTTTACCTCAAGAGTTTTGTCACCAAAGTATGTTGACAAAAAATGTGCTTATTCAACTATTTATTATGCACAATAATATTTAGAACCTTCACTCACAAATGATCATCTTAATTTATTTTATACGTAATTCTCCCTGGACGATTTTGTCTTATATTAATGGAATCTATATTGTCATATCATATGTGTTTGCCTGCCTCGGTGCTCCTTTTCTCAACGTTTTTTGACTCGCTCTCGTTCCATCCCGCTCCCGCCTTCGCAGAACAAGAGTGAGCCAGGAGTGGTGGGGATGGTGCCAAGCTTCTGGTAGGCCAAATCGAGCTGTCAGCGTAGAAAACACACATTAGAATAGGTATGCGTTAGCTCCGAAAAAAATTCAGGAGCTTTATTGATCAGAACATTGATTCCTTCTCGATATCTTCATCTCGTATTGGTTTACGCATAGCTTCGTAACGCACACAATTATTACGTTAAGAATAAATAACAGCCAAACGGCTAGGTTCAGGTGGAGCCGAGCAGTGTTCCCGTTACTCCACCATACCCTGCGAGAGCCGCGCAACTGCAACTGACAAATCCACGATCGTCAGATGGTGGTGGCTGATTTCTCCTCGATTGCTGTTCGCGAAAACGAATTCACCGGCTAATATATCTGATACCGACCTTAGGTGGATATATTTTATTTGCTTATTGACATGTTATTCAGAATTTCAATTATCTAGGTTGAGTCATACAATTGCGACTGTCTTTGTAAAAATAGTATGAATTAATTATTAACATAAATGGGACAATTTTTAAAAATATACGCCATGTTTGGACTCATTTTTATTAGGAGAACCCCACCAATCAATTCATACTATTTTCACAAAGATAGGATGAAAATTATGAAAAGTGACATTTATCTCATTGTACGACAGATTATAACGCGCGCGGCGCCGTTTGAAGTACCTGGTCTTGGCCGTGGTCTCCCGGCGTAGTATGTATGTCTATCTCGCTTACTCTCTATATATATACATACGTATCTGTTTACTTTCATTGTTAATCTGTTATGAGACCAATCTTTGGAATGCAAACGCTATCCCCCAATCGTAACTCGATTGAATTAAATTTAATGGAGCATTACTGTACCTCTTGTTTGATTAGAGACAGAGAAAAATAGTAGAGGAAAAAGTTGAAAGGTATAAAGGGTTTATCTATCTATGTCTTCACTTTTTACGTAAGTGCAATTATAATTCACCGAAAAAATCACAATTTACTTTTTTTCTAAATAGAACCCTATATCTTTTTAAGGAAGTCGATTTTATGAAGTATTCTGTGTATGAAAGTACTACCTTTACTACTCGGCTTCCCCCAAAATTTGGATTCTGATTTTATAAAAAGAAATTTTTTGTATTTATTTATATATTGTTTGTGATAATAGTCACGTTCATCTGGATTAGCTATGCGTAATGAGCTGGGACACATTTCGTGACCCCAGAGTTTTAGGCGATAGACACACATACAAACACTTTCTGCTTTATATATTAAGATAAGGGTACAGTATTAAAAAAAATAATTCGTTTAGAGATATTTCCATTTTATGGTAAAACGTGTATATGTTTCGCCGAAGAAGGTATTCAAACGTTCCGCTGTCACATAGTACGTACTTCATACATTGCTTCTTTCTGTGTTTTATAGCAGAATTAATATTGTTGCGCCGGGGTGTTTCCATCGCCGGCTACCCCGGCGCAAAGGGATATAGAATAACACCACGCGAGTGCACATTGCATAACTCCGCTATATTTCATTATACAGAAATCGGTTATAGATTCATAAACCTAGACCGACACGTCCGCTCACGGTGGCATATACTAGAAAATAGTCTTCTTGTCGGCCTCCTGATCGACCTCTTGAAGGGGGCCGACCTTCTTTTTTCTTCGGCTGCGAGCACTAGCATGCCATGCACAGGCCTATACCCGGTGTTCGCAACAATAT
The DNA here is from genome assembly GCA_944738655.2 of Andrena hattorfiana. Classification (NCBI taxonomy): domain Eukaryota; kingdom Metazoa; phylum Arthropoda; class Insecta; order Hymenoptera; family Andrenidae; genus Andrena; species Andrena hattorfiana. Next base: position 17,619,459 of record OX122890.1, on the reverse strand, counting down.
GAACACTGCTTATGTCTGAACAATGTAACCTAAATCGTCCTTTTAAGTCATCTACCGAAAAAATTAGACGAGAGTACACTTTAGCCTTGAGGTATTCTCATAAAGAATGTCAAGAGGATTTAAATCCGTTGAGCATGGTGGCCAATTTATTGCACTAAGTGCACCAAACTACCTTTCGTCTTAAGTTTGTCTTAAGTAATTTGTTACGACACGTGTATTAAGTGTGCTGGTGCAGCATCGTGTTGATAGTACTTCAAATTCATTCGTATATACTTACTCGCAGAGGAACTTCGCTAAATAAATTAGGCAATACAAATTGCAGGAAAGGTCGGTATCATTTAACATTTTGTCGACGCAGAAACGAAACTAGGTTGTATAGCGCCCGAAGCAAGGGGGGACTGGCGTTCCCCCCTCCCCAAACATTTTACCTCTTTTATTACCCACCTTAGAAGATTTGGTTCACACTTCACATGAAAAAGACTTATAATAAACGAGTTTATTAACTGGTTTCAAACATATTGCAGGTGCCCTAATTTGTTTGTTGTGTGATAACGGGTAAATAAATTTTAAATAGATAAATTGAATTACTTTTCCATAAAATGTGTATCTCCTTTATTCCTACTGAAATATGTCTCTCTAAAATTATGTCTCTTCACTACGAAAATTTCTCGTTTGGCGCCCCCGCAAATCAGCATCCGGGGCGGATGCACTCATTGCTCCCTGCCCCTAGTTGCGTTCCTGTGTCGATGAAGAAATACGGGCCAATAATGGTAGCATCTAAAATGCCGTACCAGACATTAACACTGAATCGAATTTGGTTGTTGGTAGGTGTTTCTTCTAACTGTAAGATGTCGGTTCTCTTTGGCCTAGGTGTGTTCACTCTGCCTGTTGAACATACCGTTGTTAATAAATGTGTATTCGTCCGTCCATAAAATTTGCCCAGGTTTTCATAATTTTCCATTTGTGTATCGCAAAAGAATTTAACAGAACTGCATGTGTGACACCTCATCTGTTTAGTGTAAAGTGTGCCCAATAGAATTACGTGACGATATGCATGAAACTTTTGCGGTTTTAGGATTCATCTGACTGAACTTTGACTCGTATTGCTTTCTTTGGCTATTTCCCTGGTTGAAGCTTGCGAATTGAACTCAACAGGAGCTAGTACACTTGAGTATGTAATATTATCGTTATTTACAAGCGGTTTTGGTATATTCCTTTTAGGTTTCAAAAAATATATAAAAAAATTTATATTAAACAATTTTATTAAAAATGCACAAAAAACTAAATTAAAAGGCATCAAAAAAATAAAAAATAATTCTTTTCTTGTACTACAATTTCGATGGTGTTTTTCATTTTAAATAATTCACATTAAATAAATTTGTGGAACATGTGCAACCAGTAGTTGAAGTATCGGTTGGCAAGTGGGACATCATCAACTACGGTTTATCAATTTTATATCACACTACAATCTGTATCCTGTAATTAAAACATTTTGTTTCATTAATGCGAATGAAAACTTTCTCACAATAAATCCATTTTTACGTTTGCTTCTGTATTAAAGTGATTCATATGAAATATCATACCCCACGATTTTATTTCAAGTGAAAAAACGCCATCGAAATTGTAGTACAAGAAAAGAATTATTTTTTAGTTTTTAGTGCATTTTAATTTAGATTTTTGTGCATTTGTAGTAAAATCGTTTAACAGAAAATTTCGTTTTTTATATATTTTTTTTATTTTCTAGTTTTTAGCGTTTGTGGATTTAGGTAAATTTCACAGCGCAGACTTCTTTACAAATATCTTTTATTGCTTAAATGCTATAGTGCTAAAGTCACTAAAAAATAATTCTTTTCTCGTACTACAATTTCGATGGTGATATACTACGAACGCCTGCAAAGTTTTAGCTTTACTATTCGTACATACGTGACGGATCATTTCTCGATAAATTATGTAATTTCGGTAATCGCGATGCGACTAGCGTCCCTAAAGCAGTGGCTTTTTGTCGTTTTTGTAAAGAACGTGAGTGGCTGATTTCATGTCGTTTGAATTTGTGGTTATGGATTATATTTACTGATGACTGGGTAATTTTTTCACCACCTTGGGGTTATTTTTTTTTTAAATATTGTATTATCATCCAAACTACGCACGCTTGCAAAGTTTCAAGACAATTGGATGGTTGGAAATTGGTTAAATTTGAGTTGCCAAATTTGAATCATGCATAAAAACATACAAACAGAGAATCGAAGCTGAATAAAATCCTTTAAAAAGAGTCGTAGGGTAAATCCGGGAAACGCGGTCGGGCCGGAGAGTTGGTCGAGTCGCTATATTTCAGACACTATACGTAAAAACGCGTTAAAGTGCAGACCAATTATTTCTCTAGAAGCCAAACAATTGAATGAATAGCGTCACTTCGGTTCCTTCTGTGTCTTTCTAGATTTACAGGCTATAAAAGGTAAACTGAGGTTACATTTAACCTCTTCTGTCAAACAACGGTGTACAGAATCGTATTTAAAATATACTTCTAAGTTTATTTTCGTTTAATGTTTGGGAATAATAAGATAGTAGAGATATTCGAGGACAATGCAGTCAATGTATTTAGCCATATTAACTCTTCCTCTCAAAACTAACGAGAAGACCACCTCTCGCTGCAGAAAGGAGCGATGGTCGAGTTATGATTTTTTATTATTTTTATTTATATTTTTAATTTTTATCATTATTTTATTATTGTTATTGTTTATTTATTTTATTTATTCATTTTTGTATTCATTTGCCTTGTTAATCGCTGGTAGGTAGTTCGCTTTATCTTTGATGTGTTCTTTACTTGTTTAGCGTAAACAAATTAAATATCAATGAATCTGTAGTTGTATTCGCTCATAAATAATTTTGCTTCCTTCTTTGTTATTTTTCCATGAATAATTATGTGAGTGGTCTCTGCCAAGGACGAAAACCATTTGCCCCGGCACCTCGGGAGAGGTGGTCAGATGTCATGACTTCAGTTTTCAACCCGATTTACAGTAAATATTGTCTTAAAACAAATATCGACCAGTTTTTCTGAATCAGCATAAAATTCTGAACATATTATGTTTGTTCTGATAAAATAAATAATATCTTTATCAGTTTTAATAGACATTTTATAGTAGGTCGACCGCGTCTCCCGGATTTACCCTATTCACGCAAATTACGTAGTTTTTGAAAATACATTCGCGTCGGTTGTACATGCTCAAGACACGTAGTACTGTACATCATTGCAGCGTCTACTTAGAGAATTTTTGCTTTAAAACACTAGACCAGCAAACATGTCAACTTTTTCGTTAGTCATGAATGCATTTTCTGTGGTAGTTTCAGTGGTGCGAGCCATTCCTCACCAACTCAATTATTCTTTTACCTAGATATCAGGAATTTTTATGATATTGAAACATATTGTAGTCCATATGAAATTAATGGAGGTTTAAGTCATTATTTTTCTATTTTCGAAATTGTTTGAAAGACCCAAGTCCTCTACGTTTACAGGTTGTCTATTTCTACCGAAACTGCCTTCATAAATGAATTTTTATCTCCGGACCTATTAAACATACGCATTTCGTTCTCCCGTTTGTATTAATCCCAAAGGGTAGGTCACGGTGTAATAGACAAGTGTTCCGACTCTGTACCTTTTACCCCAGCGATTTTGTGTGCCGATTTCTGTTTAGTTCCCCTGGCCATCGCAAGAGGCGTCGTGACTTAGAAGGCATATACATATGTATTAATGAGACTGTAGTAGTACATATTTTAGTGGTATTACTGTGCTTACCAGAAACATCAGGCGGCCTGTATATATATGTAAATGCTTTTATGACATCGACGAAATCTGCCGGCCGCCAGGAGAACTAGGACGAAAAAGTCACACATTCTGGACACGAATCGGAACCCTTGTCTATTACACCGTGGGGTAGGTCACTGAATTTTTGTTTTGTTCCGAAATTCATTTTAACAACACAAATAATAAAAATATTTCAATTCTTAACTTTGTTCTTACAGTGATGTTTTTAAAAATTTGAAAAAATTGCATTCTTACAATTTTATGGCCTTCCTCTATCTACATATTAAGCTTTTCTAATTGGCGGATATTCTAAGGCCGCATCGCGTCCGATACAGGTAGACCGCGAGGCAAAGGACGACAGCCTGAATGTACCTAATGGGAAATGTCGTAATTTTTTATTTCTTTTTGCATGGACATATCGTTGTTTTATGCGACGTTAAAATTCCTCTCAGGTGGAAATATGTAGAGCTTGTTACAGCAGGTATGCAGAACACTATAATAATTCTATCTGTTGTTGTTCCTTTCATAAACTTTTATGAAATAATTATGGTTAAACAAAGTACAATCTCACAGATGTACTGTGAGAGAGTATACACGTAAGTTTTCGAGTACAGACATAAAGATGACACTAAATGGAGGAATGCTGAATTTTCAAGACTTATCATCGTACCGCGATTACTTAACTGTTTAATCGAGTTAGAATACAAGGAGCAAGACCTTCATCGCGCCGCGAATACGTTCGAATCAACCTTAATTACAATTCCTCCCGATGATGTCTGGCGGGAAAGACGAACGCAGCTTTTGAATTGGATTCTTATAATTAGATTAGGTATTAATTCGCGTTGCCCATAAGATTTACTGCGCCTTGCATTTCTGTTCCTTACCTGAAAGTATAAAGCTGCTGATGGAAACACTATCTTATCATTCTGTCAGGATATTATTTCATCGAAGAAATCTCATATTTGCATGCCTCGCTTTTCACTGTCAGGCTTCGACTATTGAAATAGTTTGCAGCTTTTCGTGGTAAAAACTGTATCAGTTACTTGTCCGCTTTCCACGCATCGCACGTTTAGATGATCTACAATATTTTAGTACATTCATGTGGGATCGAAGCCTCCATATACATAAGAGAGAAACCATAAGAGCAGAAAGTGGAGGGTCAACGTTGGCGCAAATGCTTAACACATCGTCGACCGATCACTTTATGCGGAAACTAACGCCTGTGGCTGGCTATTTTTCGTACAAGTTGAAACACACGTATGTGACTAAACATCAATAATTTAATTAGCTTATAACGTATTTACATGAAACTTTGTATAAGGAACGTTTTCTCGAACTGCAAATGTCATTTTCAATTTCACTATCGGAGTCTATCACTAAGGCTTTCTGTCTTTTTGTTGGCCTAATATCCAAATGGTCGGAATTAGAGCTACATTTTGAATAACTATCGTCTTCTGAATCATGATTATACAGGGCATTTCTCAATGTGTAGGATCCACTTTGGTATGCTCGGGGGACGCAAAAACAATGAACAAAGTTCATATAAACATGTACCCTATTTGACCTTGTTCCCGAATTATAGCCATTTTTATACTCTAGTAGGGTAAAGGACCCATATACCGAACATTTAGTGATAACATGATAGCTATTTAGGAATTTCTACATAATTTTTCATATATTCTGGGAATTTTTTGCATTGAACTGATTATTAAGTATTTCCGTAAGTTCGGGACCTTTTGATTGAAATAAATAATGCAATATTAAAGAGATATTAGTAAAAATGTAAAACAATATTTTGTCGTAATTACCGGACACAATTAAAGCTTGAGAACTATTTACCGTGCCTGAGCTACGGGATACTGTCCCGCATTCCGTGCCCGAGTTATCGTGCTCGAACTACCTGACACTGTTTCGCATTCTGTGCCTGAGCTACCGTGCTGAAGCTACCGGGCACTGTCCCGCATTTCGTACCCGAGCTACCGGACACTGTCCTACATTCCATGCCCGGGCTACCGGTCACTGTCCCGCATTCCGTGCCCAGGGAGTCGAGACCGAAGCAGAAACCGAAATTCAGAGCGGTCACATATCGGTCAAGTAACCACTAACCGTAACGAAAGTGGAGAGATTTCTGACCGTAGTAGAGAGAGGTTGCAAAAGGGAACCGAAGCTTCTGACCAATTGCACTTCGGTCGGGAATCGGGGACCGTAGTTCTGAGACGAACGGGGACCGGTCGGTAGATCGGTCACCACTTAATGTATGAAGCGGTCCGCCGACTGGTTAGGGCTCCGGCTCGGTTTAGTTCGGGTGGGTTCGGTTCAGTTCGACCTAGCTGAATAGGCCGGGAAGGTATGTATGCTGTTCCTTTCGCTCTCATTGTTTGTCTCTCTCGTGACGGGATTTGTGAAAGCAGACTGTTGCAGTTATTTGTTACTCCGACACTGTCAGTCCCAAATTGCGCCGATGTACCGAGGCATTGTTGTATTTGAAACACTACATTAAGAAGATCCAAAAATGATCGAATTAGCGTGAAATGACCCGTAGAAAAGAATCTCCGTCCAAGTTAGAAATTATCTGCAACTCAGGAAACAATTTCGCTTTTTTAAGGGAGTACACGGTGCGTTTCTGTAAGATGTTTAAAACGCTTTCATTCGACGACCCTTGAGCTTTCATAGGGAAGAACAACTCGACTGTCGAGAACGCCTAATCCTAAAATAAAAGCAACTCTTCGTAGTTTCCCACACCATTCTTAACATGGAAAATGTAGTCCTAACTTCGTTAAAAATTTCAAATTGTTTTCAATAATTGCTATTTTACTCAGGGCTTTATGGTCGCGATTTAGCCACTCGTAAACTGCACTGTTATACTATTGTTATACCATAGACCCTCATTCGCCAACGAAAGGACGCATCCCGAAATTTTGTACATGGATCATTCCAAGGTTTTATTTTCTCTAGGGCGAGGACAAAACACCCTGTATTTGCGTTGAACCATAATATTATATGGAACAGGGACTTTTGGGTATACTTAACCCCTATTGAAGTTCAAACAAACGCAATTAAAGAAACTCTTCCGCAGGCATAAATGACACGATTATGGGGATACGAGACCAGTCGATTTTATGTTCTGACCTGATTGAAGTAATACGGGGGTTCCGGTGGTATGGTAAACCGTCCGCAATAGTGCAGGTTCGCTTACCTGAAACGGGGCGCACCGCTGCCTTCGAACATACCATCCTACGAAAAACCTTTTTTTGTAGACAGTAGCTTAGAAAGATGATCATACTTATTCAGAATTTAAAAACATACCATGTGGCAGGCAAAATTGGGAAAATAAGAATTTGCCTACATTTTTTGACGTTACAAAAATGAATTTCTTAAAATATTATGTGAATAGGCAAAATAATCTAAATTAAAAAAGAAAAAAATGAATGCAATACGATAAATAGTGCCAAAGATAAAAGTTTATAAGTATAGCGTAGTTTCAAAAAGGGATATGCAAAAAGTAATCAAATCACAACTGTGGTTCTGAAACAAATTCGGAACCATAAAAACAATAATTAGCTTCCTCTAATTTCACATCGACTATGTACATCATGTTTCATTTTGATCAAAAATCCTGACATCGACGTCAAAAAGTGATCGAGTGGGATGACCTTCCTGCTATGTTAGTCGAAAAATGAAAACACATATTATTGTGTTTGTAATATTGGAAACATCATAAATGTTTGCAATTTCATTCGTTATATCGATTGGTCCAAAAATTCCATTTCTCGTACAATATGCATAGATACATTATAAATGGTAACAATTTTATTAATATTAACTTCGGCGTTATCAGCGTGCAACCTTTTGAAAATTGACTGTTGTTTCCAAAACAAATTGTTAATCCTTGATCTATCGTTAACTTTGTTTATTTATAACTAAACATTTTATTGATAAAAATATAAATTATTTCTGAAAATTATTTATAAAAATATTTCATTGCGACTATGAAAGTAATCTTTCATTTATAAAAAAAGTTAAAGTAGATGTTTATAAAATTATCTATAAAATTTAATAAATTTAGAAAAAGACGTGAATGTATTTTCAAGAATTTATATATAAATTAAATTAATTGATTTTATTTATTATTATAAATTTGTTTTATTTATACTATGCATTTCGCTGTGGATTGCAAAAGATGCAAGGCCAGGTTACTAACGTGATAAAAAATAATTAAAATAACCTACTAATTAATTTTAGTCACGATTTGCGATTCACAACAGGGATAGTAACAATTTGTTTCACAAATTTTAATCGGGGGTATTTCTATTTTCTTCCTATTTCTCATGATGTGATGAATTCTAGTTGCCCGCATTTTTATCTCTCCCGACTTTGCGTCAACCGTATTGCAATTGGTCGAGACTCTCGGTTGACCGTTTTGCGAACCTCTTCATACATTAACTCCAACCTCTCCATAAATTAACGCGACCGTATTCCTGACCGGTCTAGACTTTCGGTTGACCGTAAGTCTGAGAAAAATTCTTTTTCGGTTATCGGTTGAGAGAAAACTTCAGACCGATTGTCGCTCTCGGGGTCGGTCGAGAGAACCGTAAATACCGCGTCGAACGTCTCAGTGACCCCGACCGCGACCGTAACCGAAATTCTATCGGTCTCGACTCCCTGTCCGTGCCCGGGCTACCGGGCATTGTCCCGGACACTATCAATATAGATGCATTATCCACTTAACTAAAACATCTTTATGAACAGTAGTTAAAACACATTTTAGTGCACGTTTTTTGTCCTTATATTTATTTTTCATTTTATCATGTAACATGCTCCTTGGAATGCCAAATTGTATGCTGACTGCATTTGCGGAAGATCGATGTGAGGTTATAACCTCTAATACTTTATTAAGCGAATCTTTACTGTATACTTTTCTTATAGTTTTACTCATATTCAGATCTGCCAAATAAAATTTTTAATGTTAATTCTCTTAAAAGTTTACAAATATTGTTACTTTAATGTAAACATCTAAGATCGATTAGAAAATAGGTTAAATGCTTCGAACGTTCACGAACATTCGGTAACTCTCGAGTCAACACGAATATTGACCCATATATCAATCACCGGTAATTGAAAATGTCGTAAAATTTGACCCAGCCTTGGATTCGCTTTACTTTTTCAGAATATTATTATATCACCTCCATATACATTTTTTATTATTATTTAAACGTAGTACTATTACTACATATTCATTTTTGTACACTATATCAATTGAATTATTATTATATCGACTGTTAAATATAAGTGATGCTTAGACATTTTGATAATGAAAATGGTCATATGCCGATAATTGCAAGAATGAGAATTTCTATACATTTTTTACATTGTTATCCTACAATAATTATAAAAACCTTCATTTATTTAGAAAACTATAATTTCAATGGTGGTGCATCGTCATACATAAACCACATGCAATATACGACATCAAGTGAGGCATCTTCCAATAGTTCATTCAATTAACTGCTTAAGAAATTGACAGAAAATTAACCCCCTTGTAAATCTCCCATTACGATAAACAAATCTCAAACAGTTATAGAAACATTTAGTGGAATTAGTTATACTATCTCTGTTTGCCATTAAGAATTATTGGAGTGCAACTCGGGAACAAAGTCAAATCGGACCCCGTCGATCGTCGAAGTAGTTTCCACATGCCAAGAAACACCCTGTATATGTTACTCGGCACAATCAAACAAAGTATTTGTATGAAATTTATCAAAAAACTCTTGTTCAGTTGACCAGACCTGCTGTAGATACAGGAACGTCTAGGCATAGATACAAGTAGTACAAAACGCAGTGGAATTTCTATAATGTGAGTAGGTAAGTAATGAGAGTTCTGGCTCAAGTGGCGGCGAGGGGGTGAGGCTGGGCGGGGGGTACCGGACCGAGGGCGAGGTGGGGAGGGGGGTACCGCGCTCTTGGACGAGATGGGTGCGGGGTTGAGGCGGGGCGGGGGGGTACCGAAACCGAGGGCGCGGGGGCGAGGTGGGGAGGGGGTACCGCGCTCTTGGACGAGATGGGTGCGGGGGTGAGGTGGGGAGGGGAATGACGTCACAGGGGAAGGGGGATTTCAAAATTTTCAAAATGGCGTCGCGCACGCAGGTCGAGTTCGTGGGCGAGGGGGCTGACGTCACAGGGGAAGGGGGAATTCAAAATTTTCAAAATGGCGTCCGCCGCCGCGCAATCTCCGTACACGTGCGGGGATCGGTGCGCAGGCGCGAAAGATAAGGCGCGAAAGGATGTAACGCGGATGCTGTAATTCGACACCGATACCTATTCGAGATTAATTAACCTAAATAGCCCAACCGTCTCACGAAAGAATGCAACGTCGCCCTCGTATAAACATCCGCCGACGAAATGTAATTCGACACCCTCAGAGCGATAATTATTCGGGTATCGCCCAACGTATTTTGAATGAAATAACTATTCGAGATCAATGCATAATACGGCAAGAAGTCTTCCGAAAGATAAGGAATCATGACGCGCGACAGGATGTAACGCGTCGAGGCGCGTACGTGCGTGCTCCGCAGATGCTGTAATTCGACACCCTCTGACACAGCGCGAAGCGATAACTATGCGAGATTTATTAATCTAAACAGTACAGCTGCCCCATGATCATCATGTAAGAATGGGGCATTGCGTTCGCGTAAACATCCGCCTACGAAAACATAGAGCGATAATTATTCGAGTTTCGTTTCGAATATTTCAAAGATTGGGACCGCCGTGACGGATGCGAATGCCCCTATCGCGAACGGGGGAATCCGATACACGTGGTAACGCAACGAGTTAGTGCGACTTTACGTTACTCGATTGAGGTGCATGAGAGAAAGAGCGATAGAGAGAGAATTCGATGATCATCGCCATCAATGCTGCAATATATATTCATACATTGACGTGCACGTGTACGTGAATCTGTATAAAAGCAACGTTGGTCAGTCCTGCGGACTTCATTACACCACGTACGCTCGAGTGCTAACAAGTATCGTTCGCGTCAATTTCTTCGTCGATCAGTATAATCGTATAGTGCAGATCAAAATGTACAAACGCAGCTTCAACGATTCATCCTGCGCGTCCGGCAACGATGGCTGTTTCCCCAATAAACATCAACAACAGTCCAATATGAGGTACGTACGCGTTACTATACACTTTTCACTTATTTTATTCGCGTACTTTTTCACTGTAAACGCAACCGAACAAAGTATTAATTCCGCGTATGCGTTTCTTACAGTTCTGGATCCGCAACACCAAAAACAGCGAAAACGCCAAAACCATCAATCGTGCGAATCCTGGGGCGGGATTACCCGTTGACCTCAACAGCGTATAAATGGCTCACGATAGGAATTCGCATTGGCATGGATTCGTGCCGCGTCGAGATCACCATAGTCGACAATAAAGGTGGCGAGTTGAGCTTCTCAATGTCTACGTGGAAGCTTCTACTGCAAAATATGACTGACATTCTTAAAAAATTACGCGACAACGTAACAACACCCCAGATCCACATCGAAATTGATCATTTGCGAATCGAATTCACGCGCATGCACAATGATCAACTCGTCAAAATCACCGATAATCGCGTTACCTTATACATGACGGAAGTCACGATGCGAAAACTGTTCGCGTATGAACATTGCATCGATCATATGTTCACTTGGTTGACCGAAAATATGTATTCTGTAAGCAGTAAATATGCTGCCTTCGTGGAAGTTCTACGTACCGCTTCCGTACCAACAATTATGTGAAATTAATTTCTGAAAGCGAGCACTTCGAGAAGCATTCATTGATCGATTATGAATTGTTAGCATTGGGATTGCAATCCATGTTACGCGATGTAACGCGTAATATCGTATCACTATAGTACATGCATATATATGTTTAATAATAAAGGTATAACAATTTTCAAATAAATATTATTTTTTATTCAAAACAGTGTGTGTTTTATTAATGTACATCCATCCATGCGTACTTAAATTATAAAATCAGTATTTGCGTAAAAATAACGTTTGTATGGGATGGATCTTCTTGCTCGCGGGTAGAGGAATCGGTCGCCGTTGTCATTGTGCTCGTCTTCGCTGCAGTTCCCATTGCTATAGAAAACAAAAAAAAAATTGTTACATATTCGTTTCTCTACATATAACGCGCAAAGTAGATGCAATGCGTGTGTATGACTCACATTAGGTGCCGCTACGTATATAATTCCATACTTTATGGACATTCTCCAGCGCGCAAACACCGCCGTCGTTGCGAAACGCGCATCGTGAGGTATTCGTGGAAGCCATAGATTTCAGATTAGGAACGTCGGGATCCACGGTGTCAGGCGTGATACCGCAATAATCATCGTCAACGTCGTAGCCGCCGTCGTCCTCAACGGTTCGAGCGTTGATAATCTTTTTCCCCTTCGGCTTGTACACATCGCAGATATCCTCGACGATTATGTCCGGCAGTAGTTGCAGCATCCAGGTTTTCTTTTCCGCACCTTTCACGATGGCGAAGTCGATGTTCGCGAGTGCGCTGGCGAGCAGTTCCGGAAGTTTCCAGTATGGAACGCAGCCATCAGACCAGCGGAGACCGTGATGATGCTTCGCGAGCCAGGACGCTTGACATTTCTCGAACGAATTCAGATGATTCCAGAAGTATGGCGGCTCGAAGATCCAGTGGCTGATCGTCGACGTTTCATCGATATTGCTGCTGCTGCTGCTGCTGCTTGTGCGAATCGCGATCTCTTTCACGACGAAATCACGTTCGGTTTTGAAACCTTGCATGTCGACAACGGCGAATATCGTTATTCGTATAAGTAGTAGCGTCGGTGACGAATCAGTAACTGCGGACTTTGACATCTACATCATCGTTTTAAAACAGTAGCAGTATCCGCAGTAGTAGTAGTAGTATTAGTAGTAGTAGTAATAATAATCGTTCACGCACGCACACTATATTAGTTTGCGTACCACGTTGGTTAAAGGGTTGTATTCGACTATATGATCGTGTATCATCAAACAGTACGCAGTAGTATTAGCGGGAACATTTTCTTTGAATTCGAAATCTATTCGCACGTCCACCGTGGCGCTCTTCAACGACTCGTTTTGCCTAGAACAATCTATGACCGCGATAGGCGCGTATTTACGGAATTCGATCGCATTCAGCAACGGTTCTCCGTGACCATAGTACGATCGACCGAATTTCGCGTACATATCGTACAGGAGCGCGTATTTATTCTTATCGAAATCCAAGTTCAAGTCGTCGTACGGAAACGCCTCGGAATTTAGATAGAGTCGAAGGTTCGTGAGATTATTCGAGTCAAATCTGCTCGCGGATTTATCGGGACAATTCTTTCGATCGGTTTGCGTGCCGAATAACACGTATCGGGGTTTCTCGATTTGCGACGTAGCTTTCACGGTCCACGTGTGTTTCGTTGTAGCTTGCAGTAACGGGTACTCGTGCAAGCTCCACGATCGGAAACTCATCGCGATCGGTCGGCTGCTTTCCAGGATACGTAGCATCGACAGTTTATTCACTTCCTCCAAAACGACATGGGACATACGCCACTGCACCTTGCGTATCTCAAGTTTCGGCCACGCAGTGGCGGAGGTGCAGTGCATCGCGTTCGTATCGACTCGCGATCGTATAAGGATCAGCTCGTGCCGCGCGTTCATCACGATGTGTTTGTAATCCTCGCAGAATCCTAATAACACGTTCAGGGGTACGCAGAAATTGAAAGCGCTCGAATGAAAAATGTCGTTATCGTAATCGATGGCATAATTCCAACCAGCATTCGCGAGCACTTTGCTTCTATCGGCCGACAATGAAACGTAATTTTTCAACGTGGCAGTGATTCCTGGATTTCGGCAACGATCGATCTCGATACCGTTCAATACGTATCGAATTTCATCGAACATGAACGCAACGCAATTATTGTCTAGAACAGCGGTCGCAGACGTTGCCGGACCTGCCGCGTTCTGCGCCGACAACGTGCCACGACCTTCGATGTAGAGAAAACTTTCTCACGGAAGCGTGTACAGATCTTGCTGCTGTATGGGGATTCTTATCTCGTCGCTATTGCCGAACGTCGTGTTGGCGTACGGATTATATGTGTGTAACTCGATCTTCGTGATACGATTGTCGAAGGTTGGCGTATTCGCCTCATCCAGAATAATCGACATCGTGGTTGCGTGTCTAATAGGCAACGATGAATCCTAGCGATCGTAGGAAACGTGCGTTTCGGCGAGTCAACGGCTTGCTTTTCCTTATGGGTCCTCTTCTTATCGCTCCACCCGTCTTTATTCTTCTACTTTCACCTATCGATAAAGGGTCGCGCCGATGACGCGAGACAGAGACGTCAGGAGTAGCAGCGACGACTGATGATTCGTACGTGTGATCTAACACTAACATACTACACACGCGTGCATACACGTGCGGTCACGCTACCTATCGCGCGGACGTCGTTGAACGTGCAAACGAATCGTTATTTCTTCGCCGCGAAAATCTATAGGACGACCGTATTGATCGACGATACGCAGCGTTAGATCGTGTATCGCTCGTGCGACGATCGACAGGTAAATGACGTGTCGCGGAGTTTCCGATATCTTATATCCCGGCGGCACGCGAGGTGAAAATTCGTGGATAGTGTGTACCGGTTTATCGTTGTTGTACGCGCCGGTAGGTACGTTGCACGTTACTCTGATCACGTTAACGTTTAAAATATTCACGGGTACGTCGGACTTGTGCCAGATTCTCGGTATTAAGACACGATTCGGGGAAAATCCTAACATTGAGCCTACATTGTTGGGTTTCGTGAAGTCTGCAAAGAACGAACAGTACATCTCGCTTTTCATGGTGTTGTTGTTAGCTCGTAGCATTAGAGGGTACTTGTCGTCATCGTCGTTTCCGTTGTTACCGCGTTTTCGAGGATATCGATCGAGTAATCGTTGCTTCAGATACTCGGCGATAGCGTCTAATTCGTAGGAACCGTGGGGGATCGTAATGTATTCATGAGCGGCGTCGACGATGGAGTTGTTTTCGGTGTCATAGTTCACGATGAAATAGAATTTATCGTTGCTCGAGTCGATGTTTGGTATCGTGTGAAACGTCTCCAAGTCCGTGAGTCCTAATTCGTATTGACCATCACTCAACTCTATCGGTGGGAAATAATTTACCGTGAGCACGCTGCTGCGACCCGTTAACGTGAGCGTGAACGACATATCATAGATTACACTCGCGAGACGGAGAGAAAGGAAGTGACGCGCGCGTACGAATACTCGGCAATTTATCGATATTATGTGTCTTTATTAAAGAAAATATGGATTACCATTACGCATGGTTACATTGAAACGAAATCTTAGTACACACCGTTATTAGTCGTATGCCATAATTCCATAGACTTTTGCTGTAAAAATTGCATGCATAAGCGACCGCAATTCATCTCGTCGAAACGTTGAAAACGATTGTGATTGTACGTGATCGTTGTACCGTGTCCGAAATAGTGGATCAATTCCGTTGGTGGTCGCAGATTCCCAAAACTATCAAAGTACTGTACTCGTGGTCCACGTTTCGCGTACGCGACCCAGTGTGTACCGGTGCCTCGATTCTCGTCCAGATTCACGATACCGCATTCGTTGCTGCGTGCGCGCGTGGGAAGCGTGTCGCGCATAAACACCCCTCAAAAGAACGGAATGCTGGCGCACTCGCGCTCTAATTGCAGGTTCATCATAGGTTGTTGGTTTATCGCCGCCACCGTCGCCATGCGCCTACGCGATCGGCGTTTTTTTTTTCTTCGTCTGCACTCGTCGTTGGCGCCGACGTCTCGGGTTCAAGCCCGCGCCTCGCTTGTACGGTGTCAGATGCATCCCTCGCCCTTCCATCGCACGATGATGACGCAACGTCTCTTCCAGCTGTTTTCGAGACGCCTTCGAATCGTTGGCCGCTTTGGTTATACCAGCCGCTCCACCGGCCAATGCCCCGATAGCTGATAAAGCGGGCAATACGAACGGAAGAAATTGAAGAAACCCACCGCGTTTCGCCACTCGTAGATTACGATGTCGTCGTCGCCGTTGCGGATGTTTCCTTCCAGACTTTCTCTGTTTACGTTTCGTCCTTCTCATACCCATGCCGAGTTTAGTCTTAGCCTTCATCGATGCCCACACTCCAGTCGCGGTTGCTTTTTCGCCAAAGGTCGCGTCGTTCGCGAATACTCGTTCTCGCGCTCGTTCGGCTAACGCACGATCAGCCTCGTGTCTTCCCTCTAAATCCTTTCGACGAGAATACGCGATATCGTGGTCGCGGCACGCTACGTCCAGGGGATTCACACCTTCGTCGCCACGAGCCAATCGCTTTAGCAAACGCGTTCCCGGTCCGCAGAACTGATAACCCGGAACGTGTAGTTCGAATGGCAGACGGTTTATGATGCCGTTCACGAGACCCGATCCAGTCTTCTTCTTCTTCAGATTCTTCTTCTTTTTCTTGTAAGATGTCGCAGTCGTTGATGCTATCATATACGTTAGAATAATCACGATAACTACTACAATAATAGACGCGTACGCACGCTTCACCGATCACAGTGATAGTGACCTGCGCGACGCGTGCCACGAATATAAATAGTCATCCTTCGTCACACGCGCGCGAGTACCTGAGAAACCCCGCGAACATGCGATTCGCGAAACAGTCGAACGTTATTCGCGTAACCGCGAATCGAATGCTCGAAGATGGTAGGGATGCGAGTCGAGCGAACAGACACGGCCCGTTGCTGCCGAATAGCGTGCGAGGTGTGATTTGTGGACCGTCAGGATGTGGAAAAACGAATGTGCTTTTAAGTATGCTAGAGAGTCCGAACGGTTTGCGTTTCGAGAACGTGTACGTGTACTCGAAATCGTTGCATCAGCCAAAGTATCGTTATCTCGAGCAGGTGTTGGCGCTCGTCGACGGAATCGAATACTTTCCCTACTCGGACAACACTGAGATCGTTCCACCGAGAGACGCTCGGCCCGATTCGATCTTCGTGTTCGACGACGTAGCGTGCGACGAACAGAACGCGATACGCGAATACTTCTCTATGGGTCGTCACTCGAACGTGGATTGCTTTTATTTGTGTCAGTCGTACGCTAGAATACCTAAACATTTGATCAGGGACAACGCAAATTTTCTCATGCTATTCAAACAAGACGGCACGAACTTGCGCCGCGTGTACAACGATCATGTGAAGACAGACATGACGTTCGAGTCGTTCAACGACTCGTGTGCGAGATGTTGGCGTCGACGATACGATTTCGTGGTGATCGATAAGGATAGTTCCATGTACGAAGGTCGGTATCGAAGAGGATTTAACGAGTTCGTCGTAGCTCGCGGACATTAGTAAACCGCGAGTCGTTCATCGAGCAACACGAAATGTCTAACGAACCGACGACGACGACGACGACGACGACGACGACGACGACGACGACGACGACGACGACGACGACGACGACGACGACGACTACGACGCCGATAACCACGAGCAACGTTGACGCGAAGCATTCGCGAAAACATCACCAACGTTATCGACAAAAAGGAATGAAACATCAAAATGGTACGAAACGCCGGGCCGCGGACACAAAGGTGGAAATCGCCAAAGTTAGCGACGTTATACGTAAAAAGTGCTTGGCCCTGAAAATTGGAAAAATGGATACGGAAGCGGCTGTGGATGCGAGCACGCATCCCATCGTTGAACCGTTGAAACGGTTGATCGAGAACGCGTCCGCGTCGAAAACGCGCTCAACGCCTCGATCGCGACCCGTGAATAGGAAACACGAATACGACCGACAACAATCATCGAAGAGATTTCAACCCGTCACTCCGTCGATAATCAAGGAACATCCGAATAACCTTCCAGATTCTAGTGACGACAACGACGACGATGACGCCGACAACACCGACAACGATAACAACGACAACGATAACATCAACAACAACGACAACAACGATGTTGACGAAGTTGTCGATGAAGATAATGTTGTCGATGATGTTATTGATGATGTTGTTGATGATGTTGTTGATGATATCGTCGATGAAGACGATGAAAAAATTCCTGATGATGAGTGGTCAGTAAAGGCTTACGATTTGGATATGGTGCGTAAACCCGTCGATGATATCGAAGTGTATATACGGAACGCCAAAGGACCCTTGTCGCGACAATACCTACGACTGTTCTTCACCGATAACAGGAGACTAATCGATGATGTGTACGGCGTACACTTCGGGCCCGACGAAGATCTAATGATCGGCGATTCCGTGCTCACCATTGATGCGGATGGCGATCACATTCACGTGAACGGAACGCGATACCCGGGGACTCGGGGTTTGTACGAATTGTTGTTCATGCGAGAACCCAACCAGCAGACGTGCACGGACGCTGATTTTCGCTCGTACCGACGCATCTTGTTGTCGACGAGCGCGCATAAGCAAAACCATTCGCCGAGCAAGCGCACGCTGGGTAACAAGGGGTACAAGTATAAGAAAATCATATCCCAGGTGAACGGTGGGGTGCGAACATCGAGTGTCAGACGCGTTAGGGGCAGCGCAGGCGACGCGGGCGGCGCGGGCACGCGACAAGGTCAAGGATTGCCCATCGACGAATCGATGACGGTCACCGATAACGCGATCGATTACGTGTACTGGGACGATCCGAACGAATTGGTCGATAGGCTTGGATTGCTCGTAGCATCGCGCGCGGCAGGTCACACGGGTCACGATAACGAAATCGCATCCATCGTGGAGGAACTTCGCGAGGACGGGCGCATCTTAAATTGAACGATCCGATGATCGTCGCGTCAGTAGCGCTCGCGCGCACGCATCGTTATGTCGGTGAACAAGTTTGGCACCTCGTTACGCAATAACAACAATAACAACAACAACAATAATAACAACGAAGCGGCGATGACAATGACGAGAGTATTATCCTCGGCGGATGAACGCTTTACCCAAAAAATCGAAATGGCTATCGCGAGCGCGCGACTGGACGCCGAGTATCAACGATCTCAACTCGAGACGCGAGTACAACGAACGATTACGGATATCGTTAACGCGCAATTGTCCCAACTAGAGGAAGATTTAAATACCGCGATGGAACGACGCTTCGATCACTTGAAAGACAGACTCGACGAGTTGACGACGTCGGCAACGACGCCGACTGCGATAACAACCACGGATCGATACAAACGAAAAACAAACGAGGGTCTACGATGACGATGACGATGATCAATGATGCTGACAATATCGACTACGACTTCGAAACGACTAATAACGAACGATCGCGAAATACGTGCACCGATTGCGTTTTACGTACGCTCGAGGAACTGATACTAATTCTAACGTCTTTGGAACGTCGCGACCATCCCCGACCATCCGCGAAGCATCAAGAAGGAGCGAGTACAACTAGTGAACGAATTACACGCCCCGGCTAGACGGAATTTCCCACGGCGTAGCGTCGTGATTCGCGGCTACGATGATTTGTGGTAGGCCGATTTGGTGTAGATGCGTCCGTACGCGAAGCAAAATCGTGGATATCATTACATACTAACGATCATCGACGCGTTCAGCAAGTACGCGTGGGCCGTACCCGTGAAAACGAAAAGTGGACGCGACGTGACCGCGGCGTTCGCGACCGTATTGCGACAGAGCGCTAGATGTCCGCGCAATTTACAAACCGACATGGGTAAGGAGTTTTACAACGCGGAGTTTCAACGATGCGCGAAGACCCGGGGGATCAACCACTACTCCACGTACAGCGTGATGAAAGCGTCGATCGTCGAACGTTTCAATCGCACGCTGAAAAACCTCATGTGGAAACAATTCTCCTTGAACGCGTCCTATCGTTGGATCGACCTGTTACCTGCGCTCGTACGCACCTACAATCATCGCAAGCATCGAACGATCAACGCTCGACCCGTTGACGTGACCCCCGCGACGCGTTTGTCGTTCGCCGCGAATGAGCCCATCCCCCTATTTGCCTCGAAAGGTGTTCGACGACGCACGAAATTCAAAGTCGGTGACAAGGTACCCGTGAGCAAGTTCAAGACCCTCTTCGAGAAGGGGTACACTCCGAACTGGTCGACCGAGGTATTCGAAATCGTAACCGTACAACGAACGTTCCCGGTGACGTACATTCTGCGCGATTCCTCGGGAGAGCCGATCTCGGGTGGATTCTACGAGTACGAACTGCATTCGGTCGCGAATCCGGACGTCTATCTAGTCGAGAAGATTATTCGTCGCAAGGGAAACCAGGTGTACGTTAAGTGGCTCGGATTCGATTCGTCGCGGAACTTGTGGATACGCGACAAGGATATTCTCTGATTCGTTATCGTGCTTGATGTTACTGGAACAAATAAATGAATGAATAAATACATATAAATATATATACATTGTCCGCATATTTACATTCTCCTCCTCCTCCTCATTCTCATTCTTCTTCTTCTTCTTCGTGCATATATATGCGTACAATTAAGCTTAATAAAGTAGAGAATATATATATATATATATATATATATATATATATATATATATATATATACTAATACGTATAAAATACAATTTTGGTTATATTCTACGCTATACATATATTACATATCCATAAATAAATAACATATACGAAAGAAACGTATATACATATGTACATGCAAAAAAAAAATACAAACATACAAGCATTCTATACAATGGGATTCTCGAGGGACTCGTCGGGCTCAAGCTCGAGCTCGGGGATTCGATAATGTCCACACGGAAGGGTGCTGACCCGATCGGTTGAAATATACCGCTTGTCGTCGAACGGACTGAGAGCGTTCTTTTCCCCACTCACGGAATACACATCGTGCTCTTTGGAGCGTATATTGTTCTGTCGAATCGATTTTTCAGTGAGATCGCGGAGACAACGAATGTAATCATGGAATTGTATATCGTTCGCGACCACGTGTCTCCGCACACCCTTCACTTTTTTAGTCTCACTCGTAGACCCCACTGCCGCGTTAAATGTTCTAGTCGCGTACATCTTAGACCGTAGTCCGACGAACTCGGTCATCAAGGCGCCGTTGTTCTCATCTTTCATGAGTCCCGGAACCTTTTTGTTTACGCGGGGCATACCGTACGGATTGTCCACCGCGTAATCACTCGTGTCGAATCGGGCGACGTCACGCTTCATCCTTTCATACGCATCCTCGCATTCCACGCTATACATTAAACTGTCGGTGTCGGTGTACAGAACCTTACACCGATCACCGAACTCGGCGCGCATATATGCATACTGAAATTCATACAGACATTCCTTCGATACATCGAGCACACTCATACCCACGTATATCGGTTTGTCAAACTTAACTTTCAGTTTACGCATTTCGATTGCCACTAACTGCTCCGAGAAGATCGTGCGGCTGTGAAAGTTCGGTTTCGCGATCAGCGCTTCCGCGCCGTAACGACCGTCCCACCGCGTCACCAGTCGCACGTCTACGCGATTCCGCACATTTTCCATTGTCTTCCCGTACACCGCGTTATTCATTAATTTATATAGAGTCTTTTGAAATTCACTCGTGGCTCGCGTCCTCAAACCGGTGTTCAATTGAATATAGTCGCGCAACCAATGCGACTGATCGAATCGTAACACTCGATGAATTCGCGTCACGCGTAAACCGTGTCGGACGCACTGTTTCAGGTAGCGATAATGTATGACGTATCGCTCCTTATCGTCGAGCGTGGCAAGGAGCTTGGTCTGTTTTCCTCCTGGCGCGTGCTCGCGCACCGGGCAGAATGGAAGGTCGGCGTGGGCGTCGTGGATCTCCTTGGGATATTCGATGTCTACCTCCAGCAGGTATCCCTCAGATTCCTCGGAGTCCTCGCCGTCGGGTAGGGATGATACGTCGAGCGCGGCCACTGTCGCATCGTCCAGCCATCGAAACCCTCCATTCGGCATAGCCTGCGACATCGCCCAGCCGTACAAGTTGTTGACGTCGAAGTACATTAGATACGTCGACGGCTTCGACTCGTCGTACATCCCCGCAGGCAGGTGCTTGTTGTTGGCTCGCGCGTACCTGTGCGAGCACTGGCTCAGACCGCCGCGTATGCCACGCTCCACGAACAGTAACATGTCCACGTCCGTCAGAAGCTCTAATCGTACGCTGGTGTACTTGAGCATCGCGTCCCACGTGAAACTTGGTAGCGTGCAATAATGCGCGGGATCCAGATCGTAACTCGCGATACAGTCGGTGCGGAAACTTTCGAATACGTCGGCGAGTAACAGCACATCTGTTTTCAAATACAAATCACTGTACTCGCCCAATGTCTGTACGCGAAAAGAGTTCCACACGTTCACGGCGTGTGCGTAATCAGGCTCCGACGCGGCGCGATCGTTCAGCTGGTTATAAAACGCTTCGCGGGATGGTAAACGCGTATCGTTCAGTTTGGAGTACGACGATACATAGTCGTACGGGAAGACGCCCTTCCTGGTCAGGAGATCGAACTGCTCGTCCGACAGGGATTGAAACTGGTGCCGTAGAATCGCGAGTCGTTCTCTGCCAAGGTCCGAAGCGAGTTTCTCCAGACTCGCGGCCAAAAACTTCAGCGAATCGATGAATCGAAACTTCAATCCCCGCTTCCAATCGTTGTTCTCGGCGTCGATTCCCTTGACATGTTTGGTGAACGATATGTACCGCTCCTTCGTCACTGGCGGCAGGTCGATCTGCCCCTCGAACGCGGACGCCAACTCCTTGATCATGAAATGCGCGTCGTAGCCTGATGGATTGTGAAACACTACCGGTATCGTGTACGATCTTTGGAACTGCAAGTTACACGACACGTGGGCCGCGCCTCGATACTCGCCCGTCGAGTGACAATGGTCGCGCACTTTTTTGTCCGTTTCGACGAAAGGTTGCCCGCACACGTGACACGCGATTGCTTCGTTAAAACTTTGCCACTGTTGATGCGTCAACGAGTTCATTGGTTTCGCGTTCCGCAACCACGAATACGCATTGTCCGCAAAGTCTCGAAGTTCTTGCACGAACCATTTCACGCACTCGGTTTCGTGACGATACGCCCGATAACGGCACAGAGACGCGTCGGTGGAGCAATGGATGTAGTATCCCACGCTGTATGCTCTGTGCTGCTGGTACGCGTACGTCCGACTCCGCTCCGCAGGCTCGATGTCCTCCAGCATGCATTCGAAGTCCGCGTAGACGATGAATGGCGCTCGTTCCTTATGTTTGAAATTTTTGAAGTGCAACCATTTATCCTCCGCGGACGGCAATTCGACGGCACACTCGTTCAGACGTTGGCAGTCCACGTTGTGCTTCGTCAATTGCCCGGATGAATGGAAGAAGCTGAGACATCTGTAACGATAATAGCATTAATAATAAACATAAGAATAAATAATATATCGATCGAAATATTTGTTTTTGTTACTCACCTATCGCAAACGAATACTTGGCCATTGTGGTTGCCGAGTTGCTTCGAAATGAGTCTCGACATGCTTCGAATGCACGCGAAATGACATCGTTGAGGGTCCTTGGTGTCCTGTATCAATAGCACGTTCGCGTGCCTCTCCCGCTTGTCCTCGGTTAAACGCAGAGGCACGCAGCTTCCGTCGGACCACGCGTACACGTTTACCGACACGTCGTTCATCCTCTCGAACTTCGTCAGCTGGTCCAACGTTACGGGTAGAGTCATATCGCCCGTGCGAAGCACCTCCGAGTAGTGATGGTACGATGCGATCCTATCACTATTCGCAGCAACGGGGTACAAACTGGCAACGACAGCCCACAAGAAACATGCACTGTCTCTACTCCGTACATTGACCACTGCCTTTTTAAGAATTACCTCGCGTGGAAGTGGTACGTCGCAGCCGGCGCGAAGAGGGTTATACTTATTAATGTTTATTATTAGGTTTAGCACAGCCCTCAGAGCCCATCCACTATCGCGATCTTGAAACTCCTCGATCGCCACTAATGTGGGAGCGACCACGCACTTTGAATACCACTCGCGCACGTTCGAAGTCATTAACAGTAGGCGATTTCGCGTCCCGAAACTTTTCATGCCTGTATTCTCGTTTAACATAAAGTCTGCGTTCAGAATCGTATTCACGACCACACCAGAATGTTCCCTGATAGCGTCTGTCACGCGCGATAGCACCATTCGTCGGGCACCCTCTAAAAATCGACGCGGATCGATGTAACCCACGTTAATGACCGCACCAGTCGAAATACGATTGCGAAACGCGGTTTCCACGTCCTCCCATACGACATTAGGTGCCGTCGATCGAGCCACACCCTACTCGCGAAAACCGTGCCCGCACGATCGTACGTAATGTCTTCGTACGCGCGATTAGCGATGCCAGACGCTGCTTCGATGTCACCGACACTCCTTCGCCGCACTGATACTCGATGATGAGTCGTAAGCACGCGTCGCACCGATCCATCCAGTCTCTGAATTCCGTAATCGTGCGTAAAAGCGCGGACATTCGATAAAGAACATTGAACGTATCCATGAATACCTCCATGTTTACTTCTGCCTCTTCGATATTCAATGTTCAATATTCAATATTCAATTAAAAGGCGCGCACGATCAGGCACGAGTGGTTGATTCGACTCTTCCACGTGATGCGGTTCTGATCCGGATATCGAAAACTCAGAGGAAGAATAAGACGTGACAAGTGTTGTCGCACAATAGGAATCGGATGCTCGTCCAAAAATCGTGATAATTCGCGACACAAGAATGTATTCACGGTGATCGTTAATGTTCGAGGGCACAACACTTCGTATACTACGACTGCCCCATTCTCGATGTCGTGTAGCAGTGTTAATGGTGTACACGCGATCGCGGTAAAATACCTCATTCGTTGTCGAGACACATCCCTGTCACCGACGATGCAATATAATGTACATTTACGTACAGTACTATATTGCGCGATATGACGTAGTAGTTGACGTTGCTCGGGTGAGAATCGCATAAATCCAGCTTGAAAGATCCTACCCCACGATGACTCGCATAATGAGGGCACGCTTAACTCGCCGCGGATTTTATGTCTTTCGATTTCAAGTGTTTGATCGTTCAACTGTGGCATCGTGGATAATGGATACGCGTTCCCTTCATCGTCGGAAGATGATGACGCAAGCAATGCGTCTCGCGCGTCCAATTCATCGAGTATCCGCGCTATTATATTCCGAACGTGTGTTCGAGCTATTTCGATGGTATTTTTAAATAACGATAAACGTTGATGCGTGTTTTGCGATATTCGTTGGGTGTTCAAGTACTCGTTGAGGCAGCGTAAATAGTCACTACACGCTATTAGCCACTCACTGCACCGCTCTTCGGTAGTCAGTACTGGAATCCACTCCGTCAACAACTCGTACGAATTTACGAATATGTCCATGTCTCGCGACACTTTTTGCACGTAACGATTATTCGAGATCTTTACCGAAGGACTGCACGGCTCCGATTGAATATACTAACCACCTACCCTAGCCGAGATTCATGAGTCGTTATCGCTTCAAATTCTTTTCATCTCACACTCTCTCTCTCTCTCTCTCCCTCTCTCACCCTCAACGTCTCAATCAGGTGGCGTGATGTCACACTTGATGTCACACTTGCGTTGCCGCGCGTATCGAATTATAGCGTTGATGATAAGGGTGTTTACACCCGTCACGGTGGTCTCGATCAGCATCCTTAAAATCAGTTCTCAAATGCTACTACAGCGATCAAGACGTACGTTACCGTGAGAAACGTTTTAAACAATTTATCACATCTAAGTCGACTGTAATTGCATCAAAGTGTTGTAAGTGAAAGTGCTTTGAAGTAGATCGCTTTTGAAGGAAACTGCTTTTGAAAGAGATTGCTTGTGGAGGATATCGTCAGTCGTTCAACGCACGAGAAATACAATCGAATAATACCGTAAGTTTCCATTACCATATTTTTAGTGAATCGTTGTGTCAGCAACTTTGAGAATTATAAGAAAAAAATTGGTTTCAGATTATGTCATTGCCCCTGCAATTGAATCGTCCAGCTGCTGCTGCCTATACATGACTCCAACCCCAAAATATATGTTGCGTGTCGGAATGTTGCGGTTCAAACCGAAGAAATTCGTGGTGAAGAACTTCATGAGGCGAAAGTTGTTCACGATGGCGACATCTTTTTAAAAGTGTTTTACAATGCTAATGGTATATACAGCGAGATGCCGGCTGACAACTACGGGAGCGAGCGATATTGGTTAAATAGGCATGCGCGGCAAAAAACATTCTTTTTAGATGTTAGTGATGATGATGATGATGATGATTGTGAGGACAATGATTATAATAATATATATCAACTGAACAGTTTGATGGATCCAAAAAGTGTAGTTTGGCGGCTTCAGGCTCGCGATATTGCAATTCAGACTGCCCCGAGCAAGTTTGCGATGATTCGTTTTATACCGACGAGGATCTATTTAATGAAATCGTCGACAATACTATTTTTACCGACGACGATAGTGCCCTATTCGCTAACGATGTAGTCGAGTGGGAAAATTAAATTGAATAAATTACTAAATCTTAAAAAATCTTAATATTAATATGTCAGGTTTACTCACCAATCTTCCACGTTCCCTGTGAAATCTTTCGGCGGCGGCGGATGTTTATACTAGGGCGACGTTGCATTCTTTCGTGAGACGGTTGGGCTATTTAGATTAATCGATCTCGAATAATTATCGCTCTGAGGGTGTCGAATTACATTTCGTCGGCGGATGTTTATACGAGGGCGACGTTGCATTCTTTCGTGAGACGGTTGGGCTATTTAGATTAATTAATTTCGAATAGGTATCGGTGTCAAATTACAGCATCCGCGTTACATCCTTTCGCGCCTTATCTTTCGCGCGTGCGCACCGATCCCCGCACGTGTACGGAGATTGCGCGGCGGCGGACGCCATTTTGAAAATTTTGAATTCCCCCTTCCCCTGTGACGTCATCCCCCTCGCCCACGAACGCGGTACCCCCTCCCCACCTCACCCCCGCACCCATCGCGCGGAAGAGCGCGGTACCCCCCTCCCCACCTCGCCCTCGGTCAGGTACCCCCCGCCCCGCCCCGCCTCACCCCCTCGCCCCCACTTGAGCCAGAACTCTCATTACTTACCTACTAATGTGTATCTGTTTATATGTACGTATTTCCTCATCCAAGATATTTATTTATTCAGAGACTGTCAGTCATGATTACAGCGAATTGCGAAACACACAAAAATGGAACGACAATTTTACACACAATAATTATAATGATTATACATGCATGCATAGCAATGCATCGTTTGTTTAAGAATAAGGCAATATCTTCATCCTAATTAGAAGATATGATTTCGGCGCATTGGTTCAGTCTATTGATAATTTAAATCAAGCTATTTTGCAATTTTTGAAAATTTTAATCAAATTCCAACGTTTCGGTCCATGATTATGACCATTATCAAGGAAAGTTAGACAAAAACAGTCACCGGTCAACCGACTCGTGCGTCGCACATTTCCTTTCAAACGTGAGATTTGTTAAAAACATACGCAATATTCCTTATTTTTGTCTAACTTTCCTTGATAATGGTCATAATTATGGACCGAAACGTTGGAATTTGATTAAAAATTTTCAAAAATTGCAAAATAGCTTGATTTAAATTGTCAATAGACCGAACCAATGCGTCAAAATCATCTCTTCTAATTAGAACAATTTTTACGGTCGAAATTCAATTTATGCAATATCTTTATTCTTTTACAGATGAAAAATAAACTTTCCAAGAAAGGAAGATAGGTAAAAATGAAATTTTCGTAAATAAACTATTTTTAAGAAAATTTCGCAGACTGATTAACAGGGCTTTAGAAACAGTAAAACTTTTGTTTGAAACATTTTTCAATATCTTTTGTAATTTAAGACTTAATGTGTATAAATAGATGGAGTTGCACGGATAAAAGAGGCGGTTTCTCCCTTAAACATGAAAAGTAGCAACAACCAAATACGACAAAGTTCTTGGTATATGACACTTACCGAAAATGCCTTGTCAGGAAACATACGTAATACACAACGAGCTTTTGATGCTGGGTGATTATAATCACCGTTAGTTGAGAAAAAGTTATTTTAACATAATACAATTAAAATATAATATCAGTATAGTTCATGTATTCAGGTATTACAGTGTATAATTAAAACTATTTTTTATAGGATTTTTCCATTAGTTTAATCAAATAAAATGATTTAGTTATTATATCATACTTGTTCCTAAAATATCTTGTATTAGAATAGAGTTACACTATTCTTTAAAATCGTTTTTGCTAGTTTAGGTACATAAAGGGAGTGTTTTCCTAGATATATGGGCGGATTTTTCAATTTAGCGCCCCTAGGCTAACAAGTGTCTGCCGCTCTTTCCGTGAAATATCATCAAATAATTTAATTGAAAAGAGCCGAGACAATTTCTAAATTAATTCAATATAGTTACTCGCATGTGAGTTTTTGCTAATTCGCTACATGAAATGAAGTGAATTATTTTTAAAGTTGTCTCAAGCCTCTGTGTTTAAACATTTTCCAATTTCTTTCGCTCAAAATTTGTTGCTCCCCAAAATTTGCCGCTCCTCCAAATTTGCCACCCCTCAAATTTACCGATCCCCAAAATTGGCTGTCCCTCAAAATTTTCCATTCCTCAAAATTATCGTACCCGAAAATTTGCCGCCCTAGACTGCAGCCTACTTAGCCAATACACAAATCCGCCTCTGCCTAAATAATTAATAAAATCATTAAATTGTTTTTCGAAATGTATCTGCAAATGTCAAGAAAATCCACCTGCGCTTGCTCATGCTAAACTATTTCGTAGTTTAAAAACTCCATAGCTTGATATTATCCCAAACGGTTAAGGTAAGAGAATTTATTAACTATTCGGGGCAGCAATTTGCGAAGGATCCAGATTTGACATGGATGCTTTTAACACTGCTTGTTATTTATATTCATAAATTCATAATTATATATCGTTCCTGTGGCTACGAAATTGATTTCTCTTTTGTACCCGACCGTTAGCTCACACTGGATTTGCACCTTCAATCTTCTTTGCCTTTCTATAGACTGTTTTATATTTTATATTTCGGGGGGGGGGGGGGCACTTGATTGTCGGGTCTAGCAGTCGTGGATCAATGGCGATTTAATTAAAGATTATAGCTCGGCGAAAATTAAGATTAATCGCACCCAGCTGCGGAAGAGAAGAATGAAGGTGGGCAGAAATGGGGATGGGAGGGTGACGTCGAAGCGGTTTGCTCGTCGACCTCACGGCCAACGGCCTTAATTATTCGATGGAGACAGATAGAAGGAATAAAGCCGAAAGACAGAGAAGAGAAACAATCCGGGGGGAAGAAAATGAGTATAGGGAAAGAACAGGCGTAGACAGGAGCATAACGAGAAACGCAAATACGTGGAAGAACGAAGGGAAATTACGAGTAAAAGAAGATATAGTATGGCAAAAAACCTGTGAAATATTTAACGTGTAAAGACTTTGAAGAAAGAAAGGTAAGAAAAATGGGAAAATTCGGAAGAATGGAGTAAATGAGAAAAGGGAAGGAATCTGATTACGAGTGAGAGAACGCGTGGATCGAGAACGAGACAAATGAGCAACACTAGAAGGAGAAAGAATGCCAAAGGGGGTGGTGCCGTAGTCGGCGATGTTGACGACACTGCACTCCGTTGAGACTCATGACATCCGGAAAACGAGGTCGAGGACGAGCTCGAGGAAAATCTTAGCACCCTCCGGCTACCCGAGATATATGTACGCGGAATAAAAGTGTACCGTCGCTGTGAAAGAAACCGTCAGGACCATGCCAGAAGTTTTAATATTCACGCAAGCTGAAGACAGAGAAAGAGAATGAAAGAAAGGAAGCAAAGGCATTGCATGTGTTTCAATTATCGTGTGCTTATTTGGAAAATGCGATAAAACAAACAACTCCACCACTATTTATGAATTTAATAATACTTACTGACATAATGCAAGAATGGAAATAGATAGGTAACGAGAACTTCTTACATTAATTATAATAAGATTAAAGTAAAATCTCTTTTCACTAACTCTTTGCACTAACCGATGTCGCGACACTTGGCGTTTCAGATCAACGTTTCGACGATTGTAACATTGCACCATCGTATTTTTTTTCAATCGCGATCACACTATTACATATTACCAGAAAAATGCTGGTAATTCTTTTTGTTTCGGTATTACAGCGATTTCGGTACTATATCGGCTTCCATATAATTTCACTAACATAATACCGGTTTTAAATCTGTGCTTACAAATATCTTGAAAACTGTAATAAAATAGGAAATCCGAAAAATTACCGGTAAATATAGGTAAATATGCCGGTATTTTCATATAGCGGTATGATCTCATTAACGGTATTTTCGTATTTCGGTTTCTATAAGGGTTACGAAAATACAATCGAAAAATACCGGTATATACACTAGGGGTGTGCGGGTACCCGACTTTTCGGGCTCGGGTCGGGTCGGGTAAAGTCGGGCGGGCTCGGACGGTGGCCCGGGACAGACGGGCCTACGGGTAGTCCGACTGTGTCGTGTAGCCTATGAATAAAAGCATATGAATATACTTTTTAACATATTTATATATTCATATGCTTGTATATTTTTATTAAATACTATGAAACATCCAGAAAATATGCGTTTTTAAACATGTATTTAGTACTGCGATATTAAACAAAGGAAGTTTAATGCATTATTAACAATAGTTTTTATTTTAAAAAAAATCATACATATCACTTAAGTTTGGGGGCTGTTACGCGAGAATCCCCCGTTAAGTAAAAATTCAACTTATGCACCTTATACAAAATTAATATACAGGTTCTATCGAATGAAGTTCATTTTGAATAAATCCGTTAGAAGCATTATTTTTTCACGTGAAAATTCTCTTATTCTATAGTTTCATATAGGTAAAGATTTTGTACATGCTTGTCGAGTACTCGGTTGTTTAAAAAAGCTGAATACGTATATCAACTTATCAAGCACCGCATTACCCGAAATAATCGGGCTACCCGACACAATCGGGCTACACGACACAGTCGGACTACCCGTAGGCCCGTCTGTCCCGGGCTCCCGTCCGAGCCCGCTCGACTTTACCCGACCCGCCCCGACCGCTCGGGTACCCGACACATTCGATTACCCGCGCACATCCCTAATATACGAGGCTTCAAAGCTTCTCCGTCACCGATAGTATATTCGCGCCATGTAGCATCAGAACCGGTGGAAGTCCAAGGTAGCCAATAAATGTAGGAAAGACATAGGGTACGTGTCCCTATTACAGTGCTTTGACGCCGATTTGCTCATGAAGGAATTTATTACTGACTTCTCTTACTTTAATTTTGTTTGGTGAAAATTTATTTTGGTTTTTTGAAACTTTCTCTTTATTAAGGCATTTTTTCGGGTTAAAAATGTTAATTTCTCATATTGTTTTAATTGAAATAAAAATACATGTTTTTGTCCCAATTACTGTGCCCTGAAAAGTGCGTTGTCCGTATTAGGGTGTCCCCGATTACGGTGCCTTTTTCGGAAATTTTTTTCCCAGTGGGGAAATGGGTTGTCCATGACGAAGAGTTTCTAGGTGGTGGAGGAACACGCCACGCATGCGCATGAAGACGCCGTGACGTCAAACTAATCAACGCCAAAATAGGTATTGGCTTCAAACCAATCGACGCGAAGGTTGGTTCCCCCTCCATCCGTAGACTCTACGCAACTATTTTCTGCCGACGCTGGTTCGCAGAGGGAGCCAGTGGGCACTGAGGGGCACGGTAATTGGGCCAAGCGTTAAATTCCTGTCCCTATTACTGGCTTCACTTTAAAAAATACGAAAACGTTTAAAAGTGCTCATTTTCTATAAAATTCTTCATTTTTTCATAAAATTGGATCCTTTTACGATATAATTAATACTTTACATAAATGCAAATCATAATAATTATCAAGTTATTCACGTTTCTAAAATACGTGTTCCTTATCCTTTCCGGTAAGGATTTGGGTAAATCCGTCGAAATCTTCATATTCATTTTTTAATTCTTTTTTACTATGCTTTAATTGTAAAAATGCAATTCTGTCATTTGCAACACATACATTAATAGTTCAACGTAAATAAAAAAAAATTCTTTACTTATTTATTTATGCGAGTTTGTTTGTACAGCTTCTTTAAGTATAAAGGCACCGCAATAGGGACAGGGCACCGTAATAGGGACAGGACACCGTAATAGAGACACGTACCCTAGTTGCTGAGACGTATTGAGAGTCGAATCGCGCTGTTGCCGCATTTACCCTATTACTATTTTGTCGTCAGGGAGGCTTGAATGAATCACGGCGAAGCGGCCAGAGAACAGAGATGGGCAAAGATAATATCTGGATGAACTCAAATAAAAAATACTTCATGTTTATCCGTTATTTGAAGCTTCGAATACCGCGAGTTATCCTTATTCCAAACATCACGGATAAATAAATTTATTTGAAGTGAATTTATTCGACGGCGAAAGATAATATTTTTATTCGAAGAACGTTTATCCGAACCGTCGAATAAGGTTTTATCTTTATTCGTAGTTTATTCGGCTTTTATTCGAAGGTGTTGAAATTTCAAATAACTTTATCCGAACTTTATATACTTATAATACTTTATACCGGCGCGATCTCTCTTCGTGCTGAGGACTTGGACAGTTCGGCGGTGGCTTCTGATCTCGGTTTGAGCCTCGGCTCAAAAGACATACAGTATTGCTTATAGTGAATTATGTATTAATAAAATGTAAAACGTAACGTTTTCAGTAACATATTGCTGAGATTTTCCAGATTAAAATGAGTTCGAACTAGAGCTCTTACTTTTTGACCCGTCGGGTACCCGTCTACTCGAAACAACTTCAAGTCATTGAATATGGTATTGTTCGATCATATTTGGCTAACATTAGACTATACCACAGACAATCACAGACAATACCACGGTGTAATAGACAGGTGTTCCGACTCCTATCCAGAACGTGTGACTTTTTCGTCCTAATTCTTCTGGCGGCCGGCACACTTCGTCGATGTCGTAAAGGCATTTACATATATATATATACAGGCTACCTGATGTTTCTGGTAAGCACAGTCTAATTCTGGTAAGGTACAGTCTCATTAATACATATGTATATGCCTTCTAAGTCACGACGCCTCTCGCGACGGCCAGGGGAACTAAACAGAAATCGGCGCACAAAATCGCTAGGGTAAAAGGTACAGAGTCGGATCACCTGTCTATTACACCGTGGACAATACTACATTCAATTGCATGAAGTTATCCCGGGTAATGACAGGGTACACGGGTACTCGACCAGGGGGACCAAGCCGTCTGGGATTGGCCGAAGTTCCCGTTTAGTTAGCACCAAGTAGGTAGGAGGCGCTAGGTACATCACACACACATACCTAGGTGTATCAGTGAGCACGACACACAACCTTTCGACGTTGATGAAATGTTACCATGACGACCGTCGTCATTTTTAAATGTTTGGCGCGGACACGAGGAAGTGTAACCCACCATAACCCACGTGGATCAGTCAGCACATAAGATAAGTAATTTTTGTAATGTAGCGTCTTTGAGATACTGTAAGTTTTTTTATCAATTGCATGAAGTGCCTAAGCCTTTCAGTTGATGTCAACCTGAGCGATTGCCCTTTAGGGCATCTCAAAGTGTATTTGACCGACAACTATGTCGATCATGTATTAAAGAAATGTATTTCTTCCACCAATAGGCTACTAAATTGTTCCGAAGAACCTATGATTCCAATATCTGGTTTGTCATTATGTGCTTTGACGTATGGCAGATCACATGGGAAGCAAAGGTTCTAATTGTGTTTTTGTATATTCGAATCTACTTTTAAGTCTTTTTGCATGTATGCGATTGCAGTATGAGTGTGTAATGCGTTTTTTATTATGTATATATGTTTGGCTGTCGGACTGTTGCATGTGTGTTTAATTTTTTATATTGCATGTGCGTTTCATTTTTTATATTGCATGAGTGTTTGACTTTTTATATTGCATGAGTGTTTGACTTTTTATATTGCATGTAGGAGTCGAAATGAGTGTTTTGTATGCGCATGGGGTTAGCGGTTTTAATCGGTATAAATCCGACACTGCCTAGTAGTGCGGATCCTACTAGGCGTCTTTTGAAGATTCCCGCTGTTTTCCCTCGTAAAAACAACCTAAAGAAAAAAAATTTTGTAAACAATTTAATTATTTTGCAGATTCTATTGATGTCAACGAATTGAAGCAATTTGGGAAATAAAGTAAAATATTTTAGGAGTTGTATCAATTTTGTAATATTATTGTTGAATTTAATATGATCATTGTTATTGTAATAATTGTAATGACTAATATTATTTAAAATTAATAAAGAATTTTTATATCATTTAATATATATTTATGTATCTAATTATACTTTTACTTTTAATTATATTTATATTTTCAGAAGGTAAATCGGAGGAAGTACGGACGTGACTCAAAGGACCCCTGTCATTTCTAAAATAAAATTTAAAAGATTAAATTTTGGAATGACCAGAAATCCTTCAAATGGCGTCCTCACTTTCCCTGGTTTACCTTTTCTAAGGCCGTCTGACCATGGATCGTCGCGTCAGTGACGCGTATGCAGCAGATAGGATATACAAAGAAATTGAATATATTTTCTTTTCCTAAGAAAAGAAGAAATATTCAGTTTCAATGTTTATCCTTCTATCTGCTGCATATGTGTCGCTGGCGCGACGATCCGTGGACAGGTTTTAAAGTAAGCGGTGCATTACACGTATACACATACACATACGTCCCGATTCACACATTCACAGTTTAGTACGCACCTAGTAGGCAGGAGGCGCTACAAACTCTGCTTCAACTTTTGTAAGAGGGAAGCTTGGCCCCCCTGTACTCGACAGGTCAAAAAGGAAGAGCTCTAGTTCGAACACGGTATAAATCGGGTTATTTCTAGAACTGCACTAGATAATTAAAGATAAATGTCTAATATAATGTCTGATAACATTCTAATCTAATAATACTAAAAAATATATAAAAAAAAATTATGTTGAACGATTTTATTCAAAATGCACTAAAAACTAAATTAAAATGCACTAAAGACTAAAAAATAATTCTTTTCTGGAACTACAATTTTTTTCCTATTCGAACATAACGAATCATTTCTCGATATAAATTGTGTATTTACTACGGAAATCGCGATGCCACTATCATTCCGAACGCAGCGGCTTTTCGTCGTTTTCGTAAAGGACACGAGTGGCTGATTCCAAGTCCTTTTGTGGTTATGAGTTATATTTATTGATGACTGGGTAATTTTTTCACCCCTTCGGGGTTAATTTTTTGTAAATATGTTATTGTCATCCAAGCTACGCACGCCTGAAAAGTTTCAAGACAACTCGATAGTTGGAAGTTGGTTAAATTTGAGTCGCCAGATTTGAATCATACATACATCAAACATACAAAAATACAAACAAACCGAGGATCGAAGCTGAATAAAATCATTTAAAACTAATCTGATTTATACCACAGACCAGGTATAGGAAACGCCACGAATAAATCAGTTTATTCGACGGGAATTCATCCGTCGGCTACAAATAATTTTTTTAATCGAAGGCCTTCATTCTTGAGGTTTCCCGAAGCTCGAGCCGAGCGACATTGTATCGCTCACCCGTCTAACCTGTCGCCTGGAGTTGCTCGGCGATGTATCATCGATTATGCAGAAACAGAATTTATAAATAATTTAAATCGGACTGCTTTGAATGAAACGGGCTTTCAATCCTGCAAATAAATTTGATGTGTAATATTGTTAATAATAATAGTTCAAATTGTGTCAGGTTTGGTATCTTTCCATCTTTCGTTCTTAAGGTCGAGTTTCCTAGCCGCGGTCGGCGGCTGCAGCCGGCGGCAGTCCCACTAGTGCAATGGAGAAGTATGCATCTGTGTCTCCGTTGCGCTAGTGGGACCGCCGCCGGCTGCGGGTAGGAAACTCGACCTTTACAATCCTGGGGACCTCTCTATCTTTCATTATTGCTACGTTCAGCGAGGGTCTGATGCTAGATGCAGCTCTCGTGCTGTATTCCTTCAAGATTTCTCGACAAAAAGAGAGAACTGTGTAGCAACAGCGCGGCAGAGACAGAGAGAACAGAACATGTGGCAACAATGCGTAAAAAATTCGTCTACCCAGAGTACCTGGAGATGTCATCTCTGTACAAGTTCCTTTTATCGACCGCAGTAGTTTCATTAGGGTCCGTCTATTTACAAGGGACGCTTCGATCGATTCGGACCATAACAAAAATGAGACGGCAGCCTTAGGCCGGTCTTTATAGTCGCTACTTATTCTTAAGCAAATGCTTAAGCATGCGGCATCCTCTACTAACCTAATAGCTAGTAAAGAATGCCGAATGATTAAGCATTTGCTTAAGAATAAGTAGTGACTACGAATACCGGCTTTAATCAGTTTTCTTTTTTTTTGTAGGCTTGTACAGAGTATTTTCGATTTCTCGTATAAAAATGTAAAAGTAGATTGTGCCAATTACTAATCACACTTGCTATTTTTGGCCAATTTTGACGTGTCTTGGTTTCATATGTGCATTTTTGTTTTCGGAACAAACAATCGTATTCACAGGGTTCTTTTTTTATTTTAATCAGGAAGATTCGGGCTTCGCAAGAAGTTGCTTTGTTAAGATGTACAATCATTTTTATACGGTAAAAATAGTACGTTTACTTTGTGGTTTAAGACTCTCAACCATGCCTACTGTCAACCAATAGGAAATTGGCAGTGTCGATATCTGCTAACTAATTGGAGCGAAGTGTTCAGTCGAAATTGGAATGTAATTCGAGACGGACGGGAGTGTTGGCCTCTTAGCGAGGTCACTGCTCGAGTTAAAAGGGTTCTAAATTAGTCAAATCTTGTTGTCGAAAGCGATTTAATTTGTTCATCAAATGCGTATATATGCTGTAAGGAAATTAATTTGGTTTGCTCGAGAAATCACAATAAATTTAGATTCATTTCCCACGTAATCTATATGCTTGAACCTTACAGTAGTTTTTAGTGTGCAATCTTGTTCCCAAAAGTCAAAAAGAAAATTTAACAAATGGTTTGAAGTTTTCTTTTTAATGTATTACTTTTATGCTTAGAGTTCATTTGCAAGTTACTGCCACAATGAGTCACTAAACATCGTTGTGCGTGCCGACTCATTGTCGGATAAGAGGTCGACGCGCCCGTTCTAGGTATGACTAGTCGATCGTATCCTTCGTTACCAGGCTTATTCGAATAAAACCTGTAAACGTAATAGTCAAACTTAACAAATGGGCCAACTATATTGTTTATTACCACCAATGGCTTCAGTGACCACTCGTGTTCACCTTCATACTTTTATTTACCATGTATTACCTACAAGATTCTCGGACACCAATTGCACTCGCACAGTGAAAAAGCTGGCCGGAGTGAGGTGTTAGGTGAGGGGCTTGGTCCTTCAATATGTGAAGTGGTTGGTGTTCGAGAATCAAGGGAACACAGTGTACCTACTCATGGTAAGTATAGAATGGTGCAATTTCTCTTCCAATGGGTGTTCAAAGTGGCCTCCGTTAGCTTTAACACAGTCCTTACAACGGCGATTGTGCGATTCGTTCACTCTAGACATGGGCCTTATTCGAATAAAATATCGAATAAATTGTTTCGAAAAATCAACTCAATAAATTCTGCTTTGAATGATATTCGAATAGAAGTTATGAA
Source organism: Andrena hattorfiana (assembly GCA_944738655.2). Lineage (NCBI taxonomy): Eukaryota > Metazoa > Arthropoda > Insecta > Hymenoptera > Andrenidae > Andrena > Andrena hattorfiana. The sequence goes on along the minus strand of OX122890.1, from coordinate 17,581,885 downwards.
TAAGAAGTTGTTTTAGAATAACGAATAATATTTAATTAGAATATTTTACTTGATTAATTGATAAGGTATTATAACGATTTTAATATTTAATCTGCTAACATATTAAGAGAGTACATGCGTATTTCGGAGTCAAAAAATCGAAATTTTTTCGATTAGCTATTATAGCCACAAGCCTTAGAAGTATTTTAAAAAAGAATTCATTGAAAAATTCGAGAAATTGGGAGAGTTACAGCGTAAAAAGTAACGGACGAACCAATACACGTAAACGGGACGCGGTCGGCTTGAAAGTCATTTTTCTCAAAACTATGTTTCTCAAGACGGTGTACATCGTAAACATTGAACCTATAAAACACTTTTCTCCACAATTTGGAACTCCATCACTAATTCATTCAATTGTAAGATCGCATAACTTTAACAACATTTAAGACATTTATTACAGAATTACTTCAGTAATATCTTTCAAAGTTGATATTTATTGTATAACTCCGTGAATTTTTATTAAAATTTTTCGACCAAGTTCCGCATTGTAGATTTTGAGTTAAAGGATACTTGTATACAGCGATTTTGCTTCTAGATGAGTCGATCCATCGGAATCGTGTTCACCACATGAAGACTCGCATTACGCAACCACTCACTTTGACGTCATGTATATTAATTAATTTTTAATATTTTGTAAACATACTTATTTGAAAATACGTCTTATATCCCTAAGAAAGAATTGTTAAAAGATCAAATAGTTTAAGTTATACTGCCTGTACAATCTAGCCCAGAAACAACCGTTGATTTTAGCTGTCTAATACCCATGTATCCCCTTAATTAACAAATTATTGGAATTGTCATCCTGGTTGTCGAATACAAATTTTGCTGCATTATGATAAACAAAAGTAACGTATCGGGTACCTATACTTGCTTATAACAACCAGATCAAACATGAACAGTAGGGTGGACATTAGTTCTTCTTGTCGAAAAATAATTTTGAGATTTTTGGCGAGGACACCACCCAAATGTGCCATTGGGAGAAAAAATATGTGTGCAAAATTCGAAATCGATCGGAGAACAGGAAACCGTGCCTTATCGCAATTGAAACTTTTTTATTTTTGTAACTCGTTTTTCTCCATTGTAGTATAACGTTAATATACATTTTTATATATCGTTGAATTTACCTTTTTACGCTCTGTAATAATATAGAATCAAAGTATAAGATAACTTAAAAAAAAACATACTTTTAAAAAAATACTTTTTTCGTTGGCATTATATTTACGTTGTCAAATAGTACCTACAACTTTCGTCTAAAATATTTTTTCATATGGGTATAAATAACAGATTAAAGGGAAAAGTACACACGAAATGCACCAATTTTTGCAGATATTTTTCAATTTATTTTAAAAACAAGGGGTCTAGAAGAAAATCTGACTGCTCCATGCGATGCAGCAAACATTTTTGCTACGGAAACATCAACAAAAGTGGTAAGTCACGTTTTGTTTTCAATACAGAAGACAACAGCGGCGGGCGTATCCATTGCCGCTCAGCGACAGAATCGCTAAAACGTGCGCGACTACCACTGTCGGCGCCGTACATTTTGCCATACTATTTCGCTCCGGTATTGAAAACAAAACGTGACTTACCACTTTTGTTGATGTTTTCCGAAGAAAAAATATCTGCTGCATCGCGTGGAGTAGTCAGATTTTCCTATAGACTCTTAGTTTTTAAAATAAATTGAAAGATATCTGCAAAATTTGGTGCATTTCGGATGCATTTTCCCTTTATTAATTATTCCCTTAACTTATATCGTTGTATTCCAGAGGGTTGATAGAATACTTTGACGGTACAAGCAACCGAATAACTATTACTGTTTGAACACGAAATATGTTCAAAGTTGAAAATTTACATTTTTTTTAAGAACCAAGACTTATGGCTAACATGAAATATAATGCAGATATTGGGACGTTATAAACGGTATAATCCTTTAAAATGATTGTATCTTTAAAGCAAAATTCATGAAAATATGCATCGTTAACTGCTTAGCCCACATTCCAACCTTTAATCATTTCAATTAAGCTTACCTTATTTAGGGAAAACACCAACTACTTGTTTTTTTTCTAACTTACAAACTAATCGCACCACACAATCGACCTTCATTTGTAACCCGCATCGAGGAGTCTGTAGCTGACATTACAACTACACAGAGCAAATTTAAACTGTCAAAATGTGCCTTGGTCGTGTGGAAGGGGGTGCTCGAAACCAATGACGTTGCGGGCATGTCACGGATGGGGAAAACTCTAGTAGTGTGCGTGTAGGCTCGTACCCATAAGCTTTTACAACTGGGGCTCTTGGAGCCCTAGTGTTCTACATTTTAGGAATTGGGAAAATAAACAGGAATTGACTAATGATTAAACAATAATATTATATAATTGGACGGAATAGACTTGAACAGTCCCATTTACACATCTGATTAACAAACAGTTTCTTATTAAAGATTTTTATTCAACTTCAATACTCTGTTTGTTTTTATGTATGTTTGTTTAGTTCAAATCTAGAAACTCAATTTTAACCCACTTCCAACTACCCAATAGACTTGAAACTTTGCAGACATACGTATTTTGGATGACAATACAAAATTATGAAGAAAAAGAAACCGCCCCAGGGGTTTAAAAAATTACCTAGTCATCAATAAATATAACCCTTAACCACAAATCCAAACGACTTGAAATCAGCCTATAACCACAAATCAAATCAATTTAATCGACATGAAATCAGCATGTAACCACAAATCAAAACTAGACAATAAAAAGTAAATAAAGAAAAGAATTATTTTTTAGTTTTTAGTGTATTTTAAATAAAATCGTTTAACAGTTTAACTTAAAATTTGTTTTATATTTTTTTTCATTTTGTACAAATCAATAGAATCAAATAACACATTGTATTTATTTTTTTTATTATTTTGACTTTAACCAATGAGGAAATATTCTTAATCAACTCCGCCTACCTCGGAAAACTCGAGGTGGAAGAGTTTTTAAAAATTTGTCAGTGATATCTCATCGTCCGCAGACGTTATATGTATAGTCCAAGTCATTTTAGAAGAAACCCATTTCGCGCATGTAGAATGAGCTTTTCGACTGTCGCGAGGTCTCTGTTCCCCCACTTTACCACCCAGGCTTCCCTCTCTCCTTGCACCGTTCCGATTCTTTTTCATATACCGAGTAATCAAATAAAACGTGTATTCTACTAAATTCGCAATAAAAAAAGAGACAATCAAATCCGAAAAAAGTCGAAACACGCGGTATATACGAAAGTGGCGCCACGCCAATGCTTTCGGCGCAGAACGGATGCGCAGCCGAAAAACCATTGGTTGTGGCATAGCCAATGAGCGTCAACATGCGCAGAACCGGTCTAAACTCGTCGGTCGGCAGGTTCCTTCTAAAATGACTTGGACTATAGTTATACGTAGGGTAAATCCGGGAGACGCGGTCGAGCCGGAGAGTTGGTCGAGTTACTATATTTCAGACTCTATCAGCTATCTATACGCCAGATCGTGTTAATGTTCAGAACAATTGCCTCTCCGGGAATCAAACAGTTGGCTGAATAGCGTTATGCGTCATTCTGTGTTTTCCGCGAATTACCTATTGATTATAAAATATACGCGGACGCCACATTTAATACCAAACAGTGGTGATAAAACGCTTTACTTTAAATAACTTCAGTCTTCAACCCGATTTTCAGTAAGTATTGTCTTAAAGCAAAGATCGACCAGTTTTTCTGAATCAGCATAAAATTCTGAGCAGGTTAGGTTCATTCTGATAAAATAAATAATATCAGTATTAGTTTAATAGCCATTTTATGTTAGATCGGCCGCATCTCCCGGATTTACCCTAGTTTCACGTTTCACGTGTTTCACGTTTGTGAACGGTGATAAAAGATGGATCATCCACCAAGTTCCAAACGCAAGTTTGGGAAATGCTGGGAAGAGTTATACCTTTTGACACAGCAGAATGGCGAAATATACTGCCTTGTATGCCAAAAGGTACTGCCTTCTAAATGGTTTCATAATTTAAAAAGGCATTACAATCCATGCCATGCTAAGGAATATGATAATTTATCGAGGGACATGCGTCTTCAAACCATCGAGCGCCTGAAAAGCAATTTAATAGAAGAGAAAGAAAATCAATCGGAAGACGTAAGTTTTTATAAATTCGTACTAGAATATTTAATGCTTATCAGTTATTTTAGAACATATGTGTATATGTATAGTATTGAGTTCGTTGCTTTCACTGTTCCTACAGTCCTACTCTCCTGAGTAGTGCCGTGAATAAGCACGCCGTTTTAAAGTGCAGCTTTGAACTCGCGCTTAAAGTTGCAAAAAATGGGCGCCCATTCGCGGATGGAGAGTTCATTAAAGAATGTTTGACGACATCGGCAGAGCTCCTATGCCCCAACCAAATTAAAAAATTTCGCCAAGTGACCTTATCGCGAAATACGGTCACGAGAAGAATTCAGGAGATGGCAGCGGACGTCCAGCAACAACTAGCTGCTGCCACCCGCGAATTTATCGCGTACAGTTTGGCACTGGACGAGTCAACGGACGTGACAGGCACACCACAAATCGCAATATTTGTTCGTGGTGTCAATGAGAAGTTGTCAATTATAGAGGAACTGTTAGATTTCAGTCCTTTAAAAGAGAGCACGACAGGAGCGGATATCTTGTCGTGCGTAGAGAAGGCGGTCGACGGTATGTGCTTAGACTGGTCCAAGCTGGTCTCTGTCAGAACTGATGGTGCTCCAGCAATGGTTGGAGAGCACACCGCATTCGTCGGCCGTCTCCGAAATGGCTTAAAAAAACTTCCAGTTCCTCAGATAATTGATAACTTCCATTGTATCATCCACCAACAAAATTTATGTGCTAAAGATATACAATTTGAAGTCGTTATGTCAGTCGTTATTCAAACGACTAACTATATCCGAATGAACGGACTGAAACGGAGACAGTTCCGCACGTTTTTAGAAGATTTGGAATGCGATTATGGTGACTTGCCGTTACATATCGAAGTGCGTTGCCTTAGCCGTGGTAAAGATTTAGATAGATTTTCCGTCTTAAAGAAGAACTTCTTGTATTTCTGGGCATGATGAACCACGACGTTCCGCAATTGCAGGACAAGAAGTGGTTATGTAATTTAGCATTTCTATCGGACCGATCAGATCATTTAAATATATTAAATGTAGGTTTACAAGGGAAGGGTAAAACTGTAATAGATTTCTACGATACTATTCGCGGATTTCGAATGAAAATCGATTTATGGATTTCACAATTGCACGGAAACAATTTCTGTGACTTTAAAAAACTGACATCTGTACTCACAGATGAAATAAATATAGATGTGGCTAGATGTAGAAAAGCAGTGGAAACTTTAAAACATGATTTTACAAACAGATTCCAAGATTGAGATAAATTAGAACAGTCTCTGCATATAGTGTCATCACCGTTTTCAGTAAACCTCGAAACAGTTCCATCTGACTTAAAGTTAGAATTAATAGATTTAAAGGATGATCGGGCGCTCAAGAAAAAATTTGACGAAACAAATCATATCACCGAATTTTACAAAAACTTTCCGGTATATAGATTTCCTCATCTCCATAAATGTATCGCGAATACATTGGCCATGTTTGGTTCTACATATTTGCGAACAATTCTTTTCTACCATGAAAAGAGTAAAATCAACAACGCGAACGAGAATAACCGACTCCAATTTGAAAAATATATTAATTTTAACTGCATGCCAGGCATTTTCTCCTGACATAGAACATTTAGCACAGCAAAAGCGGCACTAGGTATGAAGGCAAATCACATAATTGACATAACACATTCGACTGACCTAACGTTATCTGTAAGCAGAGTTGGGCAGTAATTGATTATTTTGATTATTTGATTATTATGATTAATCATTTTGTGATTAATTGACGATTATTCAATTAATGATGCCTACTGATTACATTTTCTTTGATTACGTCAGTTATTCATTAATCATGATTGCTGAATTACTTAGTAATCATAATCATTCATCATGAACATGATATCACTCTACTTATAATCGCTAATCATCCATCAGATTACTTTTCGCCCAACTCTGCCAATATGTATAATTGTATAGTAAAGCACGTAAAGCGTGACAATTGAATATTATCGAAAATATCAGTGATATAAAAAACTGTTATTAGGAAAAATTGAAGTATGTAAGAGGCAGACTTTTCGGCGTGATGTAATTTTTTGTGCGTGAAGATGTCAATGACATCACAAGGTCATCATACGCATACTATTCAAATTAGAGTCGGTTATTCTTGTTCGCGTTGTTGAGTTTACTCTTTTCATGACAGAAAATAATTGTTCACATATGTAGGTAGAACCAAACACGGCCAATGTATTCGCGATACATTTATGGAGATGAGGAAATCTATATACCGGAAAGTTTTTGTAAAATTCGGTGATATGACTTGTTTCGTCAAATTTTTTCTTGAGCGCCCGATCATCCTTTAAATCTATTAATTCTAACTTTAAGTCAGATGGAACTGTTTCGAAGTTTACTGAAAACGGTGATGACATTATATGCAGAGACTGTTCTAATTTATCTAAATCTTGGAATCTGTTTGTAAAATCATGTTTTAAAGTTTCCACTGCTTTTCTATATCTAGCTACATCTATATTTATTTCATCTGTGAGTACAGGTGTCAGTTTTTTAAAGTCACAGAAATTGTTTCCGTGCAATTGTGAGATCCATAAATCGATTTTCATTCGAAATTCGGGAATAGAATCGTAGAAATCTATTACAGTTTTACCCTTCCCTTGTAAACCTACATTTAATATATTTAAATGATCTGATAGATCCGATAGAAATGCTAAATTACATAACCACTTCTTGTCCTGCAATTGCGGAACGTCGTGGTTCATCATGCCCAGGAATACAAGAAGTTCGTCTCTAAAATTAAAAAATATATCTATCTAGCTAAATAGATCTACATTTATTGCATCTGTAGCAGCAGATTTTTCTTTGGAGAAATTACGATTAAAAGTCTGCCCCTCAAATACTTACATTTTTCGTTACAACATTTTTCATATCACCAATATTTTCGATAATAATCAATTGTCATTCAATCGATCTGTGCAATGAGTAGTTGTCTGCACGTACGTCGTCCGGTGACCTTCGTATATCGCGGATATGTATGCATGCATGTGTGGATTTATGAATGTATGAATGTATGAATGTATGTACAGGGTCATCCGTTAAAACTGCAACCTACGCGCGCGCGAACAGACGAAAATGGCAACACCGCCTCACGGACGCATTCCACTACAACCATGCATCGGCCCGGCGTTCGGAGGGTTGCCAGCGACCGCTGGGCAGCGGTGATGCCCGAGCTTTGAAAATTTTAGGATGGTCTCTTTCAAATTAACGTCACAAGGAGCTATTTGAAATTTCCCGACCGGGGTTGAAGAATTTGGGGCCTTTTTCGTATAACTTTTGAATTATAAAAGATATCAGAATGCAATTTGCGCCGAAAAATGAGGAAAAATTATTCCCTCTTAATGATGGATAATTCAAAATATTTTACGTTTACTTAATTTTTCTTTTATCAATTTTTTAACCATAATTGTTGTGAAAAGCTTTTGCAAACTGTTTATTTAATACCGTATTTAATGCTCTTTTTAAAAATCATGATGTTGATAAACAATACGCTAGTTGTTTCTGTGTCATTACTTTCATAAATTGAGAAATTAAATTTTTATTCGATTATGTGTTAGTTCTGCAGACCTCAGAATCTATTGTTCTGGTTTTATTTTTTATAATTTTATCCTTATATGCAGTGCATGCATAGATCGGACGTCAGGAGTAACTAATGGGACGTGTCTTTGATTGTAGCGGTGTTTGAATCTTTTTTCTAGAATTTTTGTGTTTGAATGTTTAACCTTTTAGCTACTCAACACCACGCATATACCGGCTTCCGTTAATGTCATTTTTTGGAACGATGCATCATTATTGTGGCTTTTACACGCAGGTGGCGAAAAATCTCTCCGTACAAGGGTATAGCGCCGCGGTCAAACCTGTCGTAGCTAAAATTTTTGAAATTAAGACGGGTACGAGATCAGTTGACATTGTTTTCAAACCTCATTACAGTAATCCGGGGTGCGAGTGGTAAACCGATCATAAAAGCGAAGCGTGCGGCTCGCTTACCTGGGCCGGGAAATTCTGCATAGCTCTTTGCGGCGTTAATTTGAAAGAGACCATCCTAAAATCTTCGAAGCTCAGGCATCACTGCTACCCAGCGGTCGCTGTTAACCCTCCGAACGCTGGGGCCCAGCGGCTGGGCCGGTGTATGGTTGTAGTGGAATGCGTCCGTGAGACGGTGTTGCCATTTTCGTCTGTTGGCGCGCGCGTAGGTTGCAGTTTTAACGGATGACCCTGTATGTACATTTTTACATTGTGATTTCAACCAAAGACCAAAGTTCTTATATTGTATGTTATACTAAATGTATTATATTGAATCTTATATTGTATATAAACGTATAATTGATGTGAATATTGTATAAATGTATAGTGTTAAATTTCAATTCATGTACATAACTGTAAATAAATCACAATAGCTAACGAGGCGGCGCCTCTACGCTGCAATAATATTTATTAAGTATGTAATCTTACTTATAAGATATAAAACAAATTTTAAGTTAAACTGTTAAACGATTTTATTTAAAATACACTAAAAACTAAAAACTAATTCTTTTCTTTATTTACTTTTTATTGTCTAGTTTTGATTTGTGGTTACATGCTGATTTCATGTCGATTAAATTGATTTGATTTGTGGTTATAGGCTGATTTCAAGTCGTTTGGATTTGTGGTTAAGGGTTATATTTATTGATGACTAGGTAATTTTTTAAACCCCTGGGGCGGTTTCTTTTTCTTCATAATTTTGTATTGCCATCCAAAATACGTATGTCTTCAAAGTTTCAAGTCTATTGGGTAGTTGGAAGTGGGTTAAAATTGAGTTTCTAGATTTGAACTAAACAAACATACATAAAAACAAACAGAGGATTGAAGTTGAATAAAAATCTTTAATAAGAAACTGTTTGTTAATCAGATGTGTAAATGGGACTGTTCAAGTCTATTCCGTGCAATTATATAATATTATTGTTTAATCATTAGTCAATTCCTGTTTATTTTCCCAATTCCTAAAATGTAGAACACTAGGGCTCCAAGAGCCCCAGTTGTAAAAGCTTATGGGTACGAGCCTACACGCACACTACTAGAGTTTTCCCCATCCGTGACATGCCCGCAACGTCATTGGTTTCGAGCACCCCCTTCCACGCGAGCTTTGGAAAACGCGATGAATGCTCGTTTATCTCGGGCCGCCCATCGGGGCATCGCTGCCCTACGTCGTATTCATCGTGCTTTTCAGCAAAATGAAGAACCGCCTTAGAGTAAACGACATTTTTTTCGATATTGCGTTTCTGGTTGCAAACGATGCCCCTGTGTATGAAGGTGCGTCCTCACTAGCGAACAGTTCGCGAACAATGTTCGCAAACAATGCTCGCCAGTTGCTCGCAAACTTTTTATAACCACTGCTCGTGTAAAGGTACGTCCTCACTAGCGAACAGTTCGCGAACAGACGATTCCTAGGAAATTCAATTCCCATATTGTTCGTGAACAGTTCGCGAACGCTGGTAGAGACGCACCTTCACGCATCAGCTCGCAAAATTTTACAACGCAAAAATGAACCGTTACTTAGAAACAGAGAGAACAAATTTGCCGTACGCTATTGGTGCCTTGCAGCATGACAGCGAAAATATCTTCTCCTGTAAAATTTACTTTTTGGCGTTTGCACTAATTTGACGGTTAAGGCTCGATATACATATATATGGTCATCCGGAACAAATCTTCGGCCAACAATATTCATAAAGTAAAAATAAATAACGCTACAGAATGCCTTTTCTAGCACGTATGACGTATGTAGGTATGAAGCTATTACCACTAAATTAATAAGATACTTCTGATGAAAATGAGTACAAACTCGATGTCATTCGATCGGTCTTTAATTATTGACACACAACTGGTCTGCGGAATTCAGAAGTGTTTTGAATTACATAGGTATGTATAATTAAGACTAACTCGAATAAGATTATGCTTGGACACTTGGATTGTATTGACATGTATTTAAAGTGCGATATGAGCTGGACAAGAGTTTTCCGTCACAAGCGACTGCTCGGACAAGCCTGACCATGGAGGGGCCATTTGCAAAACCTTGTGCCAGTCAAAGCGTTAATACGGCGAAAATGTATACAAAGTACTAAAATCGATTTCTAACCGAGGGCAACATCGCTTCCGTTGCTTAGAGATCGTGAAATCAATCGCAAATGCCACGCGCGCCGAGGAGCAAGGAAGTCTGTTTCCTTTAGAGAATCAGAGAGTGAGAAGCGTCGGAAGAATGTTTTGGATTAAATGTCCAACCAAATGTGAAAACCCCCAAAAATGATAGAATGTAGCGATGTATTTATTATCGATTCGCTCACTACAATCATTCCTTATACTGCCATGGTTGTCCTTAACCCATTGAGCTTTGTACTAATTGCAGTGTCATGTGTGGGATTGGAGCCGGTCCGAGACAGAGGGAAGATAAACGGTGAACCTACAGGGTGATCGCTCGCTAGAGTAAACACTAGGGTGGTTCTTATTTTCGACTTATGAATTTTCTTCGGGGCACCCTTCAGAATAGTTCCAAATAATAAAAAAAGTCTGTGTAAAGATTGAGCTCGATCGGATAACGGGAAAAGGTGTCCCTGGGTGCTTAAACATTTAAATCATTATTTAGCATCTCACAAAGTCGATTTTATATAATATCCTCCAAGTTATTGATTAAATAAAAAAATATGTCAAACAAAAGTTGTAGATCCAAACAAGGAGCACCTTTTATGTTTTATTACTTTTTCTCGTGTGGCAAACGGTTTCCGAAGAAAGTCGGAAAACTAGAAAAAAAATTTTGTTTTTCTCATCTTTTGAAAGTTTAAATGCTTTTCGAACACTTTTTATATGTGAAGACGTACAAAGAAAATGGAATATTTATTTTGGAGGACTATTTTTTAAACATTTAAGGGCGGGGCATGTAGCGAAATATGCGAAAAAGATAAAAAAAAATTTTCCCTTATTTTCAGTGTTTGATATGTCATGCATGTTTCCAGAAAATTTGAGTGTATATCTTCGATATTTTTGCGAATTGCGGTCCCAATTTTTCAGGAAACATTCATGACATATTAAATACTCCATATAAGAAATTTTTTTTTAATATCTTTCGCATATTTCGGTATATACCCCCTGAAATGTTTAAAAAATCGTCCTCGAAAATATAAATTCCATTTTTTTGTACGCCTTCATAAAGAAACAGTGTTCGAAACTTTCAAAATTTGAGAAAAACAAGTTTTTTTTCTAGTTTCCGACTTTCTTCGGAAACCGTTTGCCACACGAGAAAAAGTAATAAAACATAAAAGGTGCTCCTTGTTTGGATCTACAACTTCTGTTTGACATATTTTTTTATTTAATCAATAACTTGGAGGATATTATATAAAATCGACTTTGTGAGCTGTTAAATAACGATTTAAATGTTTAAGGGCACAGGGGGCACCTTTTCCCGTTATCCGATTGAGCTCAAACTTTACACAGATTTTTTTTTAATTATTTGGAAATATTCTGGAGGGTGCCCCGCAGAAAATCTTGCAAAGAAAATTTTAGCAAGAGTAAATAAGAGCCACCCTAGTAAACACGCCTCGCTGAGTTTCGGAGCCTTCGAAGCTCGAGACCAGAAACGATATAGCAGTGACACCAATGGATTCCACATGTCATGTAAATCGGACTATATGTAACGAAGTTAGCTTGAAATTATGCAAATCCAGTTTTCATGTAAGTTCCTTAATTATAGTTCAAATTATGTCATTTTTTGGGCCATCTTCATCGGGAAGACATAAGGAATCGATTGACGTCATTCTCGCAAACAACTAATGAGAAATGCAGAACCCGAGATTCGTTACTTCTTAGTGCGCAACATTGCATGTCCCCCCTGGCCTCGAGCTTCGGAGGCCCCAAAACTCGGCGAGGCGCGTTATTGCCGGCGGCATTGCCTTTGAGAACTCTAGTGAGAGAATTACCCTATATCTCTGTCTTACAATCTGCTATAGATGCATTAGTGCGTGCCATTGAACGTACCCGCGCACAACATATGTACATCACGGTGGACCTTGTTTTTTGACTTTCAAATTTTTTTCGAGACATCCCGCAGGATTGTGTCATTGGGGGAAAAAAATAATGTGTGCAAAATTTGAAATCGATCGGAGGACGGGAAACCGTGCCTCATCACATTTGAAATTTTTTAATTTTTGTAACTCGTTTTTCCTCATTGTAGTATATCGTTAGTATACATGTTGATATATCGTTATATAATTTGTATTTTTATGCTCTGTAACAATATGGAATCAAAATATAAGATTACTTAAAAAGGAAAAATCACAACCTTGAAATCTCATAAATTTACATTCAGAAAAAAACTTCTTTTGTTGGCATTATTTTTATCTTGTCAAACAGTACAACTGTTGTCCAAATTTTTTTTTCATATATTCATGAAAAGCAGATTTCAAAGTTTTAATGAAATAACCGATACGTTCATTGAGAGTAGGGGAGACCGGAATGGTTGTCTCAATTTCTTATTTTGGTTTTTTTACAGGTTATAGCTGCAGGGAAGTTCATTCAAACTTAGATTAATATAAACTAAGTACGTCCGGCTTTATAAAAAAAATTGGCCCTATGGATTTTGTCAACCAAATTAGGAGCTAATTCACATTATTTGCAGCAACTATTTTGTGACAACATACCCCGAGGTCGGATTGGTTGTCACAGGATTTGGGGTTGATTGTCACATATTTGGATAGCTAAGTTTATGAATAAAATGTCGATTCAATTAAGAAAGTAATATCATTTTTAATTGTAGTTCTGACAATATCGCGTTAGAGTGCGGTAATTTATATTATAATCTTTTGCAATCCCTCTAGAATGTTGAATGTCGCGGTTTCTCTTTTGTGGTGTGATTGGTTGACCGATCGGATGCTTTTGTACGATTGATTTACGATCGAGTGATTGTGGATGCTTATTGGCCTTTTGCGTGGCGCTACAGACGCTTACGGTGCGTATCATAATTATTTCTTCTTACTTAGCTTCGTTCCTCTTTATTGTAAGCTTCTAGAGTTTTGTCGGCCACGTTATTTTTGCGTATAACCTAAAAGTATTTTTCGGTATTCGAGTTCAACCTGAATAAATTCTTTGTACAATTCTAAAACCCCTTATTGTGTAATGGCCCTTTTAACCTCTCTTGCCGTACGTAACATTAATTCCGCGGGCACCTTACCTCAGGACGTCTTCTTATTATAAGTTCGCGGCATTATTATTAAGAACTATTGCTAAACAAACAAAAAAATATAATATCACATGATTGGTGCAGCAAGTTACAGCGGGATTAGTTGTCACATGCTGCAAATACCTAACCCCAAATGTTCTGTGACAACTTGCCCCAAACCGTTAAACAATTTTACCCCTTCATTCATGTATTCAAAAGTTTACAAAATGTAAAAAAACATTGCAGTAAGTTAGAAAAGAACTCTAAACTACGAGAATAATGCAACAATGTTAAAGTCAATACTAAGAAACAACCTATACTTACTTGATAGAAAATACGGCCTAATTTACTTCGAGCGCACGAAAACAAACAATGACACATTGTAGCTCTATGCGACACCACAACGACTTGTGTGATGTGGGGGGAGGCGGCGATATGTTTACGCATCGCCATGGAATATTAGTACATTCCTATTGTTTATAGTTTCTTTGTTATAGCGGTTGTGACAATCTACCCGTGTGACAACCATCCCCAGTCTCCGCTACATTGTTCCAACAGATTTTATAAATATTGATTCTCTAGCATGAGAAAATGATCCCAATTATAATATTGGCTTAAATGTAATAAATAATTTAGTAGTAAACGATTCGAATGAGCGAGCAGCCAATCTCATGCAAGAGTTTAATTATAACTATTCAACAACCATCTGAACTTATAACATTCAATACCCGTTTCTTATAGATTTTTGTGCGCTGAATACGAATTCGCAAGCCGTTTTTCGCTATCGCCCTCAGTTTTCGAAAGATTGTTTTTTTTTTAAAAAATGCAAATTTTCAACGTTGAACATCCTTCGTGTTCAAACAGTAATAGTGATTCGGTTGCTTGTACCGTCAAAGTATTCTATCAACCCTCCAAAATACAATGATATAAGTTACTAGCATGCCCCGTGTCAGCTTCGCCCGAGTTATTAGTGTAACTCATTCATGTTTATTAAAATTAATATCTTTTAACGAAATTAAGTATTTTTGAAAAAGCTTAATTTTCCTCATAGTATTTCGGAAAAAATAACATTCTCGGTAAGATGATTTTCTGACATTATAGTCTGATTTTCGAGAGTTGAGACCTGAGGCGGGTTCCTGGACGGAGCGTGGCTTAAGGAAGAACCAATGGTACGCTACGGATTGCGTGCGGCGTTGCAATCCGTAGCGTACCATTGGTTCCTCCTTAAGGGGGCCGTCTCATTTTTGTTATTGTCCGAATCGATCGAAGCGTCCCCAGTAAACACACGGACCCTAATGAAACTACTGCGGTCGATAAAAAGAACATCTACAGAGGTGACATCTCCAGGTACTCTATGTAGACGAATTTTTTACGCATAGTTGCCACATTTTCTGTTCTCTCCGTCTCTGCCGCGCTGTTGCCACAGCTCTTTCTATCGAGAAGTCTTGAAGGAATATGGCACGAGAGCTGCGTCTAGGCAGGGATCGGCGGGCTTTAGCTACCGCTGATGGAGGGGGAAACACCTACAGGAGCGGTGGTTATGTGTGCGTGACTGATGCAGGCACAATTCAAGCACACATAACCACCACTCCTGTAGGTGTTTCCCCCTCCATCAGCGGTAGCTGGAGCCCGCCGATCACTGCGTCTAGCGTCAGAGCCTCGCTAAAAATAAAGGAGGATAGCAATAATGAAAGATAGAGAGGTTGGGTAGTGAAATTAGAAAACATATCAATGAAACATTACTAAATTACGTATCAATATCCCTTCTAAACTTCGCAATTCTTATTATCTTCTGTCATTCTGTGCAATATTTATGTTTACATGTGAAAAAATATAATGATATGATTGTTCAACGATTGTTTATTTTGTTTGTTTTAATAGAATGTAAAACTTTCACATTTTCTATCGTATCGGCATGAACGTTTCAGTAAGATACTGCTGAGATTTCCCAGATGAAAATGAATTTAAACACGGCATAAATCAGATTATTTTTAAACGATTTTATTCAGCTTCGATCTTCGGTTTGTTTGTAGGTACTTTTGTGTGTTTGATGTATGTATGGTTCAAATCTGGCAACTCCAACTTCCAACTATCGAGTTGTCTTGAAGCTTTGCAGGCGTGCGTAGTTTGGATGACAATACAATATCTAAAAAAAAATAAACCCTAAAGGGGTGAAAAAATTACTGAGTCATCAATAAATATAACCCATAACCACAAAACGACTTGGAATCAGTCATTTGCGTTCTTTACGAAAACGACAAAAAGCCGTTGCGTTCGGGACGCTAGTGGCATCGCGATTTCCATAGTAAATGCACAATTTATAACGAGAAATGATTCGTTACGTTCGTATAGGTAAAAAATTGTAGTACAAGACAAGAATAATTATTTAGTCTTTAGTGTATTTTAATTTAGTTTTGAGTGCATTTGGAATAAAATCGTTTAACATAAAATTTTTTTTATATATTTTTTAGCATTATTAGATTAGAAATGTTACATTTATCTTTAATTATATAATGCAGTTCTAGAAATAACCCGATTTATACCACATTTGAAATCATTTTAATCTGGAAAATCTCAGCAGTATGTTACTGAAAACGTTAGGTTTTACATTTAATTAATACATAATCCACTTCAAGCAATACTGTAGGTATGCGTTTCGAGTCGAGGCTCGAACCGAGATCAGAAGCCGCCGCCGAACAGCCCAAGTCCTCGTTGGTCGGGACCGGCGTTGAGCCCGTATCGTGAACGGAGTCCTAATTCCGAATGTTCGTTTCTCGCTTCATTCTGGCCGAAGGGGGGAGCGAAATGGGTCGCTTTGGGATGGGACGAAGTGTCAGGCGACCGAAAGACGGAGCGAGACCAAACATCAACGCGTCGTCTGTCTTGTACCGTCCTCGCTCGCTTTCAGTGCCTCTCGCTCGCTCTCGCCTTCGCCGGACAAGAGTGAGACAAAAGTGGTGGGGATAGCGAAAAAGTCCACATCGTGTACACCAAACCGAGCCCGTAATGAGACAATACTGTAGTATCTTTTATTTGAGTTTATCCAGATATTATCTTTGCCCATTTCTGTTCTTCAACCGCTTCGCCGTGATTCGTTCAAGTCTCCTTGATGGCAAAATAGTGATAGGGGAAATGCGGCAACAGCGCGATTCGACTCTCGATACGTCTCGGCAACTATGTCTTTCCTACATTTATCGGCTAGTTTGGTCTTCCACCGGTTCTGATGGTACATAGCGCGAATATACCATCAACGCCGGTGACGGAGAATCCTGGAAGCTTCATTCTGTCATTTCTCGAGTCTGTCTCAGTACACGATTCATAAATTCATTATTATTTCGACGTACGGTGGTTATTAGCGCTCATACGCACCAGACCACCCTGCACTGATGTCTACTGAAGGCAACTATACCCGCAAAAACTTCCTTCTTGTCGATTCCAGGACGAAAGTTGTAATTTACGGATTGTTTACTACATCGCGTATACGCAGGGTCGGCGGAACCATTATGCAAGTTACGCGCCGCATAAGGGCGCCAGCCGAATGGGACGCTAAAAAACTATATCGCACGCTTAATAATAACGGAATCCAACCCCCACATAAACGAAATGTTCACCCCGTAAAGATAAAACATATTAAATAGAAAATAGGTGCAAAAATTTTGGGCACTAAAAAATTTTCTTGCATAAGGGCGCCAACTAACCTCGCGTCGGCCCTGCTTATACGTCACGCTGGTGCTACGTGGCTGCAGTACACCATTAGCGCCACCAACGGACAAGCCTTGAAGTTTCAGTCTGTCAGTTTTCGATTCATAAATTCATTATTATTTCAACGTACGGTGGTTATTAGCATTCAAACGCACCAGACCACCCTGCACAGATGTCTACTGGAGGCAACTATACCCGCAAAAACTTCCTTTTTGCCGATTCCAGGACGAAAGTTGTAATTTACGGTTTGTTTACTACACGCGTATACGTACACGCTTTTCCTAGCTTGTGTGAGCGTACGCACACACTCATGGCCCGCTGAGACGGCCCCCTTAAGCCACGCTCCGTCCAGGAACCCGCCTCAGGTCTCAACTCTCGAAAATCAGACTATAATGGTTAACCGTCTGAGATGCCTACGCTATTGCGTTCGCGTTCGTCGGTCAGATCGTCCTATCCCACTCGATCTCGATCTGTTTTGTTCGCTCTCTTCCTCGCGCGGTGCGACAATGTATTTCAGCCAATAACCAAAATACGTGTGCCAAAACAAATAGGTGACTCGACCAATCGTCACAACGACGGACTCCCGAGACGGCCTGCTAGCAGTCTTCTTTCCGCGCGTTAGCAGTAGCTACTATACCTAGGTTAACCTATTATTATTATGATCTCTATTTACGGATCTATTTAGTGTAGTTAAAAATAGTTGACGTAAACCCGAATTTGGACTCATTTTCATCAAGAAAATCACACTAATTGATTGGTAATACTTTTATAACAATTTAATAGAAAACGTAGAAATTAAACTTATCATTACTAAATGACCCATCGACCGACGATTCGGCTGTCGCTCGAACGAAGACTCCCTGAGGCGGCAAAGTACAAAGTGAACTCCGAGTTCGGTTTGATTTCAAAGCAATCATTTCAGGGTTCTCAGACAATAGTTTTCATGCTTTCCAGAAAATATGGACGTGACAATACGTCATAGTCATGCACCGGATGAAATTTCCTCGGTGTGAAAACATTCCAGCGCCACTCAAAGTATAGATGAAAATTTAGTTAGATATTTTCTACGTGCGAATAAACATGTCGATTCAAGCCGTATTTTATTGCGCATAAAAATACAGGAATTGATGGAATGAAGCCGAACTCCTCTCAAAGTATGTGGACGAGGCATTTGAACCTCAGTTGTTCGCCAAGTGAAACTTTGAAAATCTAGCCGCCCCAGCAGTCCGTGTCTCTCGGTACGCGCTTAAAATTTGCAAGCGATGCTGCAGTACGTTCGTGCTACTTTTACTTATATCTGCTTCCTTGGGTGTCTCAAACGTTTGTTCCATGTACATGCAGTTGCCTCTATGCTTTCGTACTCTCGCTAAATCGAAAAACTTTGCCACTCGACGCTCAAGTCAACAGTGGAACGAATCGAAATAAAATGATAGTTGTAGATTCGGGCTGGGATTAGGGCCAGGTGGTTGAAGAACTTCTGCATGATAACAGCCGCAAGTGCGCCTACGCGGGAAAGACAAATAGATACATACGTAGATAGCTGTACGCCCAGACATCGTTGGAAGAGATTGCTGCAACTTACAGTAGTTGGTCAAAGTTATGAGTTACGTTTCTTTCCATACAAAAAATTCTCGATATACGGAATAGAATTTTTTTTCGGTAGAAGAAAAATTTTATACCCTCTAAGTAAGGTGAATGTCCTTGGAAATGCATGCCGTCTTCAAAGCGAGGAGTCGATGGCTGACATTTAAGAACCGAAACAGGCGGCGACGATGACTCATATAGGTACTACTACTGAACATTTTTTCTTGATATTTTTGGATCTACTCTTAATATTTTTAACATATTAATGAGATTTTCATTCTTATCAGCGAGACTCGCGAGCAGCATGAGAGGCCGGCAAGAGGGTGTTTTTCCCAAGGAATATGGTTTATCAGCTTTTTAGAGGCGCGGACGTACCTGACGCAAAGTCAGGGCGCCGCACAGTGCGTCGAAGTATATGGGCGATCGGGACAAAACTCAACTTCTGAAATAATTAGTTTTCGACCTAAATACTCTAATACTTTTTTAAAGAGAATATAAAGATGCATCGATTAGCATATAATAAAATATAGTTTCATTAAAATCATTCAGGTGAGCTTGAATATTGAATAAAAAGTTTTTCATCAATATTTACTTTTGCAATTTGTTGACAACTGAATACTGACTAACTTTTGTTCAAAACATTTTTTGATCAAATTATTTTTATTACGTGCATTTGAAGTTAGAATTTTTTCATTAAAATATTTTAAATATATAATAAGCTTTCTTGTCAATCATTTCCTGTTACTGTTTTATATTTTAATGTACCAAAATGTGATCATAAATTCTATCAATTTTTTTGCTTTGGTCTAAAGAAATCAACTTTTCAAAGATATTAGAATTCTTGATCTGTACCTTCTTTCTAAAAAGTATTATTTCTCAAATAATCGCAGGTAGTACCAGATAAGGGCATTATTTTCATAAAGTATAAAGTTAGGCGAACCAGATATAAAAAAAATCACGCATACGTTTTGCTACGTATTTTTTAAAAAGCCGATTGAAATAAAATTTTCATTCTCGTGACTAAGATGTTTTCTAATGATCAGTAAGGCTTGAGCCTAAACAATAATTTTAAAGCACATATATCCATAATACTAGAATCCATGGTTAATAAAGTGAGCCAAGAGTAATAAATATTCTTAAGGTCTAAATAAAAAGAATACAGTAACTCTACCACGTATGAATTGCGAATGACGCACGAAGTAATTAGTTTCCAGGTTAAGATGATAAATAAAATTGTAAACAACAACGATAACCTAACAACCATAACCAAACTCGATTCCTAAACATCTTGATGTAAATATTAGATGATAAATATCACCCTGCAAAATATTTGATTTTTCAATTTTTGTCCACGTATCAGCGCACTGTGCGCCGCTATGATTATGGTAAACGTGGATGAATCTGATGTAAAGGCCCACATACACAAGCGCGCCGCTCGCGAACTGTAGGCTCGGCTCGCATGCTCGCAGGTGTTTGGGATCGACGAGCGCTTAAATTCCAGCTCGGCTCGTATGCTCGCTGGTGTGTGGGATCGACGAGCTTGCAGTTCGCGAGCGGCTCGCTCGTGTATGAGGGCCTTAAAATCCGGAAGCCTCAACGAATGGAATCACGTGCGAACGAATCTGATGCGGAATCATGGAGTCGCAGGAAGTGTTAATCAGGCTTCGTAACTCTAAATTAGAAGTTTGATACAACTCGAGCTATAAAGTTATATTGGTGGATACATTAAACTATGGTTATAAGGATTACCGGATAAAATAATGGGATTTAATGGTCGATTTAATCAATTTTATCAATGAATAACTATTCTATTTATTGTAAAATCAATCTTCTAAATACAAATGTAGGTGTAATATCGCGATAAATAATTGAAAGGTTAAATTACCAATTATTACACGGCGTTGACGGCACTGGCGATGCGGGGTCTAAGAGGAGTTAAAGGAAATTGCCAGATTGAATTTTATCCGAACTTGCAGGTTCTATAGGATTAACTCGACTTACCTTAAATTCGAAAGAGAACTTGAGCTCGATTTCAGTGGATGCAATCAACTCTTAACGAATCTAATACAACGTGACTCTACGCGTAACTGTACAATTCTGAACCAGCAATGGTTGAAGCCAGAGTGTTTATTGGGATCTGACATGGGGGCGGCCTAGGGTTTGTCGGTTTTTAAAAACCGGGTTTAAAAACTGATTTCAATTTATAAATTTCTAAAATTCGAAAACCGGGTTTTAAATTTAAAAAAATGGTTTTATATGCCAGAATTAATATGGAGAAATGAATTAATTATTTAATTAAAAACGTGAACATTTTTACATGAAATCGTCTCTGACATAAGCATATTGTAGTAGGTTACAGTTTACTGTAAAATTAATCTTCATGAGTTCATATTTTCAGAATAAAATACTAAATGGAATAAAGATTTATAATTTGGGACCACCTTTTAAAAGATTTATATTTTGTGCTAATTTTAGTTATTTTGTTTTTTTTCATTTGGTTTTGAATGCGGTCTATTTTATTGTGCTATATTTTTGCAGATTCATAAATATTAAATGAACTAAAAAATTGTACGTAGGTATTTGTACAGATTTTAGTTATTTTATTTCTTTTTCTTTATTTATTTGGTTTTGTACAGACAAAGTATAGGGTAAATCCGGGAGACGCGGTCGACCTAATATAAAATGGCTATTAAAACTAATACAGACATTTCTTATTGTATCAGAACAAACCTAATATGTTCAAAATTTTATGCTGATTCAGAAAAACTGGTCGATATTTGCTTTAAGACAATATTTACTGTAAATCGGGTTGAAAGCTGAAGTCATGAGATCTGACCGCTTCTCCCGAGGTGCCGGGAGAAATGGTTTTCGTCCTTGGCAGAGACCACTCACATAATTATTCATGGAAAAATAACAAAGAAGGAAGCAAAATTATTTATGAGCGAATACAACTACAGATTCATTGATATTTAATTTGTTTACGCTAAACAAGTAAAGAACACATCAAAGATAAATCGAACCACCTACCGGCGATTAGCAAGGCAAATGAATACAAAAGTGAATAAATAAAATAAATAAACAATAATAATAATAAAATAATGATAAAAAATAAAAATATAAATAAAAATAATTAAAAAATCATAATTCGACCATGTCTCCTTTCTGCAGCGAGAGATGGTCTTCTAGTTAGTTTTGAGAGGAAGAGTTAATATGGCTAAATACTTTGGCTGCATTGTCCCTCAATATCTCTACTATCTTATTATTTGCAAACATTAAACGAAAATGAACTTAGAAGTATATTTTAAATACGATTCTGTACACCGTTGTTGGACAAAAGAGGTTAAATGTAACCTCAGTTTACCTTTTATAGCCTGTAAATCTAAAAAAACACAGAAGGAACCGAAGTGACGCTATTCATTCAATTGTTTGGCTTCTAGAAAAGTAATTGGTCTGCACTTTAACGCGTTTTTACGTATAGAGCCTGAAATATTGCGACTCGACCAACTCTCCGGCCCGACCGCATCTCCCGGATTTACCCTATTTTATTTTCTTATATTTTGTAATTCCATTATATTAAGGGGGTAGACACGAGTAATGCAGCGCGCTGTATACCGACACAATATGACTCGAAACATGGGTTTGGGAAATTACGTTGTTTGTCCTTATATGAGCAGATTTTGGGCTGGATGAGGTTTCATACGAAAGAGGAAGGTTCAATGCAGCCCGCTCTGGTCACGGCTCAACGAGATTGTGTTGATATCTGATAATATGAGTGTCCAAAGTAGAGAAAAAATCGACAAAATACCCTCGCAGATTCCAAGTATTTGTAAATCACTAAAAGAGTTTTATGACTCAAACGATGACCAGAGCGGGCTACATTGAAGCTTCCTCTTTCGAATGAGACCTCACCCAGCCCAAAATCTGGTCATACAAGGACAAGCAACGTAATTTCGTGATTGCATTCCCAAATACGAGTTCCGCCATATTGGTGATAATGCAGAGACGGTCACGTGATCACCGTTACTTGGTGACGTGTCATCGATTACAGTAAAGTCTCGGTACGGTTTCGGTTTGGTGTACACGATACGGACTTTTCGCTATCCCCACCACTTCCGTTTCAGTCTTGTCCGGCGAAGGCGAGAGCGAGATGAAACGAGAGCGAGCGAAGGCACTGAAAGCGAGTGAGGACAGTACGAGCAGACGACGCGTTGATACTTTGTCTCGCTCCGTCTTTCGGACGCCTGACACTCCGTCCTTTGTGCGCGCGAGAGGCGTGCGCGATGGTCACAAGCGCTTACGGTGGCACGGGAACCGCTTCGCAAATCTTGAGGCAGGCCCGGCTCAAGTCTTTTTTGCGCTCTAGGCGAACTTGTCAAATTGCGCCCTTTATTATAATACATTTATTTGAGATTATTTATGACTTTACTCTGAAAAAATAGGTAACTGCTAGGGAGTAAGGTTGACAAGGGGTGCAAAATGGTATTTTCATTGTTGGCATTGTTAAAAATAAATTTGTAAATGAAATACCACAAATTGTACTACAACGGTTTTATACTACGAGCAAAAATTAAGAGTAAGGACATCAATGTACTCAAATAAATGTATTATAATAAAGGGCGCAACTTGACAAGTTCGTCTAGGGCGTAAAAAAGACTTGAGCCGGGCCTGCGTCAAGATTTTGCGAACCGGTTCCCATGCTCACCGTAACTCGTAAGCACTTGCGACCATCGCGCACACAAAGCATTTCATCTCGCTCCCCCCTTCGGCCAGAAAGAAGCGAGAAACTCACACTTGGAATTAGGGCTCCGTTCACGATACGGGCTAACCGCCGGTCCCGACCAGCGAGCGGCTAACGAGACTTTACTAGAAACAGAATTTGTTTATTTTTCATCGTATCAATATGAAAGTGACACAAATGGATTCCTGGCATTCTCCCGATTAAATTGACAGAAAATAATTTAAATCGGACTATGTTTAACGAAACGGCCTTTCAATCGTGCAAACAATGTTTGACGTAATTTCCTTCAAAATATGGTTCGAATATTATAATTTTTGGGGCCAATTTGATCGAGAAAACATGAGGAATTGATGGACGTCACTTTCGCAAAGATCTGATTAAAAATGCAGAACTGCAGATTTGTCACTGCTTAGTGCGCAACATTGTATGGCCCCGCTAGTTTCGAGCGTCGAAATCCACGAAACTCAGCGAGACACATGATTGTTGGCGAGCATCACGTTTGACTAATAAACGATAGTGTGAAATACGCAAATGGTTAGGCTCGGATTATCGGGAAAGACCTACCCACCCCACTGTTTTGCTTTCTCGCTGCGAGCGAGGACCTTCGGGCCCGAGTAGATCACCCGTTGACAGCCGAGAGTAATAAAACCGGCGGACCAGATAAAATGTTCATGTTTTTTGATAACTGTTGATGAAAGTATTACCAATGGAGTTTTTAGGGTTTCTCGATGAAAATGATGCCAAACATGGAGCAATTCGGTCCATTTTTAGTGACCGTAGTGTGTGTCCTAATCATGTATTCATAAGAAAAAATAGACTGAATTGCTTCGCGTCTCGACTCATTTTCGTGGACATAAACTCACCAATCCATCGGTGGTAACACTCTGATCAAGGTGTAATGAGAAATATGAACATTTTCATATTCAGTACTCGATGACTCAAGTCGCCGTCGACCGAGGGTCTCTCGCTGGTGCGCCGCTATTTCACTCGCACTCGGTTTACGTCATTCAATCTCCTTGTCAAGCGGTTCGGGCGAGGGCCCTGATAAATGTGAATTTATTTGGGAAACCAAAGTTGCGTCATTCGTGACCCCTACTCGCGAACATATATATGTCCTATGTACGAGAAAAAGCAATGATGACTTGAATCAAGACTTGAAGCAACATTTCTAATAGGGAAATGCATAACACTTTGGGATCAGGAATTCCCAACCAAGTAATGCATATGAAAGAACTGGCGAAATTCAACAATAGTTCGTCGTCTAAATTTTACAATTAAAGTATTTATTTGACGTGAATATAAAGTTTGTCAGCAAAGTCTTTCTTGATTTGAGTTCTATAGAAGGCTGACTTTCCTTCGCCATGGAAAGTCTCCTCTTGTCCTTCACGCTGACAATCATGCGACTCGCTGAGTTTCGTGGGTTTCGACGCTCGTAACTAGCGGGGCCATACAATGTTGCGCACTAAGCAGTGACAAATTTGCAGTTCTGCATTTTTAATCAGATCTTTGCGAAAGTGACGTCCATCAATTCCTCATGTTTTCTCGTTCAAATTGGCCCCAAAAATTATAATATTCGGACCATATTTTGAAGGAAATTATGTCAAACATTGTTTGCACGATTGAAAGCCCGTTTCGTTAAAAATAGTACGATTTAAATTATTTTCTGTCAATTTAATCGGGAGAATGCCAGGAATCCATTTGTGTCACTTTCATATTGATACGATGAAAAATAAACAAATTCTGTTTCTAGTAAAGTCTCGTTAGCCGCTCGCTGGTCGGGACCGGCGGTGAGCCCGTATCGTGAACGGAGCCCTAATTCCAAGTGTGAGTTTCTCGCTTCTTTCTGGTCGAAGGGGGGAGCGAGATGGAATGCTTTGCGTGCGCTTGCGAGTTACGGTGAGCATGGGAACCGCTTCGCAAAATCTTGACGCAGGCCCAGCTCAAGTCTTTTTTACGCCCTAGACGAACTTGTCAAATTGCGCCCTTTATTATAATACATTTATTTGAGTACATTGATGTCCTTGCTCTTAATTTTTACTCGTAGTATAAAACCGTTGTAGTACAATTTGTGGTATTTCATTTACAAATTTATTTTTAACAATGCCAACAATGAAAATACCATTTTGCACCTCTTGTCAACCTTACGCCCTAGCAGTTACCTATTTTTTCAGAGTAAAGTCATAAATAATCTCAAATAAATGTATTATAATAAAAGGCGCAATTTGACAAGTTCGCCTAGAGCGCAAAAAAGACTTGAACCAGGCCTGCCTCAAGATTTGCGAAGCGGTTCCCGTGCCACCGTAAGCGCTTGTGACCATCGCTCATGCCTCTCACGCGCACAAAGGACGGAGTGTCAGGCGTCCGAAAGACGGAGCGAGACAAAATATCAACGCGTCGTCTGCTCGTACTGTCCTCACTCGCTTTCAGTGCCTTCGCTCGCTCTCGTTTCATCTCGCTCTCGCCTTCACTGGACAAGACTGAAACAGAAGTGGTGGGGATAGCGAAAAGTCCGTATCGTGTACACCAAACCGAGACCGTAAGGAGACTTTACTGTAATCGATGACACATCACCAAGCAACGGTGATCTCACGCGGCTCGCACCACAAAGGTTCTCGTCGGTTCTTCGAGCTTCTAAGATCGTATTCAGATATACCCTTCGGTGGCCACTGAACTCCAACTGACAAATCCACGATCGCCAGATGGTGGTGGCTGATTTCTCCTCGATCGCTGTTCACGAAAACGAAACGACCGGCCAATATATCTGCATACGATCTTAGGATAAAAATACGATGAAAGATGAAATAGTATTCGAAGCTCAAGATGAAAGGCCTTCGAATAATCAAAGGAAACTAAATATCCGAAGCTAAACAGAATTTTAGATTTAGGGTACACACATCCTCCCCGAAACCTCGTGTCGATCGGCCACTGGGGCCATTCGGAAGTATATTCTTTTATTTAAATAATGCCCATCTCTGCATAGGACCGTAAAGAATTACAAAAAAAATCAGGGAGTCAACTGTTGACCGATTTGGAGACTTTTCCTTGTTACATGTTACATACAATAGTCGGAAGAATAATAATAAGAGCAATAATTGCAAATAATTGCCAGAACTTCCACATTCTGAAAATATGATATCAGTAAATCAATATTTCCAGTATTAGTAAAAAAGTTGCAATTTCTCTTTTCTTATTTTAAATAATGTGATCATATAATTATAACATAAATTCGGCAGCGATTTCAAGTGATGTATGTGTCACGGTAAAAGCATTAATTTAGTAAATGTATACAATTCCCAGCAGTTCCTGGTTAATATATGCCTAAAATGCATATAACCTAACCTACAATCGTACGAAAATGCATACATTGACTGCATCACGCTTTTACTGTGGACATGTATCCAGCTAACGCTTTAGTTTTGCTATGATGCCACGTTGGCAGTCCTCCCGAGTAGGCGCCATCTCGTATCCACTAGCTGAACTAAATTTATCACGTGACTTGCTCTGCATTATCACCAATATGGCGGAACTCGTATTTGGGAATGCAATCACGAAATTACGTTGTTTGTCCTTATATGACCAGATTTTGGGCTGGGTGAGGTCTCATTCGAAAGAGGAAGCTTCAATGTAGCCCGCTCTGGTCATCGTTTGAGTCATAAAACTCTTTTAGTGATTTACAAATACTTGGAATCTGCGAGGGTATTTTGTCGATTTTTTCTATAGTTTGGACACTCATATTATCAGCTATCAACACAATCTCGTTGAGCCATGACCAGAGCGGGCTGCATTGAACCTTCCTCTTTCGTATGAGACCTCACCCAGCCCAAAATCTGCTCATATAAGGACAAACAACGTAATTTCCCAAACCCATGTTTCGGGTCAGATTGTGTCGGTATTCAGCGCGCTGCATTACCCGTGTCTACCCCTTAAGGAAACTGAAAAATTTTTAAGTGCAAATATGTATTTACTATTTTAATTACAATTTTTTGTAAAAATTCGAAAACCGGTTTTTGGGGAATAGTATAATTCGAAAACCGGTTTTTTCAAAAGTCGGGTTTTGTATAAACCCTAGACGGGCCCCATCAAGGTGGCGCCGATAAGGTTACAACTTACACGTGTTGTATATGCGGTGATGTAGTTTTTCTACGAAATATGTTAATTTCTGGGCAAAGCATTTGTGATTGGACAGGTGCAAATCCTGCCTGAAGAAAGGGTGACCCAAAAATGAGTCCACGATTTTGGAACTGATTTCTTTGCCAAGTGATACCTTACGATGAGGCAACAATCACAATAAATTTTCAAGTTGAGGTGACGATTAGTTTCTGAGATATGGGAGGTCAAGGAAGTGAAAATTCATTAATGCACCAGCCCATACGCTTTGATGTACGGACTGTTATGTCAGTCCGATAATTAAGGAATTGTTCCCAGGGATTTTGCTGACTGCTAACAATGAATTTGAATTTAGACTTTCCAAATTTATAACTTCTATTACGAGAATGTCGCTAATACAGATTCACTCAGCGGCCATAGGCGTAAGTAAACATGTATATTGGCATACTATCAATCAGCATACACGGCTTCCACAACATTCAAACTAATTACTGTTAAAACCATAAATATTACTTTAGTTTCGAACATTCGTTTTATAACTTTTTACGTTACGAATATTAAACCAGTGTTTTATGAAAATTAGAATATTTTTTACATACAATTCACTATATTGCATCGGTCATTGTGAATTTTGAAAATCTAAGTTCAAATTCGTTGTTAGCAGTCAGCAAAACCTCTTGAATCTATTGTTTAAATTATTGGACTGACATAAAAGTCCGTACATCGAAGCGTATGGGCTAATGCATTAACGAATTTTCACTTCTTTGACCCCCCATATGTTAAAAACTAAGTGTCACCTCAATTTGAAAATTTCGTGTGATTGATGTCTCATCATAAGGTATCGTGTGGCATAAAATTCAGTTCCAAAATCGTGGGACCAAAAAGAGGCGATTTCTTGGATCACTCTTTTATAGATGGCAAACGGGTCAGTTTCTCAGCACTTTACTTACAAACTTCACAACTGAAAAGAAAACCACACGGCATTACTGTAAAAGTGTCCAGAAATATTCTGTCGTTTCTGTTTATTCGTGTAAAACAGGCTTAGGGGAGAAATATAGGGGAGAGTCGTGCAGTACCGACCGCTCTATCCTTTTTTGCTATATCTTGGGGTAGAGTCGATAAAAATCAGAAATTCAAAAACGTGTTTGTAGTGTAGATGGAACTTAGTAAGAGGAGGGAAATTATTTTTGTGAAATTTAATAATAAGAATTGATAATTCGCAAAAGTAAAAAAAATTAATTTGTACAAACTCGCAAGTAAAATAATTAATATTCTCCTGATCTGTGCATTCGACGTGTGCCCAACCGTCACATTTGGTACACTGCACCCAATCTTTGTCAAATGATTTCTTGCAAATAGAGATGGGCAAACTTTTTATTTAAATAAAATTTCGAATAACGAATAAAAAAATTAACTTTATTCATGGGATAATCTAAATTCAACGTAACTTTTATTTGATTCTTATTTACATAATTTTTTATTTAGTTAATGCCTAACTCTGCTTGCAAATAACACACTGGGTAACTTCTTCATTAAATCTTAGCTTCCTGTTTGTTAGGTTATCATACCTATCCTTATTTACTTTATTTTTCTGCGGGAAAAGGTAGAAGGAAGTCTAAATGAACATCTTATAAATTAATCTGAATTGCTAACAGATTGAACTCACAGATAAGAAAAATTTGGTCTCTACTGGTTGACAGAGTCTGTTCGTCGGTAATGCATGACAGTTGGATGGTCGGTACTACTGTACGACAAACACAGGGAAACATTTTAGATCATGGTATATTATGTACAAAAATATTGCAAAACTAGGACATTTTATTAAACTTAATAAACTAGAGATAGTATACATAGTAGAAAAAAATCATTTACTTACACGAGAAACAAAATATCAGCTTTAAAAAATAACTTTTAACCCACTGAATATCAACGTACACGTTTAATGCCTCAAAACATCGAGAGCAATGGAGTAAACAATATGGCCCGAAGTAGGTTATAGAGAATTGTGATTTCCATTGGTTAATTCAAATAAAGTGTTAACATCTGGGTGAAGAAGCGAAAACTAGCTTTGGTCGGTACTGTACGCTGGTCAGTACTGCACGATTCTCCCCTAAGCACATAATAGCCACTTCGCTGTACTGTTACCGATTAGTTCATAACCTCAAATTAACAGCAATACTGATTGTGAGCATACTTTCATAGTTGGAGTAACTTCACATATTTTTCATGCAAGTTTCCGTGCTTTGAAGTGGTCCATTTTCTCAAAATTACCAAATACATTTTCCCTGTATACAAAGCGTTCATGTGGCTTTAGAAAACACTGAAACCGCACATTCTAATTTTTATTTGCCCTACTCTCACATCCTCGCACTACACATTTAATTCTGCTTTCGGATTTAGAACGTGGAAAAAGAGTTCCGACCTTCATATCAGTAAACAATATATATAAGTAGGAAACTCTAACTTTTATAAACACAAAAAACAACGAACTCCAATGTGACGGCATAAGAATGTGGGATTCACTAAAAATTTCCATATTAGGAGATCTTTAGAAGTTAGCGAGTTTCTAGCGGCCATCCAGCTGGTTGAGATCATACTCTCCGCATTATTTGAGATATAACAGATGGGCTTCTAGGGTGTTTTCCCTTTCCCGACGCGATCTCAAAAATGATTTGAGAGAGAAAGAGAGAGAGCAGAAAAATATTCTTCGTACATAACAAGTACATTAAGGGGCTAGTCCACTGTGACTAGGGCTGCCATCCGTAAAATAACTAATCTAGGACAAAGTGCATTAAAAACCCGGGCATTTGCACTTGAAACCCATAGTTGGACAGTTTTAACTATTTCTTATATTAAGTACGATATACCAAGACAACAATTTCTGTAAATTATAGACTGTAACCGTAATCAAAAAATGAAAATAAAATATTTATGACTTCTTGAGCGAGCAGTATCGAAAAACCCGGATAACAACAGAAAATCCATCCGGACATCCCCGGACGCCCTAAACAAGGAGACAAATCCGGGAAACCCAGACGGATGACAGGCCTAACTGTGATGGTTTGAAAATTAAGCTATTTTGAAAGATTTGTTTCTGCGTAGATACAACATATAATGCAATAAATATTTTTGATAATTATTAAGCTATTCTTATATTATACAAAAAATTTAAAAGATTTTTTTTAATTTGTTTTAAAACTTTAAGCGCGATTTTCTCAAAACAACTTTTTTTCAACTGGTGCAGGTGATTGCAAAAAAACTATTTGACCAATCAGTCTGAAATTTGTATACGTTATTCAGCACATCAATGGCTATGAGCGGGATCACGGAAACATTTTTTTATTAAACATTTCATACTTTTCACAAGGCAAAATTATTGAAAAATTCACCGTATTTCGACACTTAAACTTCAAACCTCCGCCATTTTGTTATTTTTTTATCAGTGAAAATAATCCTGGTTGCGGCGATAACTACACTCATAATGATTACAATACAATTTGAATTTCTTGTTTCAAATGCGTCGTTCTCCCGGAATCACCTGCACCAGCACTAAATCGCTTTCTCAAGGCGCTCACATCAGTGCGATATATATTTAAAAAAAACTGTTAAAAAATTTAAAATAGATTCTTTTTATACTGTCAATAAGTGTATTAATAAGTAGACATAGCATTATTTACGTTGGATATTCCGTTTACTAAAAAATAAATCCTAAAAAATGACAATTTTTCACCACTTCACAGTGGATTGACCCCTTAACACGTTCCGCACGGCCGATTTTTTAGAACTTTCCCGAGTAACGAAATTTTTTTTCGTATTTTCATTACTTATTTGCCATAAGAAATGGAATGGAAACAACATTTATAATAAAAAAATTATTGTAAACCGGATTTTTTAATTTACACGGAAATATCGCTTTCTGAAGTTTTAATTCGATTTCTGGTATCGATCACTGAATCCGAACGGTACCAGGTCGTAGCCAAAACAATAATGAAGAAGGATTTACTCACATAAATCAACCAAATCCAAACCAAAACCACAAAAATCGAGAAGTAGTCGAGCGTCGTTGAGGACACGCATTGTGTCTTATGACATCAGCCGTGCGGAACGTGTTAAAGAAATTTTTATTATTTGAAACATTGATGACCTTAAAATCACATAAAAAAATGATCCTTAGAAAAAAGTTTCAATCGTTACAGGTGCCCCATAAAATAGTGCAACTGTGTCCTAAGGAATTTTTTCATGCGACCATAACTAATGGTGATATTTAAGTGTTTCCATTTAAATGCCCCACCCTGTATATGTATAATGTTCCGAATATCAAAGAATTTAAGTAGATTCTGCATTATTTAATAAAAGTTCCCAAGGTTTTTACGATTAGTAATGCATTTTTTATGGATTTCATAAATTGAGAATCTAGCACAGTTCCCTCGCACGTAGAGTACCTACCCATTCGTTAAACTCCCGGAACTTTCATTCTATTCATATCTGGAAGCACTAACTCTCGACATACCTCTACATTTTTTCGATTCAATGAAAGTAGGAATTCCATAGTGGCAAAAAAGAAAGGTTTTGATGAGTGAGAGCATGAAAATTTGCGTGTACTAAAAATTTGCTCCAATTTTACAAATAAAGAATTAAATAAAAAAGAGCAGAGACCAGAAATAACATTTATTTTTTCAATTCTTTCAAAAGAAATGTGGGTAGGACCGCAATAACAATGCACCATATGTAGAAAAACACAATATATATATATATATATATATTTAAGAAAGAACTGTTATTGAACAATAAAAAGGTTTAAGATATAAGAATAGTAGTGTTAATCGCGAGAGCACCGAGGATTGCCGCATGGTGTACAGGACAGAAGTGAAGCGTATTCGGATACGTTACAGGAAGTAGAAATGTTCTCGATCTTTCCAGATTCTCCTAACCGGACGTTACGTACGCGGTGTCGTGCAGGTTGATTTAAAAATGGGAATGGATTGAGGCAAACGCCCTTCAAGAAATCATTGAGAAAAAATTAATTTTTATTCAAATGAAAGTCAGTCTTCGTTAAATACTGCATAAATTTTCCGAAATATGAAGTCATTAAAAAATATTAAGACTTATCTGTTTTGGTTACTGATAACCATTATTGTCGAAGGAAATATTTTTTGGTCACTAATAACCGTTATTGTCGACGGAAATAGTTGTTGGTCACTAATAACTGTTATTGACGAGGGAAATTGTTTTTGGTCATTAATAACTGTTATTGACGACAGAAATTGTTTTCGGTTACGAATAACCATTATCGATGAGTAGAATTTTTTTCGATTACGAATAACCATTATCGATAACCAGAATTTTTTCTGTTACTACTTCGGTGTAACTATTGAACTATATGTAGAATATTTGGAATTATACTCGAATTTACTACAGGATAGAAGTACATTTACTACAGGATGGTGTATAATACAGGATAGACACCCATTCAATGCCACTATCTCTCTCGGCCTGGCCAGTCCTTTTTATTTTTTTTTTTTTTGGTTATACCGTAACCAAGAAAATCTGGTCATTGATAATGATTATTCGGAACCGAAAAAAATTTTGGTCATCGATACCCATACAGCACACTTCGTTGCAGCAACCTTGCAGCAACCTTGCCATGTTGCATGGTTGCAGCGCAACGTTGCTGTAAATAGAATTATTGCTGCAACGTTGCGGCAACGAGAGTGTGCTGTATGGGTAATGGTTATTCGTAACCGAAAACAATTTCCGTCGTCAATAACAGTTATTAGTGACCGAAAACAATTTCCGTCGTCAATAACAGTTATTAGTGACCAAAAAATATTTCCGTCGACAATAACGGTTATTAGTGACCAAAAAGTATTTCCGTCGACAATAATAGTTATCAGTAACCAAAATCATTTAATGAAAGATATTAATTCTTATGCCATAACTTTTGAAGTTTAGGTTATTAAACTTATGGTCTCTGAGAAAGAGTGGACATCATTAATTCAATAATAAAATAGGAATATTTTTACCTGTCGTAGCAATCGTATTGAAAATGATGTTTAAAGAGTTTTTTTTGCTCCCTGGCGAAAGAGATAGAATAGGTACATAAATGATTGAAATTTCAACACAATTTTCAAAAATCCCTATTGAATTTAACGCTTTTAATGAGACTCTGCAAATTTGCAGAATAATGAAAAATATTTGATACGCATTTGTCGTTATCGGCACTCGTTATCGCATTTTGAAGGAGTGAAACAGCCCCTAAAGTTGGCGGTCGAAAATATATTTTCTGGAATATCTCGAGAATTATTAAGTGTACAACAATTTTTTTGTTGAAGTGTGAGTTTTTTATAGGCGAATCCAGACCCTGATCAGTTTTTAGAAAATTTCAGAAAATATGTTTTCGGCCTCCGACTTCATGGACTCTTTTCACCCCTTCGACATGGATAATTGCCGATAACAAAAAATAGGTGTCCAATATTTTTCACCATTCTGCAAATCTGCAGAGTCTTATAACATTTAACTGGAAATACATTCTGCAGTTATTTCAGTTTTAATTTATTTGTACAATATACATACGTTCATTTGTTAGCTCATTGTCAGATCATTTTATTTACAGATACTAACATAAGTACACTTCTTTTGCACTTTATATCTATGTATATGTACCTATTTCGTAAATAACTTAAATAATAATACATTTTAATATAAAACAACCCACAAATGATTATTTGAACATTATCAAATTTTGACTGTCATATTTTGTCAATAATATTTGTGCCCCAATATTACATCAAGACGCTATTTATCATATAAATGAATTCTGTAAAATAACTGTAAAATACTAAATGACCGATATTCATTAATTAACCATCGAACAAACCTATAAAGGCCGACATGTTTGTGTGTATGATTGTTACGATTACGATAGTCAGACTGTTTTGAGCTGTCACAAAAATCGAAGTCTTTTTCGCTAAAAAAATTTCCATTTTCAATTAATTTGGTTACACAATAATTTATATGAGGTCAGCCAGAACGACTCGGCAGTAAAGAGGAGTTCAAATACACACACACACACACACATATATTTGCCTTATACTCTCCTGGAAGTGTGATCGACTACCAAAATACAATTGCATTACAGTATGTACCACAAGGGCGTGGACGCGATATTTCCGTGTAAATAATTATTTTTTGTAAAAGTTTTTGTATAAATCGATAGTACATCTAAAAAGCTATTACGTACTTAATTAAGGTGGAAGTCAGATATATTGGCCGGTATGAAGTTGTTTCGCGAACAGCGATCGAGGGAAAATCGGCGCCCTCCAGTGAGCCTGCTCCTTTGCTTAACGTTCTCGCTCTCTTTCGCGCTACGCCATGAAGACTCACGGGAGGGGGCCGATTTCCCCTCGATCGTTGTTCGCGAAAGAACTTCAGACCGGCCAATAAGGTAAATGGCCCTGTGGTGAAACAGTTAAGGAAGCAGTTGAGATAATTGCAATTTCTTTTATATTTAAATAGTATAAAATTATAACTAAATATAATTATTCGAAAGTGTAAAATTTCTAGTTTCAGCTAACGTAACAAGAATCTACATTAGTTAAAGGAAAAGTTCTAAATTAATTAAAACATAAACTGTTGTTCATATGGCCCTGTAATTAAATGAAATTCATAGCATGTCCCAGTCATTAATTATCAGTGTCCCAATTATTGAATATATATTTAATTTAACTATTTCTATCAGTTAATGAAAAGAAATTAATACGGTAATATTTTGGGGTAATAAAAACATTTTATTTATAATACATTTGTGTTAAATCTTCGACATGACTGAAAATGATTAAAAGTATATTATAAAATTTTAGCTAATATTATTATGAGTTTAAGATTTATTATCCTAATAATTCTTAAGGTGATAAGATAACTGTTAAGGTAAATGTCCCAGTACTTAAACATGGCCCAATAATTAAAAATCGAGAAGAAATTTTATTAATAATAACAGTTTTACTAATTTGCAACGTTTAAACTATTCGAAATATAATTGCAAAATGTATTAGCTTTACATAGGTACAATTATAAGTTTACATAACTGAATAGTTATATCATGCAAAAATATTATTGTACAGTAAAGCTTCAACAATCTCGCTTCAATCTCGCTTCTCACCTAATGGGCTCAAGCAAGCGAGAGAATATTTTTGTTAAGGTTGTAATTAATTATTACTTTATAATTTTTGAAATAGTACAGTTGTTGTGGATTTATTATATATTGAAGAATTGAAAATTAATTGGATCTCTTAATAATTTTTTGTTTTTAATATTGAAATTGTTGCGTTTATCCAATAGTACACGATAACATGTCAAGGACCAGTTATTAAACACGTGTTTAATGGTTATATAAACACTAGTACAGTATTCTTTTCTCGTCAGTATTCAGTGAAGTTTTAAAAGTATTAACATTTATTGTACCGAAGTATTGTTTTGTATCCTATATATTTACGTTAATAATAACTAGACAAAAATATAATACTGTTTAAGAAATATTAGGATAATTAATCTTAAACTCGTAATAATATTAGCTAAAATTTTATAATATACTTTTAATCATTTTCAGACATAAAGTCATGTCGAAGATTTAACACAAATGCATTATAAATAAAATGTTTTTATTACCCCAACATATTACTGTATTAATTTCTTTTCATTAACTGATAGAAATAGTTAAATTAAATATATATTCAATAATTGGGACACTGATAATTAATGACTGGGACACGCTATGAATTTCATTTAATTACTGGGCCATATAAACAGTTTCATGTTTTAATTAATTTAAAACTTTTCCTTTAACTAATGTAGATTCTTGTTACGTTATCTGAAACTAGAAATTTTACACTTTCGAATAATTATATTTAGTTATAATTTTATACTATTTAAATATAAAAGAAATTGCAATTATCTGAACTGCTTCCTTAACTGTTTCACCACTGGGCCATTTACCTTATTATTAATAAAATTTCCTCTCGATTTTTAATTATTGGGCCATGTTTAAGTACTGGGACATTTACCTTATATCTGCTTTCCACCTTAGTAGTGTGACCAATCTCTACCATTTCCGATTATTGCATGAGAGCGTCTGGATATACTTTCGACCAACTTTTCGGCGTATAATACAGGAAGAGACCTCCACTAGGGCTTTTAATTTTAAAATATGCTTTCCTCGGAGTTTGTACTTCATAATAGACCAAACATTTTCTATTGGATGAGCATCAGGGGAGTGAGATGGTCAATCCAACACGTTGATGCCGTTACTCGTTTTCCGTTCCGTGCAAAGGCGGCTTCGATGTTTCGGATCATTATTGTCTTGAAGTGCGCACTGCCTTCTCGTTCCATCAAACCAACGTTTCGCTGATGTTAGGTGAACCCTTTTATCTACAATCTGATCATTTTTTGGGTATTTAAATTTTCCGTAAAGACTCATAATATCCCGAAACCCCGAACGTTAAAAAAAATCCAAACATGGACTTTCATTGGATGTTTAATACTCCTTTGGATAACTGGATTTCCACGGGCAGACCAGGCTCGTTTGATAGGACTCCAAGCCCAAACAGATGCCTCGAAACAACATTGTCTCGCGTTTTCGTGTACCCACGTCAGGCGTTTTTCGACGTGCTTTGTTGAAAGTAATGGCTTTGAGATTGTACTCCGCCATGTAACATTATTTTCCTTTAAGTGACTGTTAATTGGACACACTACTAGTTAAGTGCGTATTAGCTTTTTAGATGTACTATTAATATACATAAAAATTTTTACAAAAAATAATTTTTTTCACGAAAATATCGCGTCCACGCTCTTGTGGTACATACTGTATACGCTCTCCCTCTCTCTTAATTAGATTTTTAATAGAAATTATTCTACTCTAACAAATCTAAAAATAAAAAATCGAAAGCACTACGGTAGATGTCCCTATTAGTGTTTTTATATTTAAAGCAGCTGTGCAATAAAACTAGCATAAATAAATAAGGAAAGAATTTTTTTAACTTAGTTAAACTATTAATGTATGTGTTACAAACGAGAAGATTGCATTTTTAAACTATTAAAGCATAGTAAAAAAAATTAAAAATGTACATGAAGACTTCGATGGATTTACCCAAATACTTATCGAAAAGGGTAAGGAACACGCTCTTTGCAGAAGTGAATAAATTAATAATTATTATGATTGACACTTCTATAAAGTGTTAATTATATCATAAAATCTTCTAATTTTATGAAAACATAGCAAAATGAGCACTTTTATAACGTTTTCGTATTTTTTAAAGTGAAGTCACTAAAAGGGACACGATTTTAACGCTTGTCTGTATTAATGTGCCCCTCACTGCTCCTTCTGTAAGTGCCAATCCTAACCTTATTTTCCTTTCTCAGAAAGGAACGAGACGCAAGGGATTCCAGCGAACGCTATTAAAAAAAGGCACCGTAATTGGGGGCACAGTAACACGGCCAATGCACTTTGCAGGGAACAGCAATTGTGACAAAAACATGTATTTTTATTTCAAATAAAAAAATATGCAAAATTAACATTTTTGCCAGAAAAGAATGCATTAATAAAGAGAAAAGTTAAAGAAAACCAACATAACTTTTCACCAAGCAAAATTAAAGTAAGAGTAATCAGTAATTAATTCATTCTTAAGCAAGTCGGCGTCAACGCACCGTAATAGGGACATCTACTCTATGCTTTCCCTCAAAGACATTCTTATACTATTATTGCTGTAGTTGAAAGCATGAAAGTATCAATGAGATATTGTGGGTGGTTTCTTGAACTTTCTATACGCTTTACACAACCCTAGTTCAACAAAAATGTAGGTACATACACAAT